>OX637665.1:6914783-7020828 GCA_951802225.1 Euspilapteryx auroguttella
AAGAACTAGCTATTCCCGTTTTTTGGAAAGGTTATCTTTGACGAAATAATGTATCGAGGTTTTTTGATTCCAGTAGTGTTTCTCAATTATAAAAAACTTTGTTATATCCTCAAAAAGGTTATATTGAAATTCCAGATCTTTACCTCCTATAGATTAAGAGAATTACTTGATTTAAAAAACCTCATATAGCGTCTTAATATGTAGAATTATTAGACTGAGATAAGGTGGGGGCGTGTCTGGGAGACCCCCAAGGTGGTTAGACAAGCTGGTGAAGATAAAAAAAGACAATACTTTATAGGAACTAAAACAACATCAAGCAACAAGAAACAAAATACATCGAAAATTCGGCGGTCATCTACTATCTATCTACTATCTAGATAAAAACGATTTGTGGTTCGTTAGTCTCGCTAAAACTCGAGAACGGCCGGGCCGATGAGGCTGATTTTGGTTTTGAAATGTTCGTACTCGTCCAAGGACGGTTTAAAAGGTGAGAAAATAGGGAAAAATTGAGAAGCAGTTAGTAAAAGTAATTTTTTCCCCCATACGAATTGTAAGGTGCGGTACGAAGTTCGCCGGGACAGCTAGTATTACCTAAAAAGCGATTTCACAAAAGAAAGTCACCGAATGAGGTTAGCAAAAGATTAGCCATTGTGACCATCTGTGACAGAGGTAATAGGTACAGTCAAGGACTAGGAGGCCGTTACAGATTTGTCTATGGTTTCGTCAGCCCTAGACTGTAAAACCAAAGAACAAGAGCTATTTTGCAATACAGAAAAACCGGAAGTGTTACGTCGATCGTGTCCGCCACTGTAATTATAGTTAACATACCGTGCGCAGGCCTATTCCGTTTATTAGCAGGCGCAGGGCGCTCCTGCCGCGTGCGCCTCTTCAGCCGCCCAGCGTCACACTGGCGCCGCCCGCGCTTGCCCCCGCCCGCCCCGGCCGGCGCCCCGCCCGCGCCCCCGCCCCCGCCCGCGCCCCCGCGCGCCGCCACCACGGCCGCCCACATGTGGCTCTGCTCGTCTAGGGTTACCTGGTGGAATATAACGAATGCATCAGTATATAAAACCCCTCTGAAATTTCGTCGCTGGTTAAAAGTATTTGTAACGAATAGGCTCCGGAAATACTGAACCAATTTGAAAAATTCTTTCACTGGCAGGAAGCTACACTATCTCTGAGTGTCATAGGCTATATCAGATTTTCAAAAAAATTAGGGATCCTTACTTAAACTCAAATAATGTTACCCAAGGTGCAATATTTTTTCCATTGTTTACATATTTTGACAGGTGGTTTGTTGTTGTTGTTTGTTTTTTATTCGGCCATTCTGGGCAGTCAAAAGAACATAGTCTATAGAGCCAAGTCTTTTGTAGTATCTTATATTCTATGGCGTAACGAAGTAAGCTGGGACAGCTCGTAGGTAATAATTTCTTTTTTCAAAAAAAGCGACCCGCCTCAATAAACTGGAACATACATAAATCTAGAACTTCTTTTTCGAAGTCTGTTCAAACAGATAAGGTACCAAAACCTTCCCCTGAATGTAACAAATACTTTTTTGAAAACCGCATCAAAATCGGTTTTCCCAAATTCGAGATAATCGAACAAACAAACATACATAAGATAATAAGAGAATTTTTTATTGCAATCAAAATAGGTCAACAGTTAACCTCCTTTTTTGAAGTCGGTTAAATAAGGTGCTGTGTGTATACCTCGAGCAGGTCCCCCTCCAGCATGAGGTCCTCCAGCTGCGCCAGCAGCGCGGCGGGCGCGGGCGCGGGCGCGGGGGGCGCGGGGGACGCGCTGTACGCGTGCTCTAAACTTGCTGATCTGAAGGAATCATTGAACTATTATTACTAGCGTATGGAAAAGACAAGACTAGCGTATGGTTAAGCATGAATTTTGTAAACCTGTTGGTGATCCAAATAAAAAATTAATAGAAGATAAAGGATAGGACACGCAGGTATTTATTGTTGGCTGTGACTTCCTCTTTTGTCTGATTCCGTCTGAGCGTCAGTATCTGACTATTTTTTTTAAATGTTATAAGAGTTTTATTTCACTTAAATAATTTATTTTTGACCATTTTCATTTTTGAACAAATTTTATTTTAAGTTAAAAAAAAAAATATATTTTCTTTTTCATCTTCAATTTATAATTTTTTATTACCAAGTCATTTATGCAATAAATCAAATTAAGTTTCGTAGGTTTAATAGCTATGTTTGAGCTGTGCACTTCTGCATTCTCATAATCTATGAGACGCGAGAGAAAGAGCGAGGGAGAAAAGGCGGACACGATTTTTGTTAGAGCGAGCGTCTCTATACGTAGTAATTACAACTCACTGGAAGGAATATATATTTTTTTATGATTTTCTTAACACATACTACCTAATAGAGCTAAAGTAAGTACAGAAGACTCTCACACCTAGCAATCGTTTGCTTTATGTGTAAAATACACAAAATCAGTAATCTTGTCATGCAAAAACGATGTATAACAATGTGAGAGACGGTTATTTAGCTGAAACTTTATTAAAAAACGAATACTTTCGCCAGAATAAATAAAATACTTAAAAAAAAAATGTAAAAAAAATCGCGCCACACAGGCTGGAACCGTCTTAAAACTACGTAACGGACGCGGTTTTTAATAGAAAACGTAAAATCATTAAAACAACGGTCTTCATACAAATACACTTATCCAAATAAGCAGTGTTTTATCATAATTTCTTTCTCTATCCTCAAAAACAAGCTAATTTTAAAATCAAACTAACATAACATGTGATTAATGGATGGCGCGTTGTTCTGCCATGTAATTAATTGGCTTGCTGTATCCCTTATATCTTGTTTTAGTAAATGTCCCTTCGTTAACAAACCTCGCATTTTGTGACATGTGCGCGTCGTGCGTCCGGCCGTTCGCCTTCTTCAGTTCCGCGTTCAGTTTATCTGATTTCTCTCTGTTTGCCTGAGAAAATAGAGATAGATATAATATGCTTTTTTTTGTTTTATTAATAGCCGTATTATTCATAAAGGTAAAGTAGGTTTTAAGTAGCTTTACTGGAGGTCTACTTCTCTGGTTTGTTGTATGGTAAATACGTGACATCCAGTCTAAATTGACATACGTCAAATAACTAAAATGTTCTTTAACTGTTTATGAATAACAGGGTAGGTATACAAAATCCACAGCACATGTTAATTAATTCTAAGTCAATAAATATACATTTTGAAATAGGCCAATGACGGATTTATAGAACAGATTTTATAGAAATCCGGCTCGAAGGACCATGAACTCATTCAAACGTTTAATTTGTTAGAGATGAAATAAAGAACAGAGGGGCTTTTGTAACATTGCTTTGCGTCCTCTTTGCGTTTTTGTTTTGTATTGACTTTGAGACTCTAGAGGACGCAAAGCAATATTGCAAATGCGGCTATAATAGTACCCCAGGGCTTCGTTTACGCGACAATTGGGTATTTTCAAAAACTGACTTGCCAGTAAATCTATTCAAAATTAAAAAACCCTAAGTACCGGCTGATTGGCTTTAGTTATACCTAGTTCTAGCCGGAATCATGACAGTCTGACCTAGTTTTACCCGGAAACAATCGGCTTATACTAGACTAGAGGCTGCCCCGCGGTTTTTCCCGCGCAGACTTCTCATAAACACAAAATTCCCGTTTTTTCCCGTTACCGTGGGAATTTCGGGAAATCCTTTCTTAGTGCTCACCTACATTACCTAAGGAACCTACATGCCAAATTTCAGCTTTGTACGCCCAGTAGTTTCGGCTCTGCGTTGTCTGTCAGTCAGTCAGTAACGGAAGAGTTTTATATATATATATTGATTTGATCAAGGTTAAGTGGCTACACCTAGTTCTAACAGGCTAAGACTAGGCGTATCCGCACTTGGGGCTCTAGTCGTAATCGCACAAGTCGCATATCTACTTCTACTACATATATAAAAATGAATCGTGGTTCGTTTGTCTCGCTAAAACTCGAGAACGGCCGGGCCGATTGAGCTGATTTTAGTCTCAAAATGTTCGTAGTAGTCTAGGGAAGATTTAAAAAGTGATAAATAATAGAAAAATTGCGAGAAGGTTAGCAAAAAAAATCAATTAAATTTTCCATATTATATAAAACTAGAGGCTGCCCCGCGGTTTTTCCCGCGCAGATTTCTCATAAACATAAAATTCCCGATTATTCCCGTTCCCGTGGGAATTTCGGGAAATCCCTTCTTAGTGCTCACCTGCACTTCCTAAGAAACCTACATGCCAAATTTCAGCTTTGTACGCCCAGTAGTTTCGGCTCTGCGTTGTCTGTCAGTCAGTCAGTCAGTCAGTGAGTCAGTCAGTCAGTCAGTCAGTAACGGAAGAGTTTTATATATATTGATATTATTAATACACAAGCACCGACCTGCAGCTCGGCGTCGCTGAGCAGCGCGCGCGCCGCGTCCTGCCACGCCATGGCGCGCTCCGTCACCACCTGCTCGACGGTAGTGCTACATTACTATACAACAACTAAACTCAATCTGCTGCTGCATTTATCTATTTTATTATAGACTGCTCCGTGGCTCAGTTGGCAGTGATGTGGACTGAGTGAACGTGTGCACCCGGGTTCGATTCCCGGGCGGGGTGAATACTGATATGATGAATATCGATGTTTGTTTCCGGTCTGGGTGTGATTTCAGAACAGGTTCTTCCTAGTTAGGGGCTCTGAGTGTGATGTGTTATTATTATTATTATTATTATGTACGAGGGTGGTCTGTTAAAAACCGAGCGCAGAGAGAGTTTCAAGGGTTTATTCCCGAATGTAGTGTGGGAGTAATGACTTCAAACTTGAACAAGCGAGGAGTTTAACCTCACCCGAGACAGAATAACTTTACCCCCAAGTTGTATATACTGCTTTTTATTCACAGATAAAAATCAGAACCTATTTACCTACCTAATTTTGCTGACTTAAACAGCTAGCATGTTTCAATCCCACTTCCCTCACTTCAATCATTATTTTTTGTAGCAATAATACAATAATGCATCATAATTGCCCAGAGGTCAATAATGAATGTATGGAAATTAGGTCATTATTGACCTGCTATAAACAGCATTGTGAATAATGAGGAACTTTACGACTAGAGAACAGTAGTCCTCTGACCTCAATGCCTATAAATATCTGGGTATATAAAAAAAGCAGCTGTTAGCTGTCACGTTGCATCTGTCACATTGATAGGTTTTTATTAGACTTTATTTAAGTAATTTCAAAAAACTGCTCTGTCAAAAAGGTTTGTAATCTCTTACATGTCAAAATAAGTTCAAAGTTTTGTTATTATCCAATACCTAGTATAAAACAAAGTCGCTTCCCGCGTCTGTCCCTATGTATTCTTAAATCTTTATAAATTCGCAAAGGATTTTGATGTGTTTTTTTTTTTAATAGATAGAGTGATTCAAGAGGAAGATTTATAAGTATAAAACATGCACAAAAAATAAATAGGTAAGGCGGTACGAAGTTCGCCGGGTCGACTATAATAATGTAACCTGCAAAGCCTCCCCCTCAGCCAGCCGCACGGGCAGCTGCTGCAGCCACACCAGCAGCGCCAGGATCCTCTCGAGCCGCGGCCTCTTAGTGCGCACGCAGTCCCCGCACAGGAACTTGGCTTCGGCGGCTATGGGGGGGTCTGCGGGGGGCGGCGAGCCTTCCCTGTCTTCTGACATCGCTGCTATGCAGTTAGCTGTTGAGAGATTGTGGTATTTTAATTAGGTATTTAAGAAGTGTTTTTGATAGGGTGGTAAAAATTTTGAAAAGTGATGCCACCTTTTCCAAAGCCATATGGGTCAAAATCACAGGAAAAAAACCCGTCATTTATTCGAATTAGCCTGACTCAGTTTTGGAAATTGAAAAATATGATGAGCCTAATGACACCTATAATTTATTACCGTCTTTTCAGAAACACCTTGTATCATATTCAAAAAAAATACATTTATTATTAAAACAAAATTGAAATCGGGCCAGTGCATAAATAATAAGACTACATTATTTTGCATTTATCTCGCTCACAAAACAGTATTACATATTGGATCATATATTCGATCATTCCATAGTAAACATTACAAAGGGCTCAAAAATAAAATTATTTAAAGAAATCTACAAGCAACCTATCAACCTTTTCTTTAAACGAAACCTTTGTCACCCTTCATGTAATGCACGATTTTTTTATTTAATTGTAAACGAGAGAGAGAGAGAGAGAGAGAGAGAGAGAGAGAGAGAGAGAGAGAAAGAGAATGAGAGAATGTTCGGCGGCCCTATCGCTCTGTCAGGCACCGAATAATACAGATAAGTATATAAAGGAGCACAGACCGTGGAACCAGTCCTTGCAGAGTTCGCACTGCGTCATGACGCCGTACTGCCGCTTGCCGCACGCGCAGAACGTGCCGCCCGCGCCGCGCAGCTCCTTGTGCAGGTTTCGAGCCCTGTCGTAACCCACATTACACCACTTATAACCGGTAATCAATCATAAATAACACAAAAATATAATTATTTAAATACGAGCTGTCCCGGCTTACTTTATTACGCCATAGAATATAAGATACTACTAAAGACTTGGCTCTATAGACTATGTTCTTTTGACTGCCCAGAATGGGCGAATAAAAAAACTAACAAAAACGACAAACCTCCTGTCAAAATATGTAAACAACGAAAAAAAATATTGCACCTGGAGTTACATTATTTGATTTTAAGTAAGGATCTCTATTTTTTTTTGAAAATCTTATATAGCCTATGACACTCGGGGATAGTGTAGCTTCCTACCAGTTAAAGAATTTTTCAAATCGGTTCAGTATTTCCGGAGCCTATTCGTTACAAACAAACAAACAAAAAAAAATTTCCTCTTTATAATATTTAGTCGCCAGGAGATATGTAGATTTCTTAGTCGCCAGGAGATATGGGGCATCTCCTGGCGACTTCATCGATAGCTTTGCTGATGGGTCTGATCGGCAGCTTGCTGCGGCATGTGTAGTTTTGTTTGCGTGTGATGACAGCTTTCTCTGTACAGTTTTCTGCTATTCGAGCTGATCTGTGGACTGTTTCTTTAACATTCGCTTGCCTAGATCCGCCTGGAGAGGACCCTGAAACCCCTAACTTGATGCAGTATAAGATCTCTTAACTTGAGACCTACATATTATATTGAATAGGTACTTCAATGAATTTCAAAGCTCACCTCAACTCCTTAACAGCAGCCAGCTCGGCAGCCTCGGCAAACTTGAAGGCGGCAACGATGTCAGCCGGCGCGCTGTGCTCGTTGAAGTTCTTCAGGAAGACGGCCGCCTCGAGGGAGGGCGCGGGGGCGGCGGGGGCGGCGGGGGGGCGGCGGCGGCGCGGGGACAGCAGGTCCGTGCGGGGGGACAGCGCCTCCATTAGAGTGTAGGGCCAGTTCTGTTGAAATTGAGATAGAGCTCTAGGTTATACAGCCCAAATAGCTGAAGTGACATTTCGATTCATTAAATTCAAAATTCACACGAGAAAAATAAGGAATTTTCCGGTATTCTTTTAGATTTTCTGCACTTTTATGCTGAAGTGGCGAACTTCGTTTCTAACACCATCTAGTGGCGAAATGCACGAAACAAATGGGCCCGTTATTTGATTTATTTCTGACTTCTGTTAATTTTTCCTTCCACTCTAGCCGTTTTATTCATAAAGATACAGTAGATTTTAAGTAGCGTTACTGGAGGTCTACTTCGCTGGTTTGTTGGTTTGTTTATGGTAAATATGTCACCGGAAAATAATAAGATTCGCAAGTTTATAAATTTCCTAGGAAATTTATAAACTTTCGTAGGATTCTAAACGAGAGATAAATTGAATTATTTTACGCCCACTTTTTCGCAAATTTATAAATTTTCGACGCGTCGTAGTAAATTTATAAACTAACGGATATCAATCCGTAAGATTCTAAACGGATCGACCAATCACAGAAGAGCTTTTAATTTTACGCTTTTTGAAATACGGAAAATAACACACTGCTCTCTGATTGGTCTATGTTGACAGTGAAAATGCTTGCGTCCATAGACTTACGTACAATCAGACTTGCCAAACAATTCGATCACACTAAAAGTATTTTTACTGGTACTAAAAACTTAGACCATCCGCCCAAGATAGCCCTAAAATGGTGCCCCCAAGGACGTCGCAAAGCCGGTCGCCCTAAACAAACCTGGCGCCGCACGGTGGAGCAAGAGGCCCCTATACTTGGAGCACCGTGGAATGAAATGGAGGAAGTCGCCCAGGATAGGAGCAAGTGGCGAGCTTTACTGAGAGCCCTATGTCCCTGATGAGGGATAAAAGGAGATCATCATCATCATCACTAAAAACTTAGTAGGTTTATAGGTTAATATGTGACCGCTAATGTGCGAAATTCAGTAAAAGTGCACTAACTGGCTGAATCCGTTAGAGTTCGAAATAAAATGTTGTTCTCAACATTAACTAGGTAATCTGCAAAATCCCTAGGTAATCTACAGAGTTAACGACTAAGTTAAGTTCGAAAAATTGTTGCCTTAGATTTCAGTTTAACACAGGTAACCCAAGCTCCGCTCGCTTCGCTCGCTACGCTGGTTAAAGATCACAAGCCAAACCTAACCTAACCTACAATTTTGCCCTAGATTTGAATTTTCGTTAGGAGCTTTCTGCTTTCCGCACTTTAACGGCGAGACCCCAGATACGTTACCCCATATTTCACATAAAATTTCGCACATTAACTGACCTAAACAGTGTGCCCGGGAGAGAGCACATTAACGTATTTCGCACTATAACGGTGACAGATATAATATGCTATTATGGGATAATAGCATATTTTATCAAAAAGTAACCTTGTATTTTAGGTACCTACCTACCTACCTACCTAGTAGGGGGTTAAAATTCCCTATTTCACTCTACCAAAATAAAACATTTTGGTCATGGCTAAAACTTTCGTAGCTCTGTGTTAAATTTCAATTCATTATACATGGCGTTTGGTTATTGGTTACTTATTATTTTACGGGTGAGTTTAGTAAGTTTATCAATTTACGAAAATGTAGGCGTAAAATAATACAATTTATCACTCGTTTAGAATCCTACGAAAGTTTATAAATTTCCTAGTAAATTTATAAATTTACGGTGCTTGTTATTTTCCGGTGACAAATACGTGACATCTAGTCTAAATTGACATACGTCAAATAACTAAAATGCTCTTTAACTTTTTATGAATAAGAGGGTAGAAATCTAACAAAATAAAAGAAATGAATAACATCGGTTTAGCGATCTTCCGGTCGTAAAAAAAATATGCCTGCACAGCTTATGTATTTTCATAAATAGGCAAAATGGCGGGCATACTCGCATCTTACACAAGATATTTCTATAGACTATAAAAAAGTAAGTATGACAAAAAATACACAAAAGCTTCAAGTATCAATAATATTACACAAAAGAATAACAAACCTTTTTGAGGAACATATCAGCAGCCCCAGCCTTCCACCGCTGAGCCGACTGCAGGGCAGAGGACAGCTGTTCTTTTTCATACAACGCCAGTGGTATGCTCTGTCCCTTCTTCACCAGCGCTTCCAAGGTGTGGTAGTATGGGTACAGGTCTTTAGATTGTATCTCTTCGACCTGGGTTATGAAATAAAAAGATGAGTTGAAAAAGAGTTGAGTTAGGGGGTTCAAAATCATTGCGAAAGGGAGTAGAATCATTTGACAGAGGAAGGCTCGTTTGGGGGCCTCTCCAGGCGACTATTGTCGTAAGGCAAGGCAAACATTTGCTTGCTTGAGCCAATAGGTGGGCACCCTGAACTACCTCGCCTCTCACAGTATAGGATACTTTACCAAATAAGGTATCAATAGCGATTAGATCAGATGTAGTCTAATTGACTTTCAATAAGTGATATCTTGTATCCTATATTGAATAAAGAATTATTTGATTTGATTCGATTTGACATTCATATCATGTATATTTTATAATGGTAAATCATAATTTCAGCCGAATGATGACTACTGCTGGACATAGACCTCTCCCATAAATCGCCACAACGACCGCTCTTGAGTGACTTTCTTCCAGTGTACTCCCGCAGCTCTCACCAGGTCAACTGACCACCTAGTGAAGGTCTGCCTACTCTACCTACTCGGTCGCAAATCGCTTGGTCAACCATCTTCTTCTTCTTCCGGTGCCTCTCCACTACTGGAGGTTGGCCGTCAGCTCCGCAAATGCTTCTCTCTCGCCTGCCAGTCGAAAAAGTTGTTCTACGCTGGCAACTCCTGTCCACTCCTTGATGCTGGCGAGCCACGACTTCCTTCTTCTACCAGCGCGTCTTTTACCCTCTTTGTTGCCCATCATTATAACTTGGAGAAGACGGTATCGATCGTGTCTGAGCACATGTCCGAGGTAGCTGACCTTTCTTCTCTTAATGGTGAGCAAGAGTTCTTTTGGATGTGGAGTTATTTGGGGATGTGAGGGTGTATTGTCGGGTTGTCGGATGTGTGGGGGATTTGGGGGATGTGTGTGACTGTGGGGGCTACCTTGTGCAGCCAATCAGCGGCGTGCTGCAGCGCGGCAGTGAGCTCGGCCCGGGCGGCGGGCTCGGCTCCGAGCGTCGTGGCCTCGTCCAGCAACGTCGCCAGCTCCCTGATGGAGGTCTGCTGCGGGGGCAGCGCGGCGGCGGGGGGGGCGGAGGTGTCGATGTGTGTGACTGTGGGGGCTACCTTGTGCAGCCAATCAGCGGCGTGCTGCAGCGCGGCAGTGAGCTCGGCCCGGGCGGCGGGCTCGGCTCCGAGCGTCGTGGCCTCGTCCAGCAACGTCGCCAGCTCCCTGATGGAGGTCTGCTGCGGGGGCAGCGCGGCGGCGGGGGGGGCGGAGGTGTCGATGTGTGTGACTGTGGGGGCTACCTTGTGCAGCCAATCAGCGGCGTGCTGCAGCGCGGCAGTGAGCTCGGCCCGGGCGGCGGGCTCGGCTCCGAGCGTCGTGGCCTCGTCCAGCAACGTCGCCAGCTCCCTGATGGAGGTCTGCTGCGGGGGCAGGGGGGGCGGAGGTGTCGATGTGTGTGACTGTGGGGGCTACCTTGTGCAGCCAATCAGCGGCGTGCTGCAGCGCGGCAGTGAGCTCGGCCCGGGCGGCGGGCTCGGCTCCGAGCGTCGTGGCCTCGTCCAGCAACGTCGCCAGCTCCCTGATGGAGGTCTGCTGCGGGGGCAGCGCGGCGGCGGGGGGGGCGGAGGTGTCGATGTGTGTGACTGTGGGGGCTACCTTGTGCAGCCAATCAGCGGCGTGCTGCAGCGCGGCAGTGAGCTCGGCCCGGGCGGCGGGCTCGGCTCCGAGCGTCGTGGCCTCGTCCAGCAACGTCGCCAGCTCCCTGATGGAGGTCTGCTGCGGGGGCAGCGCGGCGGCGGGGGGGGCGGAGGTGTCGATGAGGAGTGCGCGTGCGCGCTGGTCCCACTCCTCTACTTCCGCTGTTGAAGAGGTATTTACTTTACATTCCAAAGTACAATTTTGAATTTTAAAGATCAGTTAATCTGTCTGCGAATCAGCCAGACAATCAGTCAGTTAGCCAGCCAATCAGTTATTCACCAAGTCAATCAGTCAGTCAGCCAGCTAATCAATCAGTCAGTCAGCCAGCCACCCAATCAATTAGTCAACCAACTAATCAGTTAGTCAGCCAGCCAATCAGTCAGTCAGCCAGCCAATCAGTCAGTCAGCCAGACAATCAGTCAAATCAGTCAGTCAGTTAGCCAGACAATCAGTCAGTCAGTCAGTCAACCTACTTCAGAAAGCCATCCGACTTCCACTGCTAGACAAAGGCATTAAATCTTCACACAAACAAGTCTTGAGCGACCCTCATCGAGTTTAACCTTCACCAAGTCATCTGACCAGTTCTGGCTACTCTGTTTCCTCCAATGCGCAGTCGCCACTCAAGAACTTAACGGCCCTCTAGCAACTATCCGTTCTTCGATCTAAATTCTTACGCATATTCATATTCATTTATTCATCAATTGATCACAAATATAATAATACAAAAAAATGTCATTACAGTGGTCACAAAAGATACGTCAAATATATTAGAAATAGTTTAGAAAAAAGTTATATATAAATGTAAAAAAAATATGCATAATCTACTCAAAGTAGTTAAACTATTTATTTTTTAAAAATTAAATGTCATAAATTCATTAACCGTGTGAAACACTTGTTCCGTAAGTAACTGTTTCAGTTTAGTCTGGAATAGTGAGATGCTGTCTATTGATTTAATTGCAAGTGGCAACCGTTTATACAACGTTGGCCCTATAACGTTAGGGTCTTTTGTTGCAATGCCACAAACTCCGAAAGGAAAGAGTAGAGCGACGACTGTAGTTAAGGCTACATAGATCACGATACACAAACCTTTGAGCCTGGCAAGTTCAGCGATCTCCTTCTGCAGCCTCCGGCTGGGCGGCGCGGCCCCGCCCTCGGCCAGCAGCCGCGCCAGGGCGGGCGGCGTGAGGGCGGCCTGGCGCGCGCGCCGCACTGCCTCCAGGAAGGTGGCTTGCTGCAGCCTGGCCTGCAGCGGCGGCAGCTGCTCCAGGATTATGCAGAGGCTCGAGCCTAGCTCTACTGCCTGGTGGGGGGTGAGGGTTTGTTATTTTGATAATACTAATATTTATTAAAAAGAGAAAATTTGTTGTTTTTTATTTAACCGACTTCAAAAAGGGGAGGTTATCAGTTTGACCTGTGTGTATGTATGTTTATCCGCGTTTATATCGCGTTTGGCTACACCGATCATGATGCGGTTTTAAGATAAGTATTGGTTACATTCAGGAGAAGATTTTAGTACTTACCTATTTTAACCAACTTCGAAAAAGAGGAAGTGCTCAGTTGATGTGTGTGTCACTTTATTGAAGGCGTGTATTTTTTTTGTAACAAACAAATTATTACCGAATAGGCTCCGGTATTACTGGGCCGAATTTAAAAAAAACGTTCACCATTAGAATTATATATCTTTCTTTTCTAATAAAAAAGGATAACAACTTGAAATTTTTCCCCCCGTTTATAATCCGATCTTTTAATCTGCCATTCCTAATGGAAAAGAATGCAACGAAACTGCAATTCCTACGTTCATGTAAGTCTTCATGTACATATTAACAACAAAACTACATTCGTCAAATTCGCTTTAGCCATTCCTGTGTTATAAGTGTTGAAACAAACACGTCTTTGTTCTACATTCAGCACGTGTTTACCTCCTCAAGATCCCTAATCAGGGCAGGATCAGTCTCGCCCAGCTCGTCAGCCAGCAGCTCGGTGGCGCGCTTCTCAAACTGTTCCGTTTGTCGCAGCACCTCCTTCACCGCCGACCCTGTCATACATACACAGTTTGAGATACTTTGCTTAAGGTGTTTTTTATTTATTCTGGCGAAAGTATACATTTTTAATAAAGTTTAAATGAATACGCGTATGTAAAAAACCATCTCCCATATTGTAATACAACGTTTTTTGAAGACAGACCTACAGATGTTGTGTCTAAGGGGTAAAAGACCAAAAAACAAGTTCCTTGAATATACACAAAATCGGTAACTCTGTCTTTCAAAAACGATATATCACAATGTGGGAAATAGGTTTTTACGTACGCGAATTCATTTAAACTTTATCAAAAATGAATACTTTCGCCAAAATAATTAAAAAACGTGAAAAAATTTGAATTTCGCGCCATACCGTGAGTTACCGCCTTAATTTCAATTTCTTTAGTTTGTTTTTTTTTTTACTGGAGTACTGATTATTTTTAATTGCGTTGCTATTGGTCCAAATAATCAACATAAAGTCAATTAAGCCAATAACCAACAATAGTTTCAATAACCCATCTCACTCTGTCAATATCGGGAATGTGCGAGTGACATACAGGTCCCGCCACGTAACTTTAGCTCTGAGCAAAATGAGGAGGGTATTTCTGCGCATGTGTACAAAATGAACGAACGCACAGAACGACTGTAGAATAAGGGGACGAATAGTATCATTGCGTGGACGCAGCACGATTAAAATAGCCAATAGAGCGCTAGCGCGCGATGCAAGACCACCCCCCTGTAGCTTTCCTATGACACCTGATTTTTTATTTCTGCGCATTCAAGGTCAAAGACAAAGTTACATGGTGGGACCTGTACTGAGTACTCGTTTGTTAAAATAAAAACCGATTATAGGCGGCACAAATTTTCGCGCCGCGTGTCTAGTCATTTCGAAGCATTGCAGCGTCAGTGTCAAGGCTAAATGTCGAAATTTTATTAAAGAAAAAGACGAATTACTGATTGTATTTTTCAAATGTATATTTTCTTTTTGTGTATATATAATACAATAACAAATACAACTATCACGCGATTACACATGAGCACAGTTTGTCATCGTTCGTGATAGAGATGTATTGACAGCTGACGATGTGCCATATTTTAAGCAGGCAAAAAAAACATGTTTTTTTTTTCATCTTTAAAAAGCAAAATCTCCCAAAACAAACACATACAGAACCAACTGTAACACCATCAGATACTCAGCTCATCCTACTACAAACCTAAAAAAAATTCATCAAAATCCCTCAACCCCTCACCAAGTTATAGTCAAAATAGTAACCTTCAGGCAGCACGCAGGCCAGGGTATCGATCTCCTCAGCAAACAGCGTGAGTTCCTCGACAGTGAGGCGGTACTTGGGGTCGTGCTGGCGCGTCCTGGTCCTCATCTTGTTCAGGTCCAGCTGCTGGATCACCGAGGAGCACTTCTCCGCATCCTGGATGGCTGTCTCTAAGGCACGGACCAGCTCGGTTTTGTGCATCTGTGTTAGGTTTAAACGGGGATAGATATTCAAGAATAGTAAAAGTAGATTATATTTAACAAAGGCAAGTGATGTATTATTTGACTTTTGCCTTTGAAAGTGCTTATATAAGCGTAGATAGGTTGTAACAGCACCCGTAGCGTAATAGGTTTACACCCACGTTTAACACAGTACTTTTCATTCCATCCCACGTGAAATTAATTATATTATCTATCTTCATCTATATAAAAATCAATTGCTGTTCGTTTATCTCGCTGAAACTGGAGAATGGATAGGCGTGGGCTAAGCCCATTCATTCAGCTGATTTTGGTTCTGAAATGTTAGTCGTAGTCCAAAGAAGATTTCAACGGTAATAAAATATGGCAACAATACTATTTCAAGCGAAAAACATAATATTTAACACACAACCAAAATCTTAACTTTCTATATCAATACACATCATACCTTCATCTCCTGGGCTTTCTTCAGATGAGCCCTCAGGCCATCCAGGTCACAGACCTTGGGCGTGTCAGGGTCGAGGGCGTTCTGGACTGCCTCCGCCCAG
Source organism: Euspilapteryx auroguttella (assembly GCA_951802225.1). NCBI lineage: Eukaryota > Metazoa > Arthropoda > Insecta > Lepidoptera > Gracillariidae > Euspilapteryx > Euspilapteryx auroguttella. Next base: position 6,930,084 of record OX637665.1, read on the forward strand.
GTCCTGAAGGCTTCAGACTTGATTCGAAGCTTGTCCAGCATTGCTGGCAGCTCGTCCAGGGTGTAGCGGTATCTGTGAATGTTAAACTTTTATTAGTGGTTAATTCCTTACTTAATATAAATAAAGGGTAATTCTGAAGAAGCGGTAATAGATCTAGATGGAATCATCTTACCATACCTAACAACTTTCCCAAAGAAACATAGGTCTAAATCTCAATACCCGTACATTGACCCCGAACCAAAAAACCATACGCAACAGTTTTTTTTTTTTTTTGAGATTTCGATCAATGTCGCTTTGGAAAAGTATTGAGATATGATGAATTTATTCCTTCATTGATTTATTATTGCCTTGTCAGAAACACCCTGTATATTATACCATCTCTGCTAAGGCACAGAATACCTAATAGTACCAGGTACAGAAGGCTCACTCAACGGAGTCGTTTAAATAAAATTAAATCTAGCTGCGTACACTTAAAGGACAATCTAGATCGCTCCTGTTACATAATAACCTTGAGGTAAATAAAATCTCTCTCTCACTCTTGTCTCCAAAGCTGCAATGCATATTCATGCGATAATGACTTGTGCTTCGCGAGAGCGCCTGTTTTAGGAACACTAACGGCATCGAGCAATTATTAGGGATGCGAGAACTTGGCGCGACAATGATGAGACGAGCGCGGCGCCACGAGCAGAGCGCGAGCTTGCAGGTCTATACCTAAAGTGCGGAGTGAGCCAGGCCTGGCGGGAGCGAGGTGTACCTGAGCGTGCGCCGGGCGGGCGGACAGTCGCAGAGCGCGGCGTGGTGGCGCAGGCAGGCGACGCGCGGGCCGCACGCGCACGCCACGCACGACAGGAAGTGAGCAGGTGTACCTGAGCGTGCGCCGGGCGGGCGGACAGTCGCAGAGCGCGGCGTGGTGGCGCAGGCAGGCGACGCGCGGGCCGCACGCGCACGCCACGCACGACAGGAAGTGAGCAGGTGTACCTGAGCGTGCGCCGGGCGGGCGGACAGTCGCAGAGCGCGGCGTGGTGGCGCAGGCAGGCGACGCGCGGGCCGCACGCGCACGCCACGCACGACAGGAAGTGAGCAGGTGTACCTGAGCGTGCGCCGGGCGGGCGGACAGTCGCAGAGCGCGGCGTGGTGGCGCAGGCAGGCGACGCGCGGGCCGCACGCGCACGCCACGCACGACAGGAAGTGAGCAGGTGTACCTGAGCGTGCGCCGGGCGGGCGGACAGTCGCAGAGCGCGGCGTGGTGGCGCAGGCAGGCGACGCGCGGGCCGCACGCGCACGCCACGCACGACAGGAAGTGAGCAGGTGTACCTGAGCGTGCGCCGGGCGGGCGGACAGTCGCAGAGCGCGGCGTGGTGGCGCAGGCAGGCGACGCGCGGGCCGCACGCGCACGCCACGCACGACAGGAAGTGAGCAGGTGTACCTGAGCGTGCGCCGGGCGGGCGGACAGTCGCAGAGCGCGGCGTGGTGGCGCAGGCAGGCGACGCGCGGGCCGCACGCGCACGCCACGCACGACAGGAAGTGAGCAGGTGTACCTGAGCGTGCGCCGGGCGGGCGGACAGTCGCAGAGCGCGGCGTGGTGGCGCAGGCAGGCGACGCGCGGGCCGCACGCGCACGCCACGCACGACAGGAAGTGAGCAGGTGTACCTGAGCGTGCGCCGGGCGGGCGGACAGTCGCAGAGCGCGGCGTGGTGGCGCAGGCAGGCGACGCGCGGGCCGCACGCGCACGCCACGCACGACAGGAAGTGAGCAGGTGTACCTGAGCGTGCGCCGGGCGGGCGGACAGTCGCAGAGCGCGGCGTGGTGGCGCAGGCAGGCGACGCGCGGGCCGCACGCGCACGCCACGCACGACAGGAAGTGAGCAGGTGTACCTGAGCGTGCGCCGGGCGGGCGGACAGTCGCAGAGCGCGGCGTGGTGGCGCAGGCAGGCGACGCGCGGGCCGCACGCGCACGCCACGCACGACAGGAAGTGAGCAGGTGTACCTGAGCGTGCGCCGGGCGGGCGGACAGTCGCAGAGCGCGGCGTGGTGGCGCAGGCAGGCGACGCGCGGGCCGCACGCGCACGCCACGCACGACAGGAAGTGAGCAGGTGTACCTGAGCGTGCGCCGGGCGGGCGGACAGTCGCAGAGCGCGGCGTGGTGGCGCAGGCAGGCGACGCGCGGGCCGCACGCGCACGCCACGCACGACAGGAAGTGAGCAGGTGTACCTGAGCGTGCGCCGGGCGGGCGGACAGTCGCAGAGCGCGGCGTGGTGGCGCAGGCAGGCGACGCGCGGGCCGCACGCGCACGCCACGCACGACAGGAAGTGAGCAGGTGTACCTGAGCGTGCGCCGGGCGGGCGGACAGTCGCAGAGCGCGGCGTGGTGGCGCAGGCAGGCGACGCGCGGGCCGCACGCGCACGCCACGCACGACAGGAAGTGAGCAGGTGTACCTGAGCGTGCGCCGGGCGGGCGGACAGTCGCAGAGCGCGGCGTGGTGGCGCAGGCAGGCGACGCGCGGGCCGCACGCGCACGCCACGCACGACAGGAAGCACGTCGTCTTGCAGAGCGCGCACTGCCGCAAGTCGTCCGCCACCAGCTCGAAGGCTGAGCGCGTTGCTGCTGTCACGCCCTGCGGAATTATTGCTATTACTACAACTTTACTGCTTTAAATACATACATACGTCACGCCTGTATCTCATCGGGGTAGGCAGAGACAATTGATTTCCACTTGCTACGATCCTGACACACTTCTTTCGCTTCTTCTACAGTCATAAGCCTTTTCATACACGCACGTCGGTTTCTTTCCTCAGAACGTCACCATTTTGGTCGGTGAACGTTTTCCGTGGCCTACCTCTTCCAACCGTGCCTTCCACATCCGCTCTATATATTTCTTTCGTCAATCTCCTGTCATCCATCCGCTCTAAGTTTAACTGGTTTAACCCGTCAAATGATGAGGACCTGATTATGGATGCTGCCGAAATGATCGTCATACTATGCAAATTTTCCCGATTTTCCATAGAAATATGTTCCTGGTACTTAGTAAATATAATAATATGTTATGTGTTATATACTAAAATGAGGGTAAATACATTCCCTTGCCGATACTTATAACTATTTTCGTGTCACTTACTTGTTTACTTCAATATAATTTTTCCTTTTACAAAAATAACGTTTTTCTTTTGTTTGTTTCCCGCCAGTCACATTTTCACACACTGATTTCACGAAATTTATAGCCACATACCACACTACACAACAATATATCGTAGGCTTGCAAGGTAAGGTTTCTATAATGAGTTTAGTTATTATTACAGAAACCCTATTTACTTCACAATAAATATTTATTTACGCGATCACCAAAAAAATGGCGGCCATCGACTTCGCTAGTCGCAAACTGCCGTGCCGGCCGGTACAGGTACAGTTAGCAAAAGAATTTGTATTATCATTATACAATATATTATAAATTACTTTTATAAACAATATTTTTTCAAAGTAAGGATTATGCTCGGATTATGGTACCTTTTTTATTTCTTATAATTATAATTAATTTTTTATTTGTATAATGTAATGGGTTCATATTAAATTTGATTATCAAATAAATAGGAACTCCTTTAGTAAAGAGAATTTGATGTTATTACGTTTATTCATTATATTCAAATAAATAGATTATATATATAGATGGATTCATGTATCTTTTTCTACTTTATATTATTTGCGTAACCAACCTTTTATTACTTGCATATTTTTTAAATAGGTACGTATTCAATATGACAGGGCTGCGAGTAAAATAGAAACGGTTTTTATATGTTTATAAACGCCACGAAGAAAACAAAAACGCTTACACTTAATTATGTATGTATAAGCGTTTTTGTTTTCTTCTCAGCCTTTTTGTATAAGTATATATAAAAATAAGAAAGATTAGAAGTTTAAGTATTTTCTTTTTTAATTATGCCGCGATGCAAAACGGAAATATAAATAAATAAATATACACATAATATAGATCGGCTATGGCCTTATTTAAAAAAGTTAAGCATTTGTTCAGTTCATAAATATTATCTATGCTTGTCATGTGTTAAATGAAATAGCAAGAAAGGATAAAACATGTATGTTACTAAGCAAGTGTTTTACTTTTTACCCGACTGAAAGAGGGTTAGGTAGGTACGTTTTATAAAGGCTTTGTCAATTAGACGGCGCTATAGTCGCGCTCTTTTATATCACTCACGCTCCTTTACGTTGCGTAGTGATACAAAGAGCGCGACGCTCTGGCGCCGCGTAGGGCTGGCGCTCTAGCGCCGTCTGTTTGACAAAGCCTTTAGTGGTAGTGGCTAACTACAGGCTTATTTTATCAATGCTTTCGTAGCCTTGCGGTAAACAAAAGCGCACGACCGTGTATTTATTATGTTATACTTCATATCTTGTAGAAAATACTTACCCTTACAATTACCTCATCCCGGGAGATACCAGCCTACCCGGACCGGAACACAAATGCCGAAACCACCTAATACCATTTTTACCAAATCCAACTAATACCGATTTTACCAGGGTAACAAATATGTGTACATGTTGTAGTAGGATTTGATGGTTGGGTTTTTTGCAAAAAAAAAGGGGATTTTGAGAAAACCTGGATAATTTGATATAAGCATTGCTTTTTTTTCAATCATCCTGACAAAAAGCAGTTTTTTTTTTGCAAAGAGCCTAGTATAATTGAAAAATTTGGTGGCTAGATTATTTCTGGCTAGTTAACTCGTATTCTGATTGGTTCGTTAAAATACCTTTGACGCTACAGAGAACCAATCACAATAAGAGTTGCACGGTAAGCAATATAATCTAGCCAATCAGAGTTAAGAAAGGTATCAAATTTTTCAATTATACTAGGTTTTTTGCAAAATAACTGCTTTTTGTCAGTATAATTGGAAAAGGAGTGATGGTTATATCAAATTATCAGGGTTTTCGCAAAATCCCTAGTTTTTTTTGCAAAAAACCTAATTATCAGATCTTCCTACGTCATACACAAGCGTCGCAAATAAAACAAACATTTCGTAAACAATGTTTATATTATTAAAAAAATATATATATACGCAAAAAAGTCAAAAATCAACATGTATTTATAACAGAACACTGAAGATACTAGGTAGACAGCTGTAGTGTAGTATAGGCTAACAGTACTTCATCATAAGGAACAGCTTTGACACTTTCTAGCGACTGATATCTGAACATGCTCCAGATGCTCGTCACCCTCTTCCTGGTCCACGTCCATCTCCTCCGTTTGCTCCAAAGGTGCGACGCTATAAATAAAGATATTAGAAATTAATACATATAAAATTTGAAATTAAAGGCATACAATTGTCAACAATAGAAGTCAATCGGCTGTCATGATGATGAATGTCATACTTTTTCATAAGAAAATGTTTCTATAATGTACATAATTCAAAATAATATAAATCTTTTAACTTACTGGATGGACTGCTGAGGCTTCTGAGCTGTGCGCACCGAAACCCCGGGGTCCCCCACGTACATTGAACCTCCCAGGGTCCGCTGCACCCACTCCGCTCGCATTGCTGGTACTGGTGGTCTAAAGAAAAAAAAATATATATATTCGACTGATAAACCAGTGCTTCAAAAGAAAACAACCAGTATAACTGCTACATAAAAATGTATGTTTATAGGTTATGAGCAAAAAAATTTCTCATACAAAACAAAAAAATACAATTACAGTTTTCTCAAAAATTATACACTATAGAGAAAAAGGTATAGGCACTAAAAAAGTATGTTTATAGGTCCCCTACATAAATATATAAAAAAATATCCGTTACGAAACAAAAAATTTTGTCCATACAAAAGAAATAAAAAATAATATTATGGTTTATACAAATTCACGAAGCTAGTCTAATTATGTATTATTCATGCCATACATTGATTTTTTTATGTTAGTATAGCAAAATATATATTCATTTTACGTTTACTTTTTTGCCAACTGTACATTTTCGTAATTTTGTACCAAAACAAAACATAAACGGTTTTTTTACGAAAATTGTTGTGTTTCAAGCTAAACTGACTGAATGTATCGGTTTCTTACTGAATTTAGCACAAACTTATCTATTTCTAATAAGATTCTGATTGAATTTCTGTTACGATAACAAAAACAAAGCAGCAATGACGGGCATGAATTGTTGCATCATAAAAAGTCTCATCGTCTTTTTACTAATAAATTTTACTCTAATGCTAAAAACTACATACTGTACGTGTAGCCTACTCAATTACCTGTAATTTGAGGTATAATACATGTGATAAACACTTACCGTTTATAAAATACAGAAATATTTCTCTTAGAATCACAGGTCAAAGTTCACTCAATAAAAACCGTAATGGCCGCCTGTGACAGAGCGCGTGGATAGATTTCAACTTTTATTTTTTTTTCACCTTGTAATTTGCACTTTAGTCTGGTCAAAATATTCTAACTTGTCTATTACAATACTCTGATTGGTTGGATATTTTTGTCAGGGGCACCAACAGCGAAATCAGTCGTACAAAAGAAAAGTATTGCCAACCTAAAAGTCTACGCACAGGGTGTGTGCGTAGGACATTAGCCGTACCAAATTCCTACGCACAGGGTATGTGCGCACGACATTTCGGGGGTTAAATCGTTTATTATATTGTTTACAGGTATAAATACACATATTTTATATCGGCCAACCTGCAAGACAAGTTGTCGGTGGTGAGCCTAGTGAAAGAATAATAATAACACACATCACACTCCTCTGAGTGTCTCAAACTAGGAAAAACCTGTATCTAGGGTGCCCGAAACATATACTGAGACGAACGTCACACCCAGACCAAGAAAGAGGAAATATCCTAAATTATTTAAATTGTGTGTTTTACAGCTCTATATAGTTATTTTTATCTGAATACTGCATTGAAACACGACTAACAAACGTTATATAAGTTTTGTGCGATAAAGATTTTCGTATTTCGTAGAGCGTTATCTTTAAATTTTCTGTAAATTTGCAATAAATATTCTGCATGAAACTAAAACAAATATCTAAACATCATATCCTCTTTGAGATGATATCATCAAATTAACTTTTCTAGCTGCAGCGGCCAAGGTCATCCAGAAGACCAGCTGTCATGCTCTAGCACTTACTCAGTCCAACAGCTCTTTCCAGCATATCCAGGTAGGCTGCCAATGCGACTTGTGGCGGCAGAAGTTCTGACATCTTGAAGACCAGCTGTTGTAAGCCAACTTCAGAACTCACTCAGTGCAGCAGCAGCTTCCTAAGCCTCCGTTGTAGGTGTAGCAACAAGTGTCACCCAGTAGACCAGCTATCACCCTCCAGCACTCACCCAGTCCAGCAGCTGCTTCCTCAGCCTTCGTTGAAGGTGTAGCAACCAGGGTCACCCAGAAGACCAGCTATCACCCTCCAGCACTCACCCAGTCCAGCAGCTGCTTCCTCAGCCTTCGCTCCAGGTGCAGCATGGCTCTCATGTCTCTGTAGGCTGCCAGGGCGACCGGCAGCGGCAGCAGTTCCGCTCTGAGGGACATCTTGCAGACCAGCTCGTCGTGCGAGAACACGCAGAAGCGACGCAGAGTCGAGTAGTGCTGGATGCACTCGCGACCCATTTTCAACTGCGGGAAAGACATGGTGTAATAATGTGTGTCCTGCCGTTGAGGGTCTAATAATAAGCCCTTTAGGTCAGGGCGTAAGAATAGGTCTACGGTATGCCTTGCCTGTCGTAAGAGGCGACTAAAAGGGGTCTTAAGGGGTCGTGGGTGTGAAGGGAGGGGGCCCGACAAAATCATCAAACGGCTCGAGATGGGCGGCGGCACAGCTAGCTCCGGGGGCGAGCCGGGGGGGAGGGAGGAACAACATGCCCTCCCCGAGCACGAAGCTGATAGCAGCTGAGCGTAGGAATGACTTAGGACGCCAATAATGGGTGGTTCCAGGGATCGAGACAGCCGCCGGGGGGTTTTAGTGGGTGCGAGCCCCACATACCCCCGACGCTCCCCCGAGCGTAGGGAAATGCTATAGGCATTTCACCCCGTTACAAAAAAAAGGGTCTTTTAATAGAGCGTAAGCCCTTGAGACTTTGACTGGACTGGTATCAGGTTTAATATGAGCAGCCTTAACATAATACATCACTTTACACCCATGATATGTAATCTTCTATTGTATACTTTCATAAATATTTTGTGAAGTAAAAGAGCGTCGATAGACATTTCAAATGTTTGTTTTAATGTTTCCGTCATAATAATCACCAATAATTTGTGCAATATCTTATTAAAGAGCAGCTTAAGTGATACTATTATATTTTGTAACATCTGTTTATGTACCTTTAGAAAGCACTAATAAATGAATATTAATATGAACAGGATAGGCGTCCACTGCTGGACATAGGTCTCCCTGATTGATTGCCACAAAGACAAACATTGTGGAAGAGTTTATTCGTCACGCTTGGCAGGCGGGTTGGCGATCGCTGTTCAAGTATTTCAACAAGGGACGCTACTGCCCGTTCATTGGCCCAACCCTAGTCGCCTTTTACTATACCCATGGGAAGGAATATGATGGTGGTATTCTATGCAGTCAATACACGGGGCCCTCTTCATTAGTACCAAACATTATTGGTCTATTTTGTCAAGTAAATTAAAAGAGACATAGGCAGTAATTTAAGAGGGCGCCAACAGAGCATGTTTTAGAAGACATTGAATGTTTTTCGAGAATGGCGCTAGTTTCGTTGGTCGGAACCTTCATAAGGTGGCCGATAGGGGTATAAAACTTTTGTTAATGCATCCAATACGAGCATTCCCGGCTAACTTCGTTACGCTATAGAATATAAGATTGTAAAAAAGACTTGGCTCTATACACTTTGTTCTTATGACTGTCCAGGATAGGGAAATAAAAAAAAAACAACAACAAACAACCTGTCAAACTATGTAAACAACGGAAAAAATATTGCACCTTGGGTTACATTTTTTGAATTAAGGTAAGGATTTCAATTATTTTTTTTTAAATCTAATATAGCCAATGACACTCGAGAATAGTGTAGCTTCCCAACAGTGAAATATTTTTTTTAAATCGGTTCAGTATTTCCGGAGCCTATTCGATGCAAACAAGCAAACAATCAAATCTTTCCTCTTCATTATTGGTATAGATAGATATAGATAATAATATAAGTATATTTACCCAGTCGGCGGGTGTGAAGTTGACGGCCTCGGCGAAGTTGTACCCCTGGTTGAAGCCGGCGTGGTAGGCGCGCGGGAACGTCACCACGAACTCGCCCGCGTGCTGGTCCGTCCTGGGGGACATGCCAGTAGATCCAACATTCTATTCAAATCTATCTACTATGTATACCGGGTGTTTCCGACAAGGCGGTAATAAATAAAAGGAGGGCTTCTGCTCACCATAACTAACAACTTTTCCAAAGCAACATAGGTCGAAATCTCAAAAAAAAATAACAGCTGTTCCATACATTGGTCCGATGAGCTGGAGGGGTCAATGTACTTACGGGACAGATGATTTTTGTTTTGAGATTTCGACCCATGTTGCTTTGTGAAAGTTGTTACTTATGGTGAGCAGAAACCATTCTTTGATTTATTACCGCCTTGCCAGAAACACCCGGTATATAAAAAATAATCGTGGTTCGTTACTCTCACTAAAACTCCAGAAAGGCGGGGCCGATTTAACTGATTTTGGTTTTGAAATGGGCGAGAAAGGTGAGAAAATATTTAACTACCTCGCCTCTTGCAGTATAGGATACTTTACTAAATAAGGTTCAATTATAGTCTTGTTAAATAATCTTGTATACTATATTAAATTTCTTTTAACAATAATACGAAGCAATATATGGTCCTTCGAGCCGGATAAAGCAACTCAAAGTTAAAGTCAAAAGTCAATAAATATTTATTCAATATAGGATACTGGATATCACTTATTGAAAGTCAATTAGACTAATCTAATTAGTATTGATACCTTATTTGGTAAAGTACTTATTGTAAACGAGTCTAAACTCTGTTTAACCCTTCTTTCGCTGTAAATAGCAAACTTACCTATAAACCGGTACACCAGCCTTCATCAGCACATTGGGGTTCATGATGGTGACCAGCTGATGCAGCAGGTCTGGCTGCAGCTGGAACAGCTCCGGGGCTTCGGCCTTCATCGCCGCTTCGAATTGCTCCGCTTTGGACCCTGGGACGCCGTACCTGGGGGTGCGAAGGTAGGTTAGGGAGTTTTGGGGGTGAAATAATTGTGAAGATTTGTTAGCTTTGTTTTTTAACGTATTTAAATTTATTTTATTTTTAAGATGAAAGCTCTGACTTAACATCACCATCATTTACATATCAATCGACGGACTAAGTCGTAATGCACCGTAATACCAACTTTGTTTGGGACCAATCCGCGTGAAACAGTAAAAAAAAACACTCACTAACACGAAATAAGAACAAGGAAGCACAAAAAAGAAAAGGCGTGCTTTTTTTTAGTCTGTGTATATGTGATGTTGTAAATTCATATGTTTTCTGTCTTTTTAACACACAATATTCGAAATCGCTTTAAGCAATAAGGCCGCCCATTGCAATTAATGTTTTAATTTATTAATATTGTAATATTTTAAGTTTATTGATTGTAATAAAGAGTCTATCTATCTATCTATCTATCAATATTTAATCTTTACAAAGCAACGAGAACAGAATACGGAAGTAAAGAGTAGAGAGAGTACAGACCAGGTCTTGGGCTCGCCCCAGTGCAGGTAGTTGATGGAGTAGGACCAGTGGTCCTCGTTGTGCCAGCAGAACGTCGCGAAGCACATGCCCACGTACAGCCACGGCACCTACGACATTCATCATCATCATCATCATCATCATTTTAGAGTTAGACTGTTGTCGGTTAAGCATTGCCCATCAAACATGAATATACAGTATGGACCTAAAAACATACATACCCAAAAAAAAAAAAAGAATCGAAAAAAAAACTTGATATTTTTTGAACATTTCGTTCGACCCATGTTGCTATGAAAATACATATTGGAACATATTGTGAGCTGAATTACTCTTTAAACTAATAGGCAAACGGAAATATAGATATACTGCAGCTGGTTGGTTGTCCAGGTTCCAGGCTGTGATGATGCAGCAGGAGCTGGCTGGATGTACAGTCACGTACTCGTTCAGCGTGACACTTCCTGTTGTTCTGTATTGCAAAATAGCTCTTGTTCTTTTGTTTTACAGTCTAGTGTACACGGGACCATAGATGAAAGTGTTGCGCTAAATGAGACCGCCACTGTACCTTGCGTATTGAGTTTTTTTTATTAATGTGTAGGTAGGTATGTTAATTGTTATTTGCAGCCTGTAGTGTACCACTGCTGGGCAAAGGCCTCCTTGCCCTTTCTCCACTTTTCCCGATCCTGGGCACGGTATGTTACGTTACTATCTTTTTTTAAACGACTTCAAAAAAGGAGGTTATCAGTTTGACCTGTATGTATGTATGTTTGCATGTATGTATGTTTGTCCGCGATTATCTCGAGTTTGGCTGAACCGATTTTGATGCGGTTTTCGCAAAAGTATTTGTTACATTCAGGAGAAGGTTTTAGTACATATTTTAACCGACTGACTTTAAAAAAGAGGGAGTTCTCAGTTTTATGTATGTGTCAATTTTGAAAACGGGTCGCTTTTTTTAAAAAGAAATTATTATTTTACCTTCATGCCGGAGATGTCAACGTCGATGTGCCGCAGCACGGAGCCCTCCAGGACCGGCAGGTTGTTCAGGTTCCAGCTGCAAGCCGCGTACTGCGCTGCGCCTGGGAACTGCTCGCCGCTACCCTTCGTCGGGAACCCTGGGCGGAAGATACACCAGTCAAATCAAAGGTTGATTTTTAACCGACTTCAAAAAAGGAGGTCATCAGTTTGACCTGTATGTATGTATGTATGTTTGTCCGCGATTATCTCGCGTTTGGCTGAAACCGATTTCGATGCGGTTTTCAGATAAGTATTTGTTACATTCAGAAGAAGGTTATAGTACCTATTTTAACTGACTTAGAAAAAGAAAAAGTGCTCAGTTGATGTATGTGTCTGTTTATTGAAGGCGGGTTTTGTAAAAAAGAAATTATTATAACCAGCAGTTCATGAAGGAGGACTTCTGGCCGCAGGGTGTCGTATTTAGGAAGTTGCGAGGTCGAATGCCTGCCGATACTGCCCACACATCAGCGACCATGCGTGTAAAATAGCTATAGTTAACTTAATAGTTAAAAATGTTATTATCTATCTATTTTTAGTTTTAAGATATTTATCATTATGGGCCTCTGTTTATGTTATTTAACATCTTTTAATGTAAATATTGCCTGAAATAAATAAATTTTAATATTATTATTTATCGGGCTTATTTATTCGGGCATTCGATAACGACGACCATCGAACGCAAATCTAGACGCTAGACACAGATTTACATCAATAGACTAGGACTAGAATTGGTTTTAGTTAAGAATTCTACGCACAAATTCGCAAATTAGACTGGTATAACTTTTTTGGTAAGGCCGCCAATCTTTGATATTTTGTTCATACGTTCTGCACCCTATATAAAAACAAAACACTGTTTGTCTTTGTGGCGAGCTGTGAGGGAGCCCTTTGTTCAATAGTAAACTTTTTGCCATATTAATGATTCTTCTGAATAATGCAGGAAGCAGAAATCATTGCAACACTTTAGCACACCTCGGACACTTCATAGAAAAAATTGCGTTGCTTCGCACAGCCTCATCTCGTGGACGTGCACGCGTCATGCTTGTGTGAGTGAGAGACGTGCGACGCTGCTTTATTTGTACTGACGTCACTGAGAGGAGCCGAGCGCGGCCGAGCGTGGCCGAGCGCGCCCGAGCGCGGGCCGCACTTGCTGAGGGAGGCAGGGAGTGCCCGTACTGTATCTAGTACTATTTATTATACTGTGCCTTAGTGTACATCAAGCCGTATACGTATATTCGTATTCAAAGCCTACTACAGGTCTTCCTATCTCCAGCAGATCCAGAACTCACATGACCCATGGTCTACCGAGTGAAGGTCAGCCCCGTACTCCACTATCCATCTAGACATAAATTAAAACACATATTATATAAACCCAATCAGCATCAAACCTGTAAGCCGTACATCCCTACCCTTCCTTTCAAAGCCAGGTGTTCCTGTCTCCAGCAGTTCCAGAACTCACCTGATCCATGGTCCATAGAGTGCAGGTCTGCCCCGTATTCCACTGTCACGTCTTCGTCGATCGAGGAGACGACACGCCAAAACTCCTTCTCCACTGTCGACGTTGGTACCATCTGGTGGAATGTCATATATGTAAATTAAAGATTTAAAATTTATTTTTCTCTATCCAGTATAAAACCACTGATGTAAGCCGCGCAGATAAAGAAACGATTTGAAAATGGCAGCCGAATGCATGCTATCTCGCGTGTATTAGTATGAGGGAAGGGTTAAGAAGAGAGACAGCCCATTCACCGGCCGCCATTTTCATTTCGTTTCTTTATCTGCGCAGGTTATAGTAGTAAGTAGAAGTATCTTGAAAGTGTGTATCAACGCTATTCCCCATCTCGTCCTTGCTGGTGAAGACTGCCACATAATAGTGGGATCAAAGTGACGGTTATTGATAATTCGTATTTTAATTCTTATAATGTTGTGTAACAGTGATTTTTATCTGCAAAACTGATTTTAAATGTTACCATTGTAGAAAAGCAAATCAAACTCTTTAAATTTTACACAATTTTCTATGTTTTTTTGACCAACTTTGACCACCTCGCCTCTCGCAGTATAGGATACTACAATATCAATATACATAGTATAAAATAAAGTCGCTTCCCGCGTCTGTCCCTATGTATCTTTAAAACTACGCAACGGATTTTGATGCGGTATTTTTAAATAGATAGAGTGATTCAAGAGGAAAGTTTATAAGTATAGTTTGTATTTGAATTTGGTAGTAATAGAGAGTACACTCACGTGCACAGGCATGTTGAAGTAGTCGGACTTGAACTGGTCGGCCATCTGGCCGAACTGCTGCAGCGAGTACTCGCGCCGCGCCTGCTCGAAGCCGAACGCCGCCGCCGGCTTTGACACCTGTGGGGGAATGTGGGGGTGCCAGGTCAGTAGGGGAAATTCACAGCTCCAGCACAATAATTTAACACCTGGGATGCTATTCCTGCACACTCGATATTATCATTTGTGATATTTTAACAGATTTTTAAACGGTTCGCATTTGAACTCTTATTGTGGTAGGTAACGCCCATTCTGTTTTCCAGTACAGAACATGACACTTTATTTGAACTATGACCTTGAATGCACAAATAAACTAAAAATTGGTTTCTTTGGGGTTGCTAACAAGTTATTTATTCTGCAGAGTACAGTTAAGTGCAGATTTCATTCAAAGATCATCAATAAAGGCAGGTACGATGGCGATCGCACTGTGGCTCTAAAGGATTGACGAATAACTGTCCTTTGGAACACCCTTAGGGCTAAGCTCCATTAGTCCGTTGCGCTGCGTCGTCGCAGCGGGTCGTCGCATTGTATGCTCCACCTGCGTCGCGTCACTCCCTGAGTCCTATTGATTGACCCTAATGGATTCCTGTACAGATTACCCCTGGTAGGTGCTGGTATATCTCGGCGATTTGACCCTGTAAGACCCTATAATGTCCCTGGTATTTGTGACTCCTTGGCACCCGATCTAGCGGTGGGACCAGGCAAAATGTGTGCTAGAGGGGGATCAGTCTTGATTGACTGACTGATTTACAGACTGACAGTTACATACCTCTTCAGCAATGCAGACGACACAGCGCCAGTCCCCTTTAGGCACCTGGTCGAGTGGGGGAGCCAAACAGAATGTGTGGTAGGAGTCGTCGCAGCCGTCGCAGAGCAGCATCTGTTCCTCCACGTCGCCGCGCCCGCATACGCGGCACATGTACTTTGCTAGCTGTTGGAGAAATATAGGCTTTATTGCTTCGTCCTGAGGCTCTATTTTTGAACTTTAGAGCAATCATTGAATAAAAAGAAAACGCAAAAAGAGGACGGATAACATTATTGCCAATGTGGCCGAATTATAGGGTTCATTTTTAAATTTAAACATAAAATATCTATCACGTAGTTTTTGAAGAACAAAGATCTTTAATTAAGAGTATTTGCAAATATGAATTTTGTTTTCCAGTGAACAAAAGTCATAACTATTGCTCAAGACCCCCTAAAGTGAGGGAACAGAATTGAAGCCCTATGCCCCAAGTTAGGCTATTAGGACTTGGGACTCCCAACCATGTATAACCTAATAGCTACTTACAGCTCAGGAAATTTATCTAAAGTTTAGAAACTTAAACTTTAGGAACATTAATCTTAAGGCCCTCGCCTTAAGCAGTATACATTTAACAGATTTTCAATAAAATCCTTGTATTCTATACACGTTTACTATTTTATAGTGGAGGATTTTTTTTTTAATTTACAAAAAAAAAATTACTTGTCTTTTTTTTTTATAATTTATTCAAGTCATATATCATGAAAAGAGAGTAGCCCTGAAAGTTTCCGCCACGATAAGAAAAAGTAAGCGTGTATTTAAAAAAAAATAGAAGTAGGTACAAAATTAGATTTTATCTTTATTTTTGTTACAACAAGTGTCATACCGGGTCAGCAACATCTCCCTCGCCGCGACAGTCTCCGACAGTGACCGACGACGGGGCGGACGGCGCGGGGGTGACAGACACTGTTATGTTGGACAGCCGCTGCTTCCCCAACATTGCCTAACCATTTGTTTTCAGAGCCACTAAGGCTGACTTTCAGTCTTTCTCGCGTACAGATTTTTCTGTTTCGTGCCGTCTCATACTCCGTGGATCGTATGTTTCACAGTCTTGAAGTCAGACCTCGACTGAGTACATCAATTAGGAGCAGATAACTATTTAATAGTAGTTTATTCAACAAGGGTGTTAAGAGATGTATTATGTACGAGGGTGGTTTGTTAAAACCCGAGCGCAGAGAGAGTTTCAAGGGTTATTCCCGAACGTAGTGAGGGAATAATGACTTGAAACTTGAACAAGAGAGGATTTTAACCTCACCCGAGGCAGAATAACTTTACCCCCAAGTTGTATATACTGCTTTTTATTTCATCCGACGAGAAAATTTACATATAAAAAAGAAGCATCTATGTACTCTACCTAATTTTGCTGACCTCATCACCTAGCTTGTTTTACTACTAGCTTCAATCCCACTTCACTTCAATTATTTATTTTTATAACTTTAATACAATAAGTACATCATAATTGCCCTGAGGTCAATAATGAATGTATGGAAATTCATTATTGACCGGCTATAAACCGCTGTGAATAATGAGGAACTTTACGACCCGAGAACTGTAATAACTGATTTTTCGAGTGGATGGGATAAAAAGTAACATTTTAACACTTTGGAGTACTAATCTGAAATTTGAATGTCAGCCTTGCTACAATAAGTGTCATACCGGCTCAGCAACATCTCCCTCGCCGCGACAGTCTCCGACAGTGACCGACGACGGGGCGGACGGCGCGGGGGTGACAGACACTGTTATGTTGGACAGCCGCTGCTTCCCCAACATTGCCTGACCATTTGTTTTCAGGGCCACTAAGGCTGACTTTTACAGTCACTGATTAGAATTTACTCTTTCGAGTTTGAACTCTGACAACTCGTTCTCGCGTACAGACTTTTCTGTTTCGTGCCGTCTCATACTCCGTGGAGCGAATGCTGGATGTGAGCGGATACCGATTTAAAATAACATTTTGACACTTTGAAGTACTATTCAAAAATGTCTGCCTAATGGTACAGAGGTAAACAGGTTGCCTGGAAGAAATAAGGTCGCCTATTGTCACCTTACTTTTATACAAATTGTTAAATATTTCTGTATTTGAGGACAATAAAGTATAATGGGTGTTTCTGACAAGGCGGTAATAAAGCAAAGGGCTTAAAGCAAACTAACAACTTTCCCAAAGAAACATGGGTCAAAATCTCAAAAAAAATAACAGCTGTTCCATACATTGGTTTGATCAGCTGACGGGGTCAATGTACGGGACGATTGTTTTTTGTTTTGAGATTTCCACCCATGTTGCTTACCACCTTGTCAGAAACACCCTGTATATCCATTCATTCATTCATACATAAGTGTCTTACCGGGTCAGCAACATCCCCGTCCTCCCGACAGTCACCGGCCGCGACGGAGGAGGGGGCGGAGGGCGC
Source organism: Euspilapteryx auroguttella (assembly GCA_951802225.1). Classification (NCBI taxonomy): domain Eukaryota; kingdom Metazoa; phylum Arthropoda; class Insecta; order Lepidoptera; family Gracillariidae; genus Euspilapteryx; species Euspilapteryx auroguttella. The sequence goes on from OX637665.1 coordinate 6,947,268, forward strand.
GGGCGTGACGGACACCGTCATGTTGGACAGCCGGTGCTCCCGCAGGCGGGTGGAGCGCGTCACGCGCGCCCCGCAGCTGCCCTCCCCGCCGCTGCCTGACCATTTGTTCTCGCGGGGACCTAGAGCGGGATATGCTGAGTCAGAGCCGGTTTACACACACAATAAAGAAGAAATTTTAAAGTAGACTTTGTTTTTAAACATTTTTTTGCGAATATGAGGGTGCAATGTATTTCAACTTTTATTAGTTGTCGCATTGAATTTTATACTGTTTAGGCAAATAAATTAAAAAAAAAAAAAAAAACTATTGCGCAAACAAGTATGTATGTGCTCCTTCAGACTGTTAATTTCTCATTTGGTTACCTGGAAATTCTTGGGAAACAACACAAGCTGCCTCGCACCTTGCATAGCATATTTGATTAAATTTCATTTGTTTTTGACGCAGGCACTAGCCTAGTATGCCAGCCATTGTTATCTAAAGGTGTGCTTTAAAATGTGTTTTGTTCAATATATGATTCTTTTTTTATTTATGTATTTGTTTGACCGGATCGCTGGGCGAGAATAGCCACAGAGTGGATCCCACGCGATGGACGCCGAAAGCGCGGCAGACCGAGGCGAAGATGGTGAGACGATCTCGACTCTTACTTTGGAACTAAGTGGCCTGAGGCTGCAACGAGCAGAGATCAATGGAAGCAAGCGGGGGAGGCCTTTGCCCAGCAGTGGGATACTAAAGAGACTATGTAAAAAAAAATAAAAAAAAAATTGTTTGACCATCAATAAGTGATACTTACTTACCTAAATATAGACCACAATATTTTCATTTCTAATCTAATCATCATTCATCACACCAAACACCACAATCCTCTAACTCAAGAACCACAAAAACTCACTGCGCCTAGTCTCCGCAGCATCACCCCTATCCTCCTTCACCGGACTCTTCATTTTCTTCTCATCATCAGCCCCAGCGAGGGCCCCTTCAGTGTGGGACCCCTCTGCGGCCGGCTCTGGTTCCGAAAGTTTAAATCTCCGGGGTGGCGGCGGCGGGGTGACCGCGGCGACTGGAGACGCCTTGGTCGCTGATCTAGACCTGGTTGTTGGGTTGATTTTTTCTGGTGTCTTATCGCCTTGCACTTCGATTTTCTGTTGGAAGTATAAGGGTACCTACATAGTATAAAATAAAGTCGCATCCCGCGTCTGTCCCTATGTATGCTTATATCTTTAAAAATATGCAACGGATTTTGATGCAGTTTTTTTAATGGATAGAACCCTCTACACTAACCCAGTGATTCGAGAGGAAGGTTTATATGTATAAATACGGTACGAAGTTCGCTGGGTCGACTAGTAAGGGTAAAAAATATTTAAATTACTACCTTTTTCACAGAGGTAGGCAGAGCTTGAATACCAAGTTATGCTACAATTTTTTTTTGTATGGATTTGTATGGTGTAAGACTTATATTATTAGGTTATATATCAGCAATATTATCTAAAACACGAGCAAATAGACAAATAAAAGCTCTCTCTCAAATTAACATTAAAAAGACAAAGTAGTTTGCTTATTTGCTAGCTCACCAACAATTATTTGAAATTAAATGAAGAAAATATCAAAATGATTTTATAAAGTTTAAAAAAAAAACCATCAGAGCTTTTTGTGAATTTTTTGAAGTGAACTTCAGTGTGAAAAGACCTCATAAGCAAAAGTTTAATTGGGACAATACACTACTTTCAATTAATTACTAATCACTAATTATGTAACACCAATAAATTCAAATTCAATTTTATTATGAACTTTGCTAAGCTTAATTTTGCCAATGTTACCTATAGACTCAAATATATAAGACTTACCGTCTCCTTACTATCCCCAACTGCACCACTGCTCTTGAAAACGTCATAAGGGTACAGAATCCTCTCGTAGTGGCCCTTCAGGATGGACCCTATGCCCTTGCCCTGGGGGAAACCCATCCTTCGAGCGATCTTTGACCATTTACGCTCCGCTGAGCAGGTCTCGAAACCACCTGGTTGTGAGAAAATAAATGAAGGCTGTATTACGGACGCATTTGCAATATTGCTTTTCGACCTCTTTACGTTTTTTTCGTATTGACTATACACTCCAGAGGACGAAAAGCAATATTGCAAATGTGGTTTAATAATACCCCAGGTCTCTAACTAATACCTAATACCTACAAAAAAAGTATTGAGCTAAATTCACATGAAATTTAGGGCATGTACTGATCCTTTAAAAGCGGTGAATGCAAATTCAGCTAAAATGTTTTTGATTAATTTTCTACGCTTTTAATGTCTTATATTTTTTAATTTTGTTAAGTGAAATGAAAATCTTTTTCTCACATAAATAATTTTACTTATAATGTGTTTTTTTGTGAAAGCACCACTTTCACATGCCAACTTATGGAGGCCCTATGATAATTAAAGGCTCTAAAGTCATTTATTTAGAAACACTATTTATTCTTTTACACAATTTTTTAACAAAAATTTCTAACATAACCCACATTAAAACAACATACCAGCTTCCTTTACAATTTTGTCTAGAGCGTAAAGGTCTAGGGGCTTCTTCTCAACTGTAGGGATCTTCAGGACGGAGCCCTGGAGCTCCCAAAACTTTATTATCTGATCCAGGAAGTTCAACTTTACACGGGTTATGGCCTGGGGAAGGAAATCATTATTGAATGATGCATATTTTTAGTCAGTATACCAAACATCTTTACTAATACAAGGGATCTGGCAAGTCGGCAAAGAATCAAAGGAGTAACTCAGCTCACCATACTAATAACAACTTTCCCTAAGCAACAGGGTTCGAAAATCAAAACAAAAATACCTTGTCTCATACTTCCCATCAGCTCAACAAATGTAAACACAGGAACTGATGATAATATTTCTTTTGGGATTTACTTCTATCTATTACTTCTGGAAAGTTGTTTAGTATGGTAAGCTGAATTTCTCCATTGTAATACTTATTTGTATGCCTTGTAAGAAAAAACCTAGGTATATGTAATGTGAACACTGAATACCAAGGACAACTTGCACATACTTGATTCCAAAATATTATTTACTTCCTGACACAGCGAACTTCGTAGCATTTTACAATGCCATAATCTATAGCCTTTGTCACCCGCAGCTGGTTATAAATAAATTATTTTCCTTTTTTTTCTTACTTTGAATGAATTTTTGAAATTTGGCTTAATTATTAGTCTCGGAGCCTAGTCGAAGTAAACAATCAATAAAATATTAGTGTGTAGATTCTTGAATAAGTACAACTTTTTAAGTTAAGTAAATAAACTTACCTCAAGCTCATTCAGCCTCTGGATTCGAGGTGTGAACCGTAGTCTGTCCACATCCACGGCAAACGGTGGCTGCCAGTGCTGCAACAAATAACATTATAGGCATCAAGAAACAGCCTGTGTTGTTTTGCTTCTGGGTACAAGTATTATGAGGAACACCAAATTTGATTCTACTAGAGTATATTGCTAGGATTATGTGGCAAAAAGTATTCGTTCCAGGTTTATACAGCCAATTCTGGAGGGGATCGCGGAATTGAACTTAAAGATCGAAAGATCTCCTGTGACCCCCTTGCTAACAGCCGAGATGGACACCGGCAGGGATTTAGTAGGTGCAAACCCCACATAACCCTGCACCTTAAAAAAAGGTTTATTAAATGTTTACGGCTCTACCACAAAAAGAGTTAAACCTGGTTTAAATCACTAGACTAGGATTAAATCACGATTTTGTCATACAAATTGGCGATTTAGACCGGTCTAACTTTTTTGTGGTAAGGGGGTTAAGGTTTACCAGCATTTATTTATCTATCTCAAAATCTATTTCTATTTGTTTGTTTAGCAAAATACATGAGAATGGTGGGCTTTGTCAGGACAGCTAGAATTAAAAAAAAACTACAGTTTATCTGTGTCTGATCTGAGGGTCAAAAATTACTTTTTGACCAAAGTCAATAGAAAAAAAATGATGAAAAACAACATTGCAAATTTGGCTGTAATATGGTCTGTTTTTTGATGTGAATTTTCTAGCTCTCAATTAATTTCTGTGTATTAAAGACATCTTTTTTAGCATGTATTGACATTTAAATTATAATTTGTAAGTGGAACATTATGGAAAAAAAGGGTTACTAAGTCAAAAGTTCCTTGTACTTAATTTAAGACCTGTACACACTTAGCGCAAAATCTATCTTGTATCTTTTACCTCCAATAAACAAGGAAAATCATAATTTAGGTATGTCTTATTACAATCATAATTTAGGTTTATAACAATCATAATTTAGGTATGTCTTATGCTTATGCTATTACTTTTTAATCTTAAATAATATTATAAAATAGGTCACACCCGTGTTATTAGGTAATGAGTTTTCTGAGAAAATGTGATAAGTCAAGACAACAGAGACAAAGGTTTATTTTTTTTTTAAGTTACTTTTGACATAGTAATTAAATAGTTAAATTAAAAAAAAAAACTTGATTTTTGAATAAAACCTTTTTTTTTAATATTTTTTGGAGTAATTCAAAGAAAAATTCAAAAACCATAACATTCTTCAAGTAGGTAACATTATTATAGTTTTACACTATTTTACACATTTTGTTTTGTATAGTTTTTTTGACACATCATCTTGAAAGTTCAATGTATTTTTGAGCAAACATTGATAAGAAAGCAATGCTTTGTTTTTATAAAATAATCACAATTTTTGCCATCTGGCTGGAGTAACCGTTTGTAGGACCCAGCCAAGCCACAAGAACTATTTCACAAGATTACTAAATTTGGCCACAAGCTAGCTTTGCAGTTGAAAATTTGGTGTGTCAGGGCAGGGTTTTTGCTATAAAAAATACTTTACACTGTATGGTTATAGTTTTGAACAATTTTTTATTTGAACCCTAGTTATTTATAGATAATTGGAATGAGAACTAACAGTATTTTTATGGTAAAATTAAAAGAAAATAATTAGAAAGCCAGTCAGAATTTACCTAACAAGGGTAAGACTAATAAAAAAGAACAAAAAATAGGCCAGATGTCTTTTTTGACGAAACTATCGTAGCCAGGAAGGCACGACACAAAATGGCATCCAATTTTACACAGCACAAATGCAAGGTGCATTCCCTACAATAATTATTATGTGAAGACTACTATGGACGACTGAAAGGGGCTTTGACACGTAAAACACGAGATTAGGCTGGTAAATCATAATTTAGATAACGCGCCATCGAATACAACGGAGTAATATGGTTGCATCACACCACAACTATAACCTGATCACTTTGAAAAACATCGCAAACTACGCATTATCACCGTAAATTTAAGGAAAACCAACAAAATACTGGACGGCGCGGTGTTATAACAAAGGAAATGGTACCTCTGGAGGCTTGATCTTGCAGATTCCTGACTTCTCAGCGATTGGCCTTATTTTGCTGATGTACGCGAGGGGGTCCTGGAACTCTTCAGGCGTAGGTTCGAACACTGGCGCCTCTGGAGGCACGGTAAACGTGAAGTTATCAGGTTTCATGGGGGACGCGGAGTCCCCCATGTTCACTTCAACGTTAGCCTCGTCACATTTTCCCATTTTTGAGAAAAAAAACTAAAGTTCCATGCAGTTCATAAAAACACTAAACCGAAAAACACCTGTACATTGTTCAGTATCAAGGTATGAAAAGGGCACGACCACAGAGGAATAAAATCATTTCAACTGGTATTTCCATAGGGAAATGCAACGCCACAAATAAAATTGATCAGCAACAAATAACAGCAACCACTTGCACGTCCGCCATGCGAAAATGAACTTTCGAAACTGAAATGTTGCCATATAAAAAAATATTATTGGGACTCACTTGAATCTTAAAGCATTTACGAAGGCTGTTTTTAACCCCCGATCGAAAAATTCAGAGAGGGGTGTTATAATTTTAACGTGTGTATCTGTCTGTATGTCTGTCTGTCTGTCTGTGTATCTGTCTGTGGCATCGTAGAGCCCAAACGTCTGAACCGATTTCGTTTACTTTTTTTTTGTATATAGATAATTTCAGGCCGAGTGTTCTTAGCCATGTCTGATGAAGATCTGATCAGCGGTTTGAAGATGATCAGCTCTTGAATAATGGATGAGAGGATCTAACTAGCTTCCTTATGTGCGATCGATTTGAAATTTGGTTATAGAAAGTATTTGGTAAGGTAACCATGACCTGATCTGCCGTTTGTAGATGATCAGCTCTTGAATAATGGATGAGAGGATCTAACTAGCTTCCTTATGTCCGATCGAGTTGAAATTTGGTACAATGTTATATCTATGATATTGAAAGTATATTTTAAGGTAACCATGACCTGATCTGCCGTTTGAAGATGATCAGCTCTTGAATAATGGATGAGAGGATCTAACCACCTTCCATTTGTCCTATCAATAAAAAATTTGGTACAGTGTTACTTCAATGATATTGAAAGTATATGTTAAGGTAACCATGATATTTTTAAGATTATTAACTCTAGTTCTACTTATGTTGATGAGGGGTCTGACTGGGTCGGGGGTTTTTAAATTTTTACATTTGAGTTATCGCTAATGTTTCACGGTCACAGACATATGTACATTCTTGACGTAGGTTATGTTATATACGATAACGAATGAATGAAAGTATGTTATAAACAAAACAGACATTATATCCCCACCGCCCAAACTTATTTATTTATACAAACCAATAATAATGAAAATAAATAAATTAAATTTCTATAGAATGATAGACCAGTCATAATCATAATAGTAGAGGGCGTATTACGGCCGCTTTTGCAATATTGCTTTTGGTCAAAGTGTCAAAGTAAATACAAAAAAAACGCAAAGTGGACGAAAAGCAATACTGCCAATATGGCCGTAATAGGCCCTCAGAACACATTTGCAATATTGCTTTGCGTACTCTTTGCGTTTTTTTGTTTTGACTTTGACACTTGGAGGACGAAAAGCAATATTGCAAAAGGGGCCGTTATAGGCCCTCAGCTGCCAGTCTGCACCCTGCCGCTCTCTGCATGCCGTGGATCAGACCATCAACAAATCCAGTACCTAACCATGACAGACCTCTAAACCAAACGAGCCCACTTCTTCCAATCGATTTTATTCCCTTTCGCCTTTAGAATCAAAATTTCTATAGTATGTACATACAAGTTATGAAATTGAGCTTTTTATTAACTATATTTACCGATAGAAAATTATTTTTGTAGGGTTAGAGCAAAGACGATATATTATTATTTTAATTTAATGGTGGAGTATTTTGCCAATGTCACGTTCACAAATTAGGTTAAAAGGGTGGGTCTAAATCCCGGAAACGTTGAACGGTTATTATAAATTTATTCGATTATTGTTCTTAAGCCCGCTAACAAAACACATCGTGGTTTCGGAACCAACGATAAAACAATATTAAATAACTCAATTGGGTTAGAATGATACAATGATTTGAGTTTTCAATCTTGACTGTTCTACTAGTTCCAGAAAAATGCTTATACAGGATGTTTCTGACAAGGCGGTAATAAATGAAATGGGGGGTTCGGCACAGCATACCTCACAACTTTCCCTAAGCAACATAGGTCGAAATATCAAAACAAAAATCAGCTGTCCCGTACATTGACCCCGTCAGCTGATCGAACAAATGTATGGAACAGCTGATTTTAGTTTTGAGATTTCGACCCATGTTTTTTTGGGAAAGTTGTTTATTATGGTGAGCTGACCCCTCCTTTCATTTATTACCGCCTTATCAGAAACACCCAGTAGATGGAGAGGCAGGTATTGTCAGGCCTGCCTGACCTGGCTCACTCACTCTGTGCCTTAGGTAAAAACTGAAAGTACATACGTGCGGCGGGCCCACGGTAGAGACCTATCAGCAGCGGGTTACCGCCACTCGCAAACGCTTCTCGTTAACGCACGCGTCCCATAATTTTCGAGCCAAGTTCTTGCATCCTTATTAATTGCTCGGTGCCGTTAGTGATACAGATCCCACCACGTAACTTTGTCTTTGACCTTGAATGCGTAGAAATCAAAAAAAGTGTCATAGGAAATTACAGAGGGGTGGGGCGGGTTGTACATCACTTGCTTGCGCTCTATTAGCTATTATAGTGCCTCCATAGCCGTTTAGTGCTACACAAAAATCTTGAAATTAAAAATTGGCAACACTGTATGGAAATTTGTCAAAATTATACATAATCTGAGAAATAAAATTATACAAACATTTCCATACAGTGTTGCCACTTTTTAATTTCAAGATTTTTGTGTAGCACTAAACGGCTATGGAGATGGAGAGCGAAATATTAACTCAAGGTTATATGTAACAGGCAGGAGCGAGCTAGATTGTGCTTTATGTATACGCACGCAGCTAGATTTTTTTTATTTACACACTACACACTTGTGGTATACAATTGTCAGTTCGGTTCGAAAACTGCTCATTAGGTGATTCGATTCAGGTATGTACCAGGCTACGGCGAATATTCGTGTTGACGGCCTGCCTGGTACATCGTCGTGTCATCGCGTAGTATCCGAGTGACAACGATTTATCAATTTTGGTACGGGATGCGGTGCGGTTGAAACCCTGGGTCAAAGCTGGTGAGCTTAGAACTTAGAGTAACTTATACATTATTATTCTGAGGCTTAGCAAAACCGAGTTGACCGTTTGAGTGTTGCTATATAAAAACCGAGTAGTCACACAATCCCAAACAAGCTCTGTAAACGCGGTGCTTCAAGTCCAATCGATGAAATCACATCCGTCATCCGCCATCCGCCATTTGCGAAAGTGGCCGATAGCTGCTCCGCGGCGTACTGTGCGATAATTCCGATTATGTCGAGTGTTTATTAATTATTTGGGGATAATTACTGTGTACAGTGCGTGTGTTAGACCTGTTAAAATGATTGTGAGGTTCTGGAGCTTCCTGTGGCTCGGCGCTTTGGTGACTGTTGCGCGGGCCGAGGGTAACAACAGCAATGAAGGTTGGTGATCATAATATTACGAACTTTGTAAGCTTTATTCGTTCCTGTGTAATTAAATCAGTTATACCTGCTTGTACTGACTAAATTCTTGGTTAATTCCGTAATCTAGGCTCATTGGCCGATAGCAAAGGCTTTTGACCCGATTCTTTTGATTCAACCTCATGGCTCATGATCATGATGGTTCCCTCGCGCACCGCTCCGCTTTTCTGAGCGTAGGAGTAACTTGCTTGACCAGTTTTCTCGTTGCAGACAGATGCGCCTGCATTCGGCCGGATTAACTGATTTATGTCTCACAAATTTTTCGAATCATTATGTTACTTTTAGGTCACTCAACTTTATTGTATGATTTTGAAAATGCACATATATTTAGAACTAAGAACTAGAAAAGAGTAAAGTACTTAGTAAAGATGGTTTTTAGCTCATTCTTAAGCAAATTTTTCAAACAAAAAGTACCTCGTTAAAAAAATAGAGTATTTCCTAGATCTTTTTCTGGAAGTCTTCCAAAGTGAGGCGCTAACTCGTGCAACCAGTTTTACTCATTAGGTACTCTAGTGTCTTTAATTGCTTAGACAAACTTTATAGCTTGGGTGATGCGTTGCATCACCAGAAATATATTTTTCTTATTTTATCAATGGACATTGGTAGGGTGTATTTTTTCAAGTTTAGATGTTTATTGAGACTAGTTAAAGTACACTTCAGCTGCAGGGTAAGCACAATAAAGATAAAGATAATAACAATGCTCTCAAACTGACAAAGTAAAATAAAATCAATACTTAAAAACAGTCGGTTCCCGCTTCTAACTTTGCATCTAATTTTCTTGCATTTTTTTTAAGATAGAGTGCTTTCAGAGTAAGCGAGTTACAATTTAGTAAAAGGTTAGGCGATATGAAGTTCGCTGGGTCGTATCATTATTATAAACTAATAAACCAACAATATCATATAAAAGTTATAATCATATAAAAGTTGGTAATCTAAAATAAGAATAATATTACAAAACGCATGATTTAATAAACTCAACTTTTGTTCACTAAATAACATCATTCATTGCTATTCAACTAAGCAAGTCAATTCAGCTAAAACAATGCCTCATCTGAATATCCTGTAACGGGCAGACAGAATGTCGTACATAATAAACTAAGTAATATTATAAAATGGTAAAAAAAACGTGCCTTAGGTTGGAATATTTATTGTACTCTTCCGGAAATGCGTATGAGATTTCAACAGTAATTGCACTTTTATATTACAAAGAATGAAACTTGAGAACGGAAATTAAATAAAGGGTCCAGTAGGAAATTTTTAGAGAAAACTTAAGAAATTTGCGGTTTTTCCTAGGTGGTGCAGTGGCGGTCTAGGACGGCGTAACATTTCCGGTTTTTCTATATTGCGAAATAGCTCTTGGTCTCTGGTATTAAAAGTCTCGGGCGCACGAGACCGTAGTTAACTGTTACGCCGTCTCTACTGTACGTACAAAACAAAGACCTGTCGAATTCGGAAACGACGACCACCAAAATGTTGTATGTTTGTTTTATATCATACTAGAGGCTGCCCCGCGGTTTTTCCCGCGCAGATTTCTCATAAACACAAAATTCCCGTTTTTTCCCGTTCCCGTGGGAATTTCGGGAAATCCCTTCTTAGTGCTCACCTACACTCCCTAAGGAACCTACATGCAAAATTTCAGCCCGCTACGCCCAGTAGTTTCGGCTCTGCGTTGTCTGTCAGTCAGTCAGTCAGTCAGTCAGTCAGTCAGTCAGTCAGTAACGGAAGAGTTTTATATATATTGATAGGATGGTGTGAATATTGTTAAAGTGTTTGTTTGCGTGTGTTTAGGGCACCCTAGATTAGTTAGTTAGGGACTCTGTGGATGAATGCGTTATTATCATTATTTCTAGGTCTTAAAATCCTTATAAAAATGTAACTGTTCAAGTCCAATAGTTAGTAAATGAAGAAGACAAATCATGACATGTTAATGTAAAGACCATGATTGTAACGGTGTTGCAAGAGGCAGCAGCTTCGGAGTGCACTGGAGTACCGTTAGAAGTTCGTGACCGAATTCAAATGTAGCCAATATTGTGAAGATGTGTGCTATGTACTCACTCTTATATTCTTCGTTAGAAGTAGACGGCTATACTGAATATGAACATTCCATAACTAAATTTTTGATGCAAAACCTTTTCTTAACCGTATCGTAACGTAACCTCAAGTCAAGACGAGGGAAATATTCAAATGATTTGTATGGGTAGGTGAGGAATGGAATAAGGTATTATAGGCCTTTGCCCAGCATTTAATTTGCCTTAAAAAAAATTATTAAGACAATCTACAAGTGTTTTCTAGAAACGACGACTAAAGTTGAGCTCCTAAAAATTATGGACACGTGATTTTTAGACTGACATAAAAATATCTTTATCAGAGTAGGTAACAATGGTAATGTTATAATAAGATTTCCCAATTCGGTTGCCAAGGTTCAAATTCTCAATGCCAAAGATGTCGGACTAAAAATGTCCCTCTGTACTATTTGTATCCTGTGGTATTAGTACAGTGGCGGTCTAGGACGGCGTAACACTTCTGGTTTTTCTGCATTGCAAAATAGCTCTTTTTCTTTGGTATTACAGGCTAGAGCGCACGAGACCATAGACAAATCTGTTACGCCCTCCTAGACCGCCACTGTACCAAGCTAGCTAACTCGTTCTTGTATTATTATATTTCAATTCAAAGCTTCTATATTTCGTCATTCACTGAGTCAGATCAATATTGGTGCAGCAGATTTACTGGCTTTCACGCTCTATTGGTCTCTTATAAATTTATTCTCTGACTAAACTAGACTAGTATACTTATTATACCTAATATTTGCCGTGTTGTGTGGCATAGATTACTTCCACTCCATCTCCATCCATAGGTGTTGAAAAGCGACTAAAGGTGTGTATTCACGCACAAAGCTGGCAACAAGCGCTTGTTTGCGCTGGTTCGAAAAATGTTTAGAAAATACCTGCGCTGACATAAGCGCCTTTTCCAGCGAAAATATCAGCGGTAGGTATTTTCTATACGTTTTTCGAACCAGCGCAAACAAGCGCTTATTGGCAGCTCTGTACCTGAATACTGCCTAAGAACAGAAGCGTTTGAGATTTCCAACCCGCCTACCAAGCATAGAATTGAAAACCCGACCTAAAACGTTTGTCCTTGTGGCGATCTCTGGGGGAGGCTGTGTCCAACAGTAGACGTCTCATTAAACTATATAGTGATGCTGTGATGGAATAAATATTCTGCCTTTGAATAGGTACAAAACTCACAAACCACGCAGACGACTTAGTTCACAAGCATTCTCATAATATACAATGGCTGAACAAAGGACCATGATGAAATGAATCGACCGGAGTCAGATCATAATACAGTATAATAAATGATACGGCACGATGGACGTGGCCTGACCTATTAATATAAATGGAGAGTGGTACCATTACCATATCGATGCGTTTGATATAAAGAAACACTTGTAAAAGTCTCTTGTGAAAGTCACCAGTAGGTTCTATCTAGTAATTAGGATATCGATCCCTCACATACACATTGTTATATTTGATGAGTAATAATAACGCATCAAACAGACGCTTTAGAGCCCCTAACCAGGTAGAACCTGCATCTAGGGTGCCCAAAACACATACAAAAATACCTAGTCGCTGAAAACTATTTGCACCCTGAAACTCCTTTTACGATAATAGAGTAGCTAATTTAGTTAATCTGTGTAATTTTTATGTAATTTATTTGCCTTTCTATTTCCTTCCAGTTCAACAACCACCACCTGTCATCCAGTTCCCTCAAAATCCCATCCTGCACCTGCCATGTAGACCTTGGAACGCACCGATCACGTTGCATAGAAGCCATTTCACAAATAAATGTATACTTGGGAACTTACTTTTTAGTGTTTTCTTAATAGGCTGTAATTTGTTAACACAAGTCATGTAGAATATCAAAACTTGAAAAATACTGTGTTTTATCATTCGTTATGGTTTTGTAGTTAAGTGAGGTTTGTAATAGATCATACAGTTTTCTTATTCATTGGCTTTGCTCCTAAGCTCAAAACCAAAGTTTTTTTTCTATAATAGCTTCACATACGTAAGTAAGTACAAAATAAATAAATTTAATTCAAAATGATAATTGCAAAAAAAAAGGAAGTTTTAAGTAAAGTTTCGCAAGCAAAACGTGTCTCTTTATTTACTAAGCAAGCACTGAAATTAGATCTAGTCTAGTGCATTTCCGAGAACCTAAAACCAGTTCTCGTAATTACGGCAACAATTGCATTTATGTCATTATTTATTGCATGCCTTGCCGGTTTAAAGATCTTATTTCAATATATCTGTTTAGTTTTTTTTATAACACCTTGCTTGTATTGGACACTCTATAAACTATAAAGAAACATTTAAGGTGGGTAACTGGGTAACTCTGGGTATAAAAAAAAAAAAAAATTTATTTGTTTTTTTTGAACGTTAATGGTATGTGTATGGCCCTTTTTTTCTCGTTTTTTAATTATTCTGGCGAAAGTATTAATTTCCCACATTTTAATACAATGTTTTTGGAAGACAGAGTTACTGATCTCGTGTAAAAGAAGTAAAAGGTCAAAAATCAAGATCCTTGAATATATACAAAATCGGTGTCTAAGGGGTAAAAGGCCAAAAAACAAGTTCCTTGAATATACACAAAATCGGTAACTCTGTCTTTCAAAAACGATATATCACAATGTGGGAAATAGGTTTTTACGTACGCGAATTCATTTCGTTCATTTAAACTTTGACTACTTTCGCCAAAATAATTAAAAAACGTGAAAAAATTTGAATTTCGCGTCATACCGTGAGTTACCGCCTTAAGTTTTTATTTCCTGAAAATATACTTTAACAAAATATCAGCCCTACTAAAAAAATCTGAATAAAAACCCCATTTCTAAGCTAGGCACAGTCTATGGTGCACAAAGGTCGGAATGATTTGAGTGTGCTGGCTGACCTCTATGCAATATGGAGTGGCGCCCTTTATACCGCCACCACCACCTGTCCAGCTAGCTTTTAACTATGTTTTTCAAAAACAATATTCACAATATGGGAATGTTTTTTACATACGCGAAGTCATTTTAACTTTATTAAAAATAAATACTTTCGCCAGAATAATTAAAAAACGCGAAAAAGAATTTACAAAATCATAACAAAGTATATTTATATTATTAATACACCTTTGTCAAAATTTGTTTTATAATTTTACTCGTTATAATACCTTCCGATCTCAAAGGTAACACCTTTGTCAAAATTTGTTTTATAATTTTACTCGTTATAATTCCTTCCGATCTCAAAGGTATCAATGATTTGTTGCTTCGTTTCGATTCGACCCCGTTTCCTAAGAAGGAAACGATAAAGGATTAGGTGACACAAAGAAATGAAACAAGCCTCTCGTGAAGATAAGGTTGCAGCGGCGGCCATCTTGGATTCTTAATCCTCAGAAAAATGTCGTTCAGATAAAATTCATAGCTTTAATTAACTAGCCATCCAACGTTTAGCTATAGGTTTGTTTGAATCTTTGTATATCGGCACTGCGGTTTTAACAGGAAAATCACAATGAAGCGGCAAAGAGAGATTTCGAACACTAAATAAAATATTAAAGATTTCAGGTTCTCTTGGTGGGGCTCTGAGGGCCTATTACAGCTACATTTGCAATATTACTTTTCGTCCTCTTTACGTTTTTTTGTATTCACTTCGACACTTGGAGGACGTAAAGCAATATTGCAAATGCGGCCATAATAGGCCCTCTCATCTGATTATTATGCGCTGTTATAATAATATTATTAGTTGCACTAAAACTCAATAACCGACTTCAAAAAAGGAGGTTATCAGTTTGCCCTGTATGTATGTTTGTCCGCGATCATCTCGCGTGACTGAACCGATCTTGATGCGGTTTTTAGATAAGTATTTGTTACATTCAGGAGAAGGTTTAAGACCTATTTTAACCGACTTCGAACTTCGTGCTCTGTTGATACATGTGTAAACTGACAAAGGCGGGTTTCTGTTTTGTAAAAAAGAAATTATTTTCTGTTTTACCGGGGTTATTCTCGCAGGTTCACATAGAAAGTCATAGAGCACTAATAGCACTATTCGCTTGCAAATTACCTATTGAATTTGTTGAATCAGCTAGCAATATGGTGGATTAGTGATTAATTAGTGAAATCCGCGCGTGATCAAACAGTCCCTGATTAACCGCGAAGCTGGTTTAAACCAGTTCCTATTTAGATTACCAGTTCGCTAGGGACCGCAACAAAAACGTGATTACCGATTAACCTGTAAACCAAACCAATGCTATTATTTAATGTTTACTTGATTCATTAAACAACAGTGTTGTTTATTTCTGAGGCAATAGAAGTCAACAAAATAATAATATTCGCATTCAAAGTATTATAAACTATTCTGGCGATACACTTCTACAGGTACAACACAATCGCCGGCCGTCCTAAGATAACAAACAATCTTTAGGTAGAGCAAAGAGGAATTGGCCAATACCTCCCTGTGCTTCTACTTTGTAAATTCTATTTATGCTAGCTGCGTCAGAAACTTCGTTGGCGCGATGTAGGAATTGCTGATCGAGCGATCTCCGCTTTCACAAGGCATCACTAGGTGGCGCTAGTGTACTCCCTCCCTAGCGAGAGCGATACCACTCAGTCCATTTGGTATCAGATCTGTCGCCCTAGGTAACACCCGGGTCCCTCGCTTAACTCACGGCGAGGTGTTTGTAAGTAATTTTATATCGTTTATTAGCGGCAAAGGATACCAAAACACCCCCATCCCTCCAATGGGGGTTGTAAAAGGCGACTAATGAAACACCTGAAGAACGGGCAGCAGTCTTACTTCGTTGAAAATCTTTAATACTGCGATCGCCTACCCGCATGCCAAGCTGCCTTTCTCGTGAATGGTAGTGTCGCCAACGGTTCTCAAACCCTTGAAAAAACTGTCGTACTCGTAGTTTGCGTCCCTTTTTAAGCACAAACCCTGCTTTCGATCCCGTAGTGTATTGTGTGTGAAAAATGTAATACAGACATAAGAAGGGGACCTTTTTTCCCAACCTGTTTGCTCAGCACGAGGCAGGTGGCATTTTTTTCAACTTCCGCATCTGTTTTGTGGTGCTGAATGACGCGTGGCGTGGTCTTTCGAGTGCTTTATTATGGTTAAGTTGTTCATTTTCTGATCATTGTTGGTTTCTGTAGGGTTCAGTTTGTTGTGTTTGCGGTTCTGCTCGCAATATTTAAAAAAAAACTACAATTTTAATGTTTGGACTGAATTAAAAAGAAAACTGATAAACTCGCATAGAAAGCGGAATGGCCACAAAATGGTCAGACAAAGTGGGGAAGGTTGCTGGTGTAAAGTAGACGCAAATGGTCAATTGATGGAGAAGGCCATGTCTCGCAGTAAACGTCTTTCGGTTGAGATGACGAAAAAGAAATCCACTGCTGGGCATAGGACTCCCCCACAAATCAACAAGCCGAACGGTCTTAAGCGATCCCTACCTGGTGTACCTCCCGAACCCGAAGCCTTCACTAAGTCGTCTCACCACCTACTCCGAGTCATCCGGTGCGCGGTCGTCACTCGAGATGATGATAAACATGATAACTATTAGTTTTGTCTGTTTAAACCAAAAGTTAAAGTAGCACGTAATCCAGTTTAAAAACTATTTAACGTACACAAAGCTAGAGGATAGCTGTTGAGTTGAGAATATTTTGAATAAACGCCGCGCCGTCAGAAAATCTCATTAAAAATCCTCGCCTCTACTAATTAACATCTAAAACCGTTTACATAGTCAAAATAAACTGCAGCGACCGTAGTTCAAGTCAACTTTAGGTATCGGCTACTGTGTGTAGATGAGCGGTAAGCGTAGCGGAAGGATAAGTTTTTAACAATATAATGTAAACATTTATTTATTTATTTATTTTAAGGAAAACATACAGCTTATTTCACACATACATTTTAACAAATAAATATGAAAAGTGGTTAAGCCAATCAAGTTTTCACAACTAGATAATACAGCTATGAACATACATTGTTGAGCCAAGGTAAAATACAAAATAAAAAATTTAATAGGTAAACAAGTTGAAACCGTTACAAAATGAACATAGACCTAATACGTGTTTGATTGAAACAGGCTACCATCTGTGGCTGTAAAATACTGTTTTAATAAAATTTCGTTATGTATACTTGCGCTGTATGTTATTATATCAAACTTAGCCCTTAATAATCACAATGGTGTTATATTGCCATTTAACGGCCTGTACTTTGAAGCTTCTTACCTAATTAGGTATGAGGGTCCCCCACCCTCGCAGCTGTGACATGCGCGCGTCGAAATGCGAAATGTCGCGGCAGTTTTAAATTTTATTACTTTTCATACAAGCCGAAGTTAAATCGAGATGTTTATACCTACCGCACAATTTTTCTTTCCGATTTTCGTTTCAGCGCACAAGAATTTGCGTTTAGGTAAGGTATTTGTAATAACGAGTTTTTTTTAAACCATCTGAGAAATATAAAACAGATTTCTTAATTCTGAAAAATATAGATGTAGGATTTAGTTTAGACAAGTTATTAAAAAGTAACAAGATGTAATGAATTTCACTCTGTAGAAATAAATATCAAAGTAAACCCTTTTTGTAGTGTTTTCTCAATATAAATAAAACACCACTGGTTGTTTTAATTTAAAACAAATAACGATATAGTTTGAGTTGATAACTTTTTTTATTTGGAACTAAAATCACACCCTAAGGCCTCCTTTACGAAGACGCGGCGTGTAGTGCGGGATGTCGTGTGGGTTCCGACGCAGGCGCCACCACGGTCGCCGCCGCCGCGGGCGCCGCCGCGGGAGCCGACGCGTTTCCTTATACGATATCGAACATAGGCCTATGCGCGTCTCCGTAAACGGTCTCATACTATTGCTATACATTTGATTTGGGCGCAGCACGCCCCGCACGACGCCTCGCGCAACGCCCTGCGTGCGCTAGGCAGTACATCTCAGCCGCTGTACACATTAACATGCATTCATTTTCTTGTAAATAGTGTACCTAACCATGTGTAAATATATCATCCCTTCTTCAACCTCTGGAGTTATTTCTACTGCAGGCGGGCGGACATAGGAGTTCTCTAAATTGGCGACCTACGACGATTGGATTACAAAAACCGCAAAATTTTCAACACTCGCCCCACCAGTTCCATTGTAAGTGGCGACTACCTGCCTTCTTCTGGAGGACTCTGGGGGACTTCTGGAGAAGCGCCTCGCCGACTAATATAATAATAATCATCATCATCATCTCGGCTGCCCAAATTCAAAACCTAGTAACTGGTGTTTTTGCAAAAAAACCATTTTTGTCATTTTTCGACTTACTAGGCGGTATAGATTTGATATGAACCTTAAAACACCCAGTTTCTTACGTAATTTTAAAAATAAAATTTAATTTAAGTCTACCCAATTTGGAAAAGTTATTGAAATTTCCATGAAGTACATATTCTTAACATAGCGCATGTCGGATTACAAATAAAAAAACCTAGCAACTCAACCGACTTACTAGGTTATGAATTTGAAAGCTGACTTACTATGTTTTGAATTTGGCGCCGATTATAAAATCAATCAAATTTTGATGGAATTTAGTAAGTTACAGAAACAGTATACAAATTTGGCTGAATTAACCACGAGTCGTAACCAAATAGTAAACAAAACTTAATTCTGCCACAAATAAATCATTTGTATAACTTTTAAATGAATGCACTTCAAAAAATAACATTTTTCATTCGAAACGTACAACTAAAAATATAAATTGCTTTAAAAAGTAGAGAATTAACTCAGAGATTGTATTTCAAAACATAGTATTTCACACTTAGTTAATTAACTAAGTGTGAAATACTATGTTTTGAAATTGTTTTCATTGTCATATTTGGGTAAATTAAAAAAAAAAATAGTGGGATCGATTTAAGTGTGACTATAGTCAACAATATAGTCAAACTTTTGGTCAAACACCGAAATCTAGGCGCCACAGAACTAACAAAGATATGATATAACTATATAATAAGTAACCTATGATTTAAGTTTTATTTGTGGGAATAAAAAAGGTAAGTTTGTAATGCGACGGTTTTATAAATGTAATATCGGTATCAAAATTGGTTTCTTTCAGCTCCATACAGATCCTAATCAGATGTTATGGTTCATTGTTTTGACATCTGTTGTCAAATTTTGTTTACATTTGAATAAAAATAAAACGAAATACGAGAGCGCGAAAACAAAAATTTGACACAGAACCGGCCTCGGCCGTGGCCACAAGGGTACTGACGGGGTAGGGAGCGGCGCGGCATGGCATCGGACCGCGCGAAAACGATGTTTTTTTTTAGTTTTTGCTGGTTTTTTGTCTTTTCGTTAAACTTAAAAATTCTTACTATAGTAGTATGTCTAAAATTTAAGGTCAGCAATTTTCATTCCAAAAATCAAATAAAAACAATCAGCGGTTTAAAAATAAAATGGAAAAAACGGAACAAAAAGGGGTAACTTTGAGATTTTTTTCTATCAACTAAAATTAATTAGATCCTATTTCCCTTTAGTATGATGACTAGATTAGATCCTTAACTAACACATATATTTTTTTCAGAATGAAGACATCAATTTTGTATGTCTCAGATTGTTTAAAAAAATCTCAAAAACACAAATTTTTGAACCACCAAGCCTTAACGATTTAACTGCAAAACAGCGCTGCACACTTTACCTACCATTGAATTCCTAGAACATTGTTTTATTTTTTCAAACAAACCCCTTTGTCGCAAATAACCCGTTGCGGTTGGTCGTACCGATTTTTAACCGACTTCAAAACAGGAGGTTATCAGTTTGACCTGTATGTATTTATGTATGTTTGGTTTTCCGCAATTATTTAGAGTTTGGCTGAACCGATTTTGATGCCGTTTTCAGATAAGTATTTGTTACATTCTGGAGAAGGTTTTAGTACCTATTTTAACCGACTTCGAAAAAGAGGAAGTTCTCAGTTGATGTATGTGTCAGTTTATTAACTTTCCTTTTTTGTAAAAAATAAATTATATACCTTGATTTACGCACTCTGCTATAATTACCGCTCCGCTTATCGCCCTGCTTATCAACATGGTACCAGAAGCCAAAGCAACAATGGAATTTCGAATACATACAGAACGTTTTACATAACTTAGCTTCTACAATACACATCGAGGGCGCTTCCTCTGCTGTTATATCATTTGAATGTGAAATATCGTTATTGCAGGCGCTCGGTTAGATTCTATTCTATAAAGTTCTAGTAAGCTGTAAATAGGTAGCTTTTTGTTTTGAACCTTGGTTATTTTGTTCAGTCTTTGGCAACCTTTTTCGCTGACTGTAAAACTACGTATAATGTTGACTCGCCCGTCAAAAGTTGATACATACCGATATCATATAGAGTTCATGATGTAAAGTAACCTTTACCTAGATAAATCAATTTTCGAAAAATCATAAATAGGTATTCAAAGAGTTAAGAAATGATCTCTTTAATGTAAAAAAAACAATAAACTTTATAATTTGGACAAAAGGCCGCTTAATCGCTCTAAGAAACTCCCAGCAAATTTGCAACAAATCCCATAATGTTCGATTAGTTAGTAGCATTGAGCATCGGAATGTTGCCACTGAATTAGGTGCAAACTGTCAATTAGGGTAGGAACGCAACCAAGGCGCATCTTATCAATATTATAGTTGGGCAGTTCTATGATTTATCGATAATGCCCGGAATTCACGAGGATATGTAGTTTTCCGAGCTTTGATTGGAAGCTAGTTTTTTCCTATACTGTCATGGCTTGTAAACTATCTTTGTCTACACGAAGCAAGCAAGAAAAATTTGCCTCTTGTATTTCGGGCATAACGATCGGTAGGAAATTTGAAGAAAGAGTAAAATAGGTATATTTTGAAAAATGTAGTTTGAAATATCTTACAAATAGCTATTTATTACACAGCGCATGCGCTATAATCGTTCAACCGTTTCCTATCATTATTGTATATCTGTTGTAGACTATATATGTATGAAATAAATGATTTTTATTTATTTATAATACAAGTTCGTCCACAGCTAACGAACACTCATCTGTCTCCCTGGTGGGATCGTGTGCAACGAGATGAAAATGAAAGAGCAATTAAAAGCCCACTGAGTTAGACATAGCTATTAGTTATTTATTATCATACTCCATTGTTTATTTTGGAAGGAAGAGTAACTAATATATCGACAAGATCAAAGCACATCACTAGTGGCGTGATGTCGAACAACCTGTCCAATATTAATTAGTGCCGCTGCGTTTGGTTGCTTCGCCCTAATTGGTGGGCTTTGACCCGATTGATTTTCAGCGATTTTATGCTTACCTAGTACCTACCTATTATACTTAAGTACAAAGTTTATTGACCTGGGGCTGTACTCCCGAAAAGATGTTTTCTTCTTCATCATGTTAACTCTTGCTGGACATAGACCTTCAATAATGTTGCTTCATTTTAGGTTTTAAGCAACTGCTTGACTCCTAGAAAAGATTATGAGTGATTGAAATTTTAAATTCTGTGTTTTGCCTCTTGTGTTGGGTTATTAAAAGATTCATTATATACTTATAACCTTTTATTAAACTAACAAATAATTGAAAACAGTGGTTTGTGCTGATGTATATTTAACTTCTATTAGCAATGAAGGCTATTGTGTTATCAAATTTTAAGAAAGTTGTATTGCAATTACATTTTGGGATAAAGGCGCTACTGTAGCTTCTGTAGTTTTATATAATTTGTATTACTTGGCTGCTTTCCCAATTTATTCCTGTTTACGTGACACAAGATCGAAGTTCGATGGTTTCTATCTAGAGTTAATTAGGTAGTTTATTTTTATGAAGTAGGCATTCTAATAACATAAGTATCTATTATCTCGATTACCAGAAGAAAATCATATTTTTTTCTAAAACAAATATATAGAAAAAAAAATAACAAATCAGCAAAATCACAGCACTTTACAAAATAGGTAGTTACTATGAACTTAAGATAAAAGTTATTTCAAATATCTGTTGAAATTAATTTAGTAGAATCTAATTATTCCCATTCCTACATCCCCGGTATGCTTTGGACGACCCAAATTCCTTGAATTAGGATTTTTAAGGATTTTAATTTGTTAAATAGACCGGTTGGGTTGCCGTGTTCACAGTTACCTAGTTCATGCCTAATTTTATTATATTATTATTATTAGCTATATTGTCCAACTGCTGGGCAAAGGCCTCCCTCCCCCTCCCCTGGGATTGGGCCAGTCACGTCGCACGGATGCAGCCGAACAGATGGTCCAAAATAGCCACAGAATGGGTACCAAGAGACGCGAAGAGGCGCCGTGGTCGCCCGAAAAAGAGGTGGAGCGACGAGCTGGGTGCGCTGGATAAGAACTGGTGGCAGACCGCGCAAGAGCGAAAGGAATGGAATTTTATTCTATCGATGTTTATTTTTTACAAGCACAAAATACAGGTAGAAAGTATTTTATAAATGTTAAACACGGTACAGTACTACAAAGTGATGCGCATAGAAATCTTCGTCTCTGTTCGACTACGGTCGTATTCCCGACCGTCGGAAGACGATTGTATCTAAGGTCTTAGTGTGCATTTTCTTCGTGCGTAATTTATTAGAATTATGTTTTTTGATTCGGATGTTTCCGTGAAAACGACAATTAACGAAAATCTGCATGCGCATTAATAATCTGGGTGTACTGTAAAATCGTGTACCAATATCCTCGCCTGATGCAATGTAGAATGAATGCTATATTTTTTATTAATTTAAGTTGCTGTAGTTTACCAGAATTTCGATTAGCAACACCTTGTGTACTTTATTGAATATTAAAGCTTTTTCATGTTTATTTTTAAGCAAAATTACAATTCTAAGCGTAGCAAAACTACAGATACATTTCAGCTACGTTACAGCAATACCTGGAACCTGATAGCGCAGCGAAATACGACGAAATACAACTGAAATCGGTATTAAATCTACTAGCGGCCCCGGGCGGTTGTTTGGGCTCTGTAACCCGACCATGAGATATCTAGTATCGCGAATATATTCTAGTCTAGATTATTGAGGTAGATTAAAGTAAAAGTAAAAGTAAAAATATATTTATTCAATATCTAGGATACAAGATATTACTTATTGAAAGTCAATAAGACTAATCAAATTAATATTGATACCTTATTTCGTAAAGTATCCTATACTGCTAGAGGCGAGGTAGTTCAGGGTGCCCACCAATTGGCGCAGGCAAACAAATGTTTGCCTTGCCTTACGACAATGGAGACGCCCCCAGATTACGCAGATTATTTTACTTTTAAGGACCTAGTTTTTATTATTTAGTCTTCTATTCAATTAGTTTTAAAAACTCAATTTTAGTGTCATTAAATGTCTCATAAGTTGGGTGGGTGCCATCATGACGAGGCATATTTTGTTGAAAAAATTGTTATTTTAGAACATCTTATGGACACCACATGCAAACACTATACCTAAAAACATAATTGATTTTCTATACCAATATTATAAAGAGGAAAGATTTGTTTGTTTGTAACGAATAGGCTCCGGAAATACTGAACCGATTTGAAAATTTCTTTCACTGGTAGGAAGCTACATTAACCCCGAATGTTATAGGCTATATTAGATTTTCAAAAAAATTAGGGATCCTTACCTAAACTCAAGTAATAAACCAAGGTGCAATATTTTTTCCGTTGCTTACATATTTTGACAGGTGGTTTGTTGTTGTTGTTTGTTTTTTATTCGGCCATTATGGGCAGTCAAAAGAACATAGTCTATAGAGCCAAGTCTTTTGTAGTATCTTATATTCTGTGGCTTATATAACGAAGTAAGCCGGGAAAGCTCGTATTTTGTAAATACGTTTAAATTCGTGGAAACGAAAATATAATTTTGAATTAATGAAACTATTTTGTCTTGAATTTCGGATCCATTCTCAATATTAAACTCATGGTAAGGCAGTTCTGTAATCAAGTATGTTAACGTATGTGAAACTGTACTTGTGTACCGTATAGGTAGGTGCTGGGTTTAAATTAAATTTAAGACGTGATTGTACTCAGTAAGGAATGCTCAATTCTCTATATATTAAATGTAACGACTCGACATGTAGACGAGTGTTAATGAAAGAGAAATAGCAGAAAATTTTATTTCTATTAAGAGGTCTTTAAAACAGTGATAGCAACAAATATCAAAAATACGATCCTATTAATCTTGCTTAGTATTTTTAGGGCACTGCTGTAGCTTTTATTTTATAGACAGTAGGGCGTATTCACGTTCAAAGCTGGCAACAAGCGCCTATGCCCGCGCAGGTTTGTGCATAAATACACCCTAAGTGTTGCTAAAAGTGGTTACCTAAAAAAATTAACAATCAGTACATTTATTAGGTCTTTTACCTAACTGCAAAAAGTGTCCACAATAGATCAGAATCAGAATCGGAAACATTTATTTCGAACATGTGGTAAGATACTGAAGTTGCTGATAATTTAACGATTTTGGGTTGATTTTTGATGTCAAATTAAGTAAATATTGAATTCTAAACAACGATTAATAGCTTGTTGGCAACCATCTCGTTGTCTTTACTAAACCATTACCTTGTAAAGCGGCCGATCGTTAGCTGGAACGTGCCCGATATTGTTGTGTTAGCCCTCTGTGTCTGTTCTTACTTCCAATATCGTGTGACCGAATAGGGAAACCGGGTAAAACAAACTACGTCTTTCCAGGGTTGGAACTTCGTTAAGAAAACGTGAAGAAATAAAATAGATTAATATTTTGTTCATATTTTGTAATAAAATATGAATTGATATTCTCTTTTAAATCGAAATGTTACTATATTGTTTTGGTCCTAAGAAACGGTAATTCTAGAAAAACTCATGCTGTCACACCGGAACCGCAACCGTGCGAGAGTATTTTTTTTGATGAAACTTGCGTTTCGGGGAAAAACATTTTTTACTACACAAATCTTGGCCAATCATGATGGTTTTTATATTCATCGCTTCAGCATTAAATAGTCTAGGATTGTACGTTTTTGGATTGACGAGAAATAGAAACTGGTTAAAAATCAGCTCGCTAGCTTTAATAATAATACAAAGGACTGTTTTCTCAATCGTTTCTCAATTACATCGTTAACGTTTATCTTATTGGCAACCCTATCATTCGTTGCCTGTAATATTGTTCACTAGTTAAAGTTTAACGGTCGCTCGTTCACGTTTTCATTAAAACTACGAGGATAGCACGGTCAAATTTTACTTTGTCATTTTGATGGTCCAATTTGCAATTAGATCGCCTGGGTGAAGCTGTGTGGAAATTACAATATTGTAGGTATCGCTTCGATCACGAGCGGATGTAGGAGCGGCCCGAGAAAACTTTACCTACAAAGGAAAAAAAGGGTTCCGTTCGGAACAGCAAAAAATATAAGGGATCGGTCCGGTAAAATATCATAATAATAATTGGTCGGGGATCAGATTGAGGGATCGGTCCAGAATAAGTCAGAAAAAACATGGTTGTCATTGACACTTATCTTGCATGTGTACAGTGGCGGACTAGGAGGCCGTAACAGATTTGTCTAATGTTTCGTCAGCCCTAGTCTGTATTACCAAAGAACAAGAGCTATTTTGCAATACAGAAAAACCGGAAGTGTTACGCCGACCGTGTCCGCCACTGTAACATAACGCGACGCTTGGCAGGCGGGACTGCGATCGCAGTGTGGGTTTCAAAGTGCTGTAAAAAATCAGAGCAACTCCAGAAAAAAAAAATCTACAATCAACTACTATTTTTAACTTTTACTTTATCAATGGGAATAAAGGTATAATAATAAAATTTCTCAATCTCGGGTTCCAATTCCAAGTTCACAAAGCCGCATAACTTATTAACTTACGTAAGGTAAGTATAATTTATAAAAATTAATATTAATATTTTTAAGGTAAATTAATATAATAGACCGCATTGAAACGTTACTATCATAATAAATAACCGACATCATTAGCTTTTTTAAGGTTATTTATTAAATTTACCAAAAATCAAACGGAAAATTTCAGTTTCGAATGATATTCCATCTAAAATATCAAATCAAAAGATGCTCAATTTCGTTTTCAATTGAGTCGCGGCGCCCGTCAATTTACAGCTGATTCTCTCACAAGTTCCATTTTGACTTGATTTTCTCGTAAAATTCTTGTTGTGTCGATATTTTCCGAGCGTGGGCCGTCGGCCGTCTGACCCACTTCTCGACTTTATAGCCTAGTTGAAGAAATATAACTGTTTTTCTGAATATTAAAATGCCTTCAATTGTTTTGTTTTTGCAACTAAACTGTTAGGTAATAAAGTAATGAAGCAGTAAAGACGTAAGTTAATGGCATAATGAAGCGTAGATGGCCTAATTTTTTAATGCTTGGACACAGGAGAAAGACCTTTGTTTTAACCTCGATGTTGAACGAAATAAGTGTCTAGTACCTATAATGTATTTACTTACTTACTTTCTATGAATGCAAATTGGTAATCCTGTTAATCTAAAGGCGAGTAAAAGCTTTTTAAATAGGGATTAACGCGTGTTACCTATCCGGAGGCCTGAAGTTTGTTTCCAGTGGCGGCACATGTACATAGAATTGCTTCCGTGCTTAGGCTTGTCCTGCACCTCTAACTCCTTGACAGGCGTACCATTGATACTAAGGCGCAGAGGTAGAAAGGGGTTTTTTAGTCAGCGCAGACGCTAGATACCTACTATGGACAATCCAATTAAGCGACCATGACCACAGAACGTCTATGATATCGATGATTGCCGTTGTCTATCTAATACGAAACTGCTTAGTAACTTTATGTTCGATGAAAGTCTAAAAACCTCCAGTCTAAAAGGAATAAAAATTTAGTTTTATGAAAATCTTGAGATCGCAAATATACTGAAAAGGATCCTCAACTTTTTATATTTGCAAAGTTTGATTGGCCGAGACCAGAGGCTACGGCAAGAATTTTTAATAGACTCAAAGGCGTTGATTCCTTTGCCTACTTCCGAGTTTATAAAAAAAGAAAAAGATACGGGATTAAAATAGGGAGCTTTTTATTTGAACTTTTATAAATGGTTTCCTGTGTAGGATGGAGGATGGAGCGATTAAATCGACATGGATAATTTTCTATGTGTGTTGAATTGTGACCAAGGGTACATTACAATACGATCAGGTTTAATCTGTCAAATTAATTAAATTGTTCGTTTTTTCGTACGTTAGTATTTAAATTACCAAACTAATTAATTTAGATTAGGTCAGTCAGGTTTTAAGAAAAATGTATCGATGAATACCATGCCTAAAATGTTTAAATCAGAAACATCTAACTCAATCTTTTGTGTGAATCTTGCAAAAAATTATTCGATAAGTCCCGTCCGCGTGACTACATCTCCTCTTTTGGGTGAAACTTTTTTATTTTTTTTCCGAAGCCGAGGCGAACTCGAAAGTTCGACCTCAACTCCAGCTAAGTAGGTACTTATTGATCAAGGAATTCCTAAGTTTTATACTAAGATCTTAGGGCATTGTTTATGTTTCCCTTTGTTTATTTTCAAAGGGCAATTTCTTATTATCTTAACGGCACGTGTTGAGTTTTGCGGCTAATATTTTTGTTTCAGAAACGATAAATAATAATTAGTAAGTTTAGTGTAAAGTAAACGAGTATTTGTATATTGTCGGCATTGACGAAAAATGAGCGATGTCGGTAAAATCTTCAGCAAATGCTGAGTCAATGCCATTTTTAGCTGCAGGGCTGCAGGCAGCTCAATTTTTTTATTAGTTTTACACTGAGTCACAATAAAAAATATCGTCAAATTCTGTCGTCGTGGTTGAGGCTTTTTTTATCGTTACCCTGAATATGCAGCATGGATGCAGGCGGCAGGCCGTATCGTATAAAATTCCAAGAACCTAAGAAGGCGATTGTTTCTCGAAATTCCTACACAAAATGGCGGCATGAGCCTAATAATTTTGGACCTAAAAAGATTTTGTTTAATATGGATGATTCGTTTATTTAGGTAGTAGTGGTCACGTTTTGATAAGTTCTATTAGTTAGTTAGGTATTGATTCTGATAACAACCCTAACAATATAACTTTCACCTAAAAAAATATGTTAATTTTACGTGACAAAGTATTTCCTATTTGACTAGATATAAGTAGGTATAGTATATATATATATCTCATCGAAACGCAAAAATAAACTAAACAATATTATAGGAATTCAACGAGATCATGAGAGTGCACTAGTAACTTATAGACCGCGCATTGTGCCGCCTTATTGGGAGAGGCCTGTGCCCAGCAGTGGGACATCTATCGGCTTAAATAACGAAGTCTTCTATACAAAATAAAATATGTTTTTTTTTTATAAAACCGTTAGGGTTGTATAATTATTACTATCTATAATATAAAAATGAATCCTGGTTGGTTAGTCTCGCTAAAACTGGAGAACGGACAGGCCGGTTGAGCTGATTTTGGTTTTCGAAATATTCGTAGTAGTGCAGGAAAGGTAAAAAGTAAGAAAATGTGGAAATAAGGAGGGGAAGTTAGTTAAAAAAACAATTAAATTTGTCCATACAAAATTGTAAGACGATACGAAGTTAGCCGGGACAACTAGTTCTAATGAAATATTGCAGTTTCAGTGATGGCAAAATGATTTTCATTTTTATAGCCATCAAGAATTCAATATGGACCAGGGGGTCTGATCTTAATGCGAAGTGAACCCTTTTAATCATGTTTTGTGACTTGGACAGTTTGTTTATTTTGCTTCTCTAACAGTATATTTCTCGTTAATAAAAAAAGATGCCTTTTGTCCAAAAGTCCTTTTTGTAGTCTCTTCAAACATTGTATTGTTGGTGCGAGGAATAAATTACCAAGTTTCAAAAGTTTAATTATGTTTTGGGTATATTTTATGGAATTTCTTTTGTGAATTGTTAATTTGAATAGAATTTAAGGGGAAATATGTAAGTAAATAATATAAAGCCAACTAGCCAGCCAGCCAATCAACCTAGACTAGAACCACAGTATAATAAATAGTACTTCATACTAGAACTTAGTTTAACGCGTTAAAAAGGGCATAATTACTGGATATTTTTTCTATCATTGGAGCTATGAGTTTTTAACCGACTTCAAAAAAGAAGGTTATCAGTTTGACCTGTAAGTATACGTATGTATTTTGTCCGCGATTATCTCGCGTTTGGCTAAAACGATTTTAATGCGGTTTTTAGATAAGTATGATTTTACATTCAGGAGAATGTTTTAGTACCTTTTTTTACCGACTTAGAAAAAGAGGAAGTGCTCAGTTGAGGTATGTGTCAGTTTATTGCAGGCGGGTTCCTTTTTTGTAAAAAAAAAAAAATATTCTGTATTGCAAAATACCTAGCTCTTTGTTCTTTGGTTTACAGTCTAGGGCTCAGGAGACCATATAGAAAAGTGTTACGCCGTCCCAGACCGCCACTTTACTAGCAGTAAATACCCTATGATAAACTGTTAAAAAATTCAATATATCCTGCCTATGATTAAGTCTTATCTTGAAACTAAGTATTTGGGTTAATTGTCTGCTCAGGCGCAACTTATCAGACAATATCTTATTATTTTTGAGTTAAGAATAATATAAGCTATAGATATAGACAGACATACTATAATATAAATCAGGGATGTTCCGAATGTCGAATTTTAGACATTCGCGAATGCGAATGCGAATGCGAATGTTAGGCATGCGAATGATGCGAATGCGAATGCGAATGCGAATGTTGGACAAGTTCAGTGAAAAAAATTAGGAATAAAAAAATCATTACGTTAATTAAACAATAAAAACAATTAATAATTCATTTTTTACAAAAAAGGAACCCGCCTTCAATAAATTGACAAATACATTAACTGAAAACTGCCTCTTTTCTGAAGTCAGTTAAAAAAGGTACTAAAACCTTCTCCAGAATGTAACAGATAACCGCAACTTCTGTGAAAACCGCATCAAAATCGGTTCAGCCAAACTCGAGATAATCGCGGACAAACATACATACATACAGGTCAAACTGATAAGCCCCTTTTTTGAAGTCGGTTAAAAATAGTTAACATCCTACAAATACAAAAAACATAAACATACAATCGATATTGGTACTTAACTCTTAGTAGTTAATGTAAAACAAAAATCAAGATTCACACATTACACAAATTCAGTAACTCTGTCTTACAAAAACGTGTATCAAATTTTGGGAAATGGTTTTTTACATAAGTGAAGTCATTTAAAATAATTTTGCCAGAATAAATAAAAAACGCCAATAAATTTGAATTTCGCGCCGGACTATGACGTATCCCCATAAAGTAATTGATCTTCACACAAGAAACTTGGTGTCAATGGCGGCACATTCGCATTCGCATCTTTTTGATGCGAATGCGAATGTCAAAGCGAATGTTAAAATGATGCGAATCACTCGCGAATGCGAATGCGAACGTTCGGAACATCCCTGATATAAATATAATACAGTCAGTTTTTATGGCCATAAAATATATACACACAGGTTTATGTCAGGTAGGTAAACCATATACAAAATCAATCCTTTTAATAAAATGGAGATTTGAGACCCTGAAAAGTAAGGAAGATCATGAGTGTTTTTAATTTTTATCCTGGAAATAATTCCTTTTGGGGGAGTACTGAAACTTTCTCTACCCTTGCAGTTTGTTGAGGAAATCATTTAATTTTGTAGCTTGCGAACAACTTGCATCTGTCACTGTCATTTTAGAATTTGACTGTTATATTTAAACTTTAGAAATCAAAACTGAATCATAATTCCGATTTTAAACAAGCAAAAGCGATACCGAGCCATGTGCTAACGCTGAGTCTAGATAAAATATGAAAACACACAACAGTGTGTTTTTAACAGGTTTTGCCGACATTCGCAATTCTGGTAATCGTAACGAAGTCCGTACAGACTCATAAAAAGGACTTTTCCAACCAATCTTAATCCAATCATTTTGTTTTCCTTTAATCATATCAACATTTTATGTGGTAAGTATATTTCATATTTGTACTTATAAGTACTTGCGGAAGGAAGCCTTAGGGCTGCATTGGGACAGGCTGATGGTCTGCCTGCACCTCTAATTCCCTTCTCTTATTCAAGGAAGGCTTTGCTCCATATTTCGTAAAAAAAAAACATTGATATGACTGTATAATATAAAAGTGAATCGCGGTTCGTTAGTCTCGCTAAAACTCGAGAACGGCCGGGCCGATTTAGCTGATTTTGGTTTAGATATGTTCGTTGTAGTCCAGGAAAGGTTTAAAAGGTGAGAAAATAGGGAAAAATAGAGGGGAAGATAGTAAAAAGATCAATTTATTTTTTCCCTATAAAATTGTAAGGCGCGATACAAAGTTCGCTGGGACAACTCTTCTTCTCTCTTAAGAGCTGTGCTCTTGTCGGTGGAGCCTCCTCCATTCACCCCTGTTCCCCGCCAGCTTATTGACCATCTGATACAACTCTGCACTGACTCGCTCGACGCTCTAACGACGCACTGATTACTAACATTATAGAAGGAAAGATTGAAGGAAAGAGACAGCCTGGGACAACTATGTAGTGAAAATATAAATTCATTTGCAGCAAGCAATATCGTTATTATCGGGCAAGTGTAACCTAATTAATAACTCTACAATGTCTGTCTGTACAGTTAGCAGCGGTATTATAAAAAAAAAAACGATATTTAATTGACTGACTCTCTGTTTGTCTGACAGACGACGAATAGTCCAAACTGCTTGTGATAGAAACTTGGCTCCTAGATTACGAAAACAGTATGGCGATCTTTGGGGGAGGCCTTTGTTCAGCAGTGGATGTCTTTCGGCTGAGTTCATGATACAATTTTACGATGAGCTGTGCACTTAAGCAGTAGAATGAGAGTAGAATACATTAGTACAGTACTATGTATATGAAACAGTAGAAGAATTTTACCTGAATTTAATCTCTTACGAGTGTACCGACATATAAAGTGCCTGTTAAATATTTAACAGGCTGCATCGAAAGCATACGAGATTAATGAAAAACTCGCTTTAATTACTATTTACGACTGAACGACACCCGAGAAAATAATTAATCAATTTAACACTACCGTGTCCTTTTTATGGTCCCATTACCGTATAAATGTGACTTCGTCGTCCGTTCGTCCGCCTGTCTGTCGAAGGCATTATTCGGTAACAATTTAGCAAATGTTTTCACGAGATACTTAACTCTTTTTGCATAAAAAATTGAGACAAATATAGGAAACTGTAACTCACTTACATAATTTTCTGAGATTATTGCAAAAATATTCTGATAAACTGTCGCCCGATGAAATGCGCTTTTATGGTATTTTTCTAGCTTTCTATATAGTATGTGCCGGCAAAGTTTTAGGGAAACATGTCAACGTAAACTAGCAAGGTCTTTAGGGCACAGAACAAAGCCACTATCTAAGTAATTAATTATTTAACATACAGCCTGCATCAGTACCTAGAAAAACACAAACTGTAAAATTTACATGTGCCTGACACGTCCTTTTTTCACCTTTGTGCAATCAATACACGTGCTAGCTAATTGGCAACTAAAAAAACGTGACAGTTCCTGCTAGAATACAGTCCAGAAGCGCGGGAAAAGTAAAAATTCAATATGGCTGCGCCCGCCCCGGGGTGAACAGCAACAAAAAAAAAACACTGTAGTTACTGGATGAACAGAATTTTTGGTTGTCACCTCTTTTTAACGTCCGATTTTACCTTTTTTTCGTCCGATTTTTCTTGTCTGTATATTTTGTTCTTGTGTGTAAGTTAAGACATATTTCTGTGGTTTAGATAAAAAAAAACAAAAACTATCCATTTACTAACATTCAATATACGCTATTATTTTCTAAACCTATAAAATAATGATGTTCAGTAGAAAAAAAGCTAAATAATTCAAAGGTCTGAAATCGATCATGAAATTCGGCGGCACACCGCGCCGTCAATATAAATCATGTATCGCCCTTATGTAATATGCTACCGATTTGCGGGCGACTACTGTGACCAACATTTTCTGTTTCTATAAGGATATTTTATAGTTGAAAACAGGATATTTTGCGCATAGCATTGGCATTATATCGCCACCATAGCAACATGTAATTTCATTAACTAGGTTTTCTACGTATTTCTTGTCTTAGTTATTTTAAAAAAATCTGCTCAATATTTTACACTTCTCACAGTAATGGTGACCCAAATATAGGTTTTCTACGTATTTATCGTCTTAGTTATTTTAAAAAAATCTGCTCAACTTCTTACCCTACTCACAAAGTGTAGTGTTGTTACCCAAACAAACGATCAAACAAAATTGAAAAAGAATTGTTAGGTTTAAATAAAAAAAAAAATTTAGATAAAAGTTTTAACGGGTGGTTCTTTAGAAAGACTGTTAATACTCGTGCAACCTTACAATTAACTAAGTCGTGAACTAGGTTGAAATCACGAATTCGTGATTAATATCTAAACTAACTATTTATTTAACGGTTCCAACTATTTTGTGGTAAGGCCCTTTGTGGCCTTAAAGGTGAGGGCAAGGCCTTAACGGTCGTCTTCACCATAAAGAAGGAAATTTGATTTTACAAAATCTACTCAAACCCATGGACACCCTAATTCGGATCTCCGTCTGAATATAGAGATTAATGTTCCGGTCCTGTTCGTACATTTTTCACACTGCGTGCTGGGGGCCACCTGCGGCCTGACGTGCCAGAGCGTTAGTAAACCCGGATTAATTTTGGAGCTAGTTCTAGCTATATTCATAAATCTTCTGATAATATTCGGCTGTAGCCCTCAATTTATATCTATTGGTACGCCAAGCCGGTCAGCCCTCTCTATATGTTTTCCTGCAAATGGTTGTGTCGTTAATCCATGTCTATTTCGCTATACTTTTGGCAGCCCTAACCCTCACCTTGTCCCCATCAATAGCACCCCGGAGTTTTTCATTTGGGTTGTGTTGTGTCGCTAGATGTGCAATATATCAAAATGTCCACCTATGTGGTTAGGCGAATGGAAATGTTAAGCGACGAGCCCATGGGTTGGCTCTGACTGAATTCCATTAATCATTTTGCATCAAGTCAAGTAATACTTTTAAAAGCTTATCTTGGGTCTAGAGTAGACATACATAGTCGTAAACTGTCTTTTCACACAGTTACAAATCTTTTGTTTGTCTGTCTTATTTAAGCGTGACAGTTTCCTAATGATCATGCATTCTCAAATTAACTGGCTTTTGTTTCTATGTCGGACCTATTATTTTCTATACATTTTAATTACATTGAGTGTGGTAGCGGCGTAAAATACCACCACACCATCTCGTCTCATTGGTGACGTAAAAGGCGACTAAGGCAACATCGAAGGACGGGCAGCATCGTCCTATGTGGAAAATCTTGAAGAGCCATACGCCGATTTCCAACGCGCCTGCCAAGCGTCCCGTTTATGACTAACCTTCTCAAAATGTTGGACCCTGTGGCTGGTGGGAAAGGCCTATGTTCATTTGTCTGTCTAGTCCTGGGATGGCGAACCTATGGCACTCGTGCCACTAATGGCACGCAACACAAATTTTTGGGCACGTCACTGATCACAAAATGCGTTACCAGACACATTGTGACCATTTGATAGATTCAGCATGCAGTGAGCATGCATTCTGCTAAGAGTACATAACATCTTACCATCTTACAATCATAATTTATTATGTCTTATTTGTCATCTAATCTGAATAAAAAAATAGTTTTCAGTATTTATCATTATATTTTTCCCAACAATCTCGAAGTCAAACTATATGACGGCACGTCTGCGACTTCAATAAAGACTTCTTCAAAAAAATGGCACGCTGATGCGTAAAGGTTTGCCATCCCTGGTCTAGTCTATGGCCTTTTTTGTCTAAATTGATACAATACACATTACGTAACCAAAAGGATCCTCGGGCGGGTCGGTGACTGATAAGATGCCGAAAGAATGTTCTACCTATCAGAGCTCGTAAAGTTATTTGATGTTACTTTTTATTGCTTTAATTTTAGATAAAGACCCTTTACCTTTGCCTTTACACCTGTTTTTTAATATTTTAGACCGTTTTATATAGCTTCTCGCCCTCAGTTATTTTGTGTAATTTCTTAATTGAATTGTAACCATAAAACACTAACTGAATAACAACAGAAAAGGGCAAATTAAATAAGAGTTTTATTGCGCTTTCAATTCATCTAAGCGCTGCGCTATTTGACGTCTAATACATTGCATGCGCTTTGTTTTCCAAGGCATTCCTTGAAAAAAAAAAAGACGCAAGATGAACAGAAAAGCGCACTGGTGTAGACGTAGCTATTGAACCTTGTTATAAAATGACTTCATCAGTCCAGTCGGCACCGACCGAAGCGAGTAGGGCTGGACTGATTAAAAAGAATTGCCCTGGCAAAGCGAATATTTACGCCGGCAGCGATTTATTCATACATTTAAATCACAACTGGTCGTGAATATTGATGGCTGCTTACTGCATACTATTGTGATCGTAACTCTGGGGTTAAATGGGAATGGGACGGTGTTAAAATGACGCGAAAGATTCTGAAGCAAGGGCTTGAACGAAGTTTTCTTTGTAGACTTTTTGTTTTGAATCTGATAAGGCTGATAAGACAAGTAAAGTTATTTGCTAGCTTTGTTGTGAAACTTCAAATTCAAATAATTCTTTATTCAATATAGGATACAAGATATTACTTATTGAAAGTCAATTAGACTACATCTAATCTAATTGCTATTAATACCTTATTTGGTAAAGTATACTGTGAGACTATCTATATTGTTAGAGTTATAATGTTATCCTATACTGTGAGAGGCGAGGTAGTTCAGGGTGCACTGCACACCAATTGGCTCAGGTAAACAAATGTTTGCCTTGCCTTACGACAATAGTCGCCTGGAGAGGCCCCCAAACGAGCCCTCCTCTGTCAAATGATTCTACTCCCTTTTGCAATGATTTACAGCGTAGAGAAGAAAGGGGTAACAAACTCTACTTTACAATTTATCTCTCTTTTTTTTTGTGATTACAATACAATTAGGTGACAATACAATGAATTCGCTCGGCGGGGCGAATATTGATATGATGAATATCGATGTTTGTTTCCCGGTCTGGGTGTACGGTAAGTCTCTGTATATGTTTCGGGCACCTTAGATAAAGTTTCTACCTAGTTAGGGGCTCTGAGTGTGATATGTTATTATTACCCTGAAAAATGTTTGTCCAACAACTCGACAGGCATTTTTGGTTTTGTCATAGTTATTATTAACCTTAGAATGTATAAAATCATCGTTAATATTATTCTAGTGAATGCTCAGCTCAATCGCTGTTTTAGGTCATGGGCAGTGTTCTGCTGGGCTGCTATGTAGTATAATAGTTTATCTATAGACGCATAGGAACCTGTTTTCCTTTGACTTAACTATTAGGTATGTTAAAATGACAAAAATATATCAAACGAGCTATCCCGGCTTACTTCGTTACGCCATAGAATATAGATACTTCTAAAGACTTGGCTCTATAGACTATGTTCTTTTGCCTGCCCAGAATGGGCGAATAAAAAAACAAACAACAATAACAAACCACCTGTCAAAATATGTAAACAACGGAAAAAATATTGCACCTTGGGTTACATTATTTGAGTTTAAGTAAGGATCCCTAATTTTTTTGAAAATCTAATATAGCCTATGTCACTCGGGGATAGTGTAGCTTCCTACCAGTGAAAGAATTTTTTAAATCGGTTCAGTATTTACGGATCCTATTCTTTCAAACAAACAAATCTTTCCTCTTTATA
The DNA here is from genome assembly GCA_951802225.1 of Euspilapteryx auroguttella. Classification (NCBI taxonomy): domain Eukaryota; kingdom Metazoa; phylum Arthropoda; class Insecta; order Lepidoptera; family Gracillariidae; genus Euspilapteryx; species Euspilapteryx auroguttella. The sequence continues at coordinate 6,984,033 of OX637665.1, forward strand.
ATATTGGTATAGATTGCCATGCCATTTATTGATCATCGTCACCAGATTTTTTCTCATTGTTTGTAATAGGATAGTTATCGGTAGGATAAGGTGCCTACAACAAAAAGTGTAGCAAAATGTGATTTGTAGGACACTCGTTAGTAAGTAAAACACTTTATTCGGAAGACAGAACCTAAAAACCGAACCTAATCCTGTGCCAGTTTGGCTTAGGCACCTTAATATTTTTTTTTTCCTAAAGCTTTTTCTTTCTTACAAATTATTGTTAATTTTTGTTACAGGTAAGACTTTGCTGTTAGCTGTTTCACTTCACTGTTTTACTTTTTGAAAGACTGGTAAGTTTAAGGGATAAGGCCGCCCATTGCAATCAATGTAGTAATTATAAATTGTAATCACCTATATTAAGTCTATTGATTGCAATAAAGAGTAATTCTATTCTTTTCTATTCTAAGTTTAAAAAAAAGTTTGAGTACTTTTAAATGTTTATGTAAAAGCCTAATTTTATTTTAAACAAGACTGCGCCTTTCGGTGTTGCCAGCGCTATGCTCTTCAAACCGAAACATTCCGATTTGCACTTCGCTTAGGATTTTCGGGTTAAAATTTTATACTTCTATAGCTGACTCGTGTTCTAAGCTACCTACCAATTTGCAGCCGTGTCGGTTAGTAGTTTAGGCGTGATTACTTTTCAGACACAGAGCTACTTTTGAAATGTATAATATTACTTTTGATTGCTAATTTCTGAACTTTGTAAATATCAGAAGACCATGTTTGAAAAAAATCTTATTCCACAATTTATTCATCCTCACATAATTTGTGAAGAGATAAAAATGCATTTCGTGACAAAATGCCGGGGCTCACGACGGATTAAAACGTTCAGAAATAACTTTGAGTGTGTTTGTAAATTTTGTATATTTATTTTTGGTTTCACTCCTTTTGGGTCGCTTGGGATCCGGAATGGAATATGAGCGGAATATTGTTTTGATGCACTTCACGGATTAGGTAGTTGTTACAGGATTGTGTTAGAATATTCTAGACTTAATAAATAAGTGAGACGCATAGTAGGCAGACCAACACAATTTGGTCAGTGGACTTGGTGAAGGTGCCGAGAGTTTACTGGATGAGGGTTTCTAAAGACCTGTCGGTATTAGAAAACACTTTATTGCATACAAAGTAATATAGAAGAAAAAGTACAGACACATTGAATTTGCATGCAATGGGCGGCCTTATCGTTAAAAGCGATTTCTCCCAGACAATCCACGGTATTGTGATCTGTGGCCTCTGTGTATGATAGACCTCCCTAGTTTAGTTTAGTTTACGGGTGAGTTTCCACAATGTGACAGCTATCGAGCCTATTTTATATTATAGGATGATCAAACGAGCTCACCTGAGTGAAGTTCGATCATTATTGTACGAAGGCTTTGTATGAAGATGTATATTGTTAAACATGCAGCTTCTCCGAGTTGCTTGGCACCTTACGCGCTTTAAATCCTTCCCTATACTAAAAAAAAAACTACAATATTGATTGTCTATGGTCAAGCTGTCAAACGTCATTCTTTAGAGCCTTATTGAGCTTGATGACTGACTCACAACTTGGGTTACTTACAAATTGTAAAGGGCGGGCGGGACAATATACATCTTCATACAAAGCCTTCGTACAATAATGATCGAACTTCACTCAGGTGAGCTCGTTTGATCATCCTATTGTACATCGGCTTTGTATTCGATGTATATTGTTAAACATGCAGATGTTCAGAGCCAATAATAATATCTTAAAACAAAAGTTGTGAGGCTTCTATCGAAGATAACCCCTTCTAATATAGGAAAGGACAAACAGATTTGTTTGAAAACTTAATTAAGTTGTTTTATATATCCTTAGTAAAGGAACATGAAAATTTAATAATACATAAAAGAAAATTTAATAAAGTTAAATGTAATATCAAATGTAATCAAAACAGGGCGTATTAATACCGCTTCTTAACTAAAACAAAAAGATATCACATGAATAGAGTTGTATTATGTGAACCTCTACATAGTTCAAGACCTACTGGTTTAGTCAACTGTCTGTCTAATGACACACCTTTAGACTTGGTGGTTGCTAGATGGCTTGTGTTTGTCCTGCAAACACCTTAACTTTCAAATTTAAAATTAAATTATTCTACATAGGATACAAGGTGTCTCTTATTTCAAGTCTCATATCATTATATTTATTAATATAGTATCCTATTCGCAAGAGGCGCAGGCAAAAAACAGTCCCCAAAAGGACAGACCAGTCCGCATAGCAAAACATTGTACGTAGCTACGTCATGCTACACGAGCCAGACTGCACCCTGCCGCGGCACGCCTTCGATCAGACCCATCATCGAAGCCAACGATGGAAGCCGCCAGGAGACGCACCCAAACAAGATCATCTTATTTAAAAGATTTGACTCCCTTTTTACCCCAAAATAGCAAAATATTATTGGTCCAGCATCCTATAATATGATTGATGAGGTCACAGATTTGTGTCGTTTTTTGAAAGAATTAACAATGGGTTTTTTACGAATGTTTTCTCAAAATCACAGAAGTTTTACAGAACAGAAGTTTTTTCACGTTCAAAAGCTTTGATTAATTTAATTTGGTTTACAAAAAATCTAAGACTCAATGTCTTAACAATATCAGTATAACTTTATGTATATTGAAGTCTGTATTTATTTAGTTCTAGTACTTTACTTTTTAAAAGTTAATACTTGTTCTGTGTAGCAGTACTTACTTAAAGCTTGTAACATGACTAGTAAGTTAATACTTGTTCTGTGTAGCAGTAGCTACTTAAAGCTAGTAACATGACTAGTAAGTTAATACTTGTTCTGTGTAGCAGTAACTACTTAAAGCTAGTAACATGACTAGTAAGTCAATATTTGTTCTGTGTAGCAGTAGCTACTTAAAGCTAGTAACATGTTTTTTAACTGTCATTCACATTCACATTCAATACTTTAATCATATCTCATGTTTATTTATTAATACTTTAATCATATCTTATATTTATTTATAAATAAATAAACAATGACATTAATATGGCAATGGTGGTAGGTCTTCATAATATAATCATCATCCCCTATTTTAGAGCCACCATTCAACATAAAATCAAATTTATAAAAATTTGAAGCACCTGAATTAACATTCTTAGGAGGAATGTCCATTTATATGGAACAAAAAAACAAAGAATGGATCATTGTTATTTTAATTATTGTATTGAGTTTGCTCAATGCTCACCGCTGAGGACTCAATTATAATTTCTACAAATGACAGTAGTGGTACTGATATTTTAAGCCGGCATTGCTGGAGCATATCTCTGTTTCTATATTATCTGACAATGAAGCAGGTCTCTGAAAGGTGAAGATAATAATTAAGAAAGGTTTCTTTCAGGGTGTTGCAAAAACCAAAAAATAATCCATAACAGAGAACCAAAGTTGTGATGACCATCATTATGCTGGTAACATAGTTAACACTAGATACAGTAAATCAACATTCCAGGATTTTTGTTCCAGTTTCCAAAATTCACCCATGCATAGCAAGAAGCTGGACAAGCTCCTACTAATGTTACATATGAAGTGTCAAAAGTAAGTAAATTGCGAAAATTTTTAGGTTTTGCTGGGCATAAGAATACTGAATTTAAGATGTTTGACTAATTGAATCATTGTAATAATGAAAAGAGTTATTAAAAACTTGCAGCCTAAAGAAGCGAAAAGAAAAGGTTTGTCAGAATCATAGCAAGTAGAAATTAATTTTCTCTGCCTACCCCTATGGAAACAGGCGTAGCGATAAGTATGTTTGTACCTATGTATTATGTATGTACATATCAATGTACATAATATATGAACATTTATAGAAAGTGTTTGGTCTAAACAGCTTGTAAGTACTCAATAAACACACAACTGTTACAAATACCCCTTGCTGGCTCAAAAAACTTGGTACACATTTGTACCCAAATTCCATGTATTACATTCTAATGCTGTGAGCGTAGCAAATATGAGAGTAAATGTGATAATTAGATGTGATAATTTTTGTTAACTCTTCATGCATTTGCATTTGTCTGTACATAATATGTATTTGCATAAAATTATATTTTTTCCATATATTTATAGAATAGATTTAAAAATTTACAAAATAAAGGCTTTATTGATGTAAGAAAGCTAAAAACCACTTTCATTATCTAAAGTGAAACTGTACACATCCATAAGGATGTGTCTGGAACTCATGTAAATGTAAAAATCTTAATCTTAAATTATTTAAACCTCTAAATGTCCTGTGCAATAAACTGTACATAGTTTGTATGCGTTTGAGGGTAAGTATACATTCGACGTGTAAATATAACACTGTTATAAACTGATGAAATATTTCAAATAAAATAAACCATGATCACCGTTTTGGTACTTAGACATGATTTTTATATAACTGACTGGCTTGATTGTCACACTTTTAACAATCTGATTAAATTTTTGACTATATCCAGTACTTAATTTATTTAATGATGGTACTGTGAGCAATGTTAAAATATTTTCAATGGTTTTAATTTAACCATAATACTGTGTTCTTGAATAAATTTTCAGAGTGTATTGATGGTACTCTGGGCAATGTTAAAATATTTTAAATGGTTTTAATTTAAACATATTACTGAGTTCTTGGACAGATTTTAAGATTCTATTGAATGAAAAGGTGTAGTTATACCCTTAACATACAGAACCCAAAATAAACAAATTATAACACAGATTTTTCCTTTAGCTTAGGAAAAAAGTGGAAATAAGCTTGCCACCATGGCTTACCTCTATTTGTCAGAAGGAGCATGCCGCTTAGACAGGGCTGCGTCTGGGTCGTTAGGCTGTTGCCTGCGAAACCCTATGGTGGTTCTAGTATTGGTAGTTCCTGGCTACCAGGGGTTTCATGGGTTTTCCCCATACAGCAGTGCAAACCAATATGGTAGTAATGGGATGGCCTGATAATGTTTTCCCATTCAGGGTTTGCAGGTGGCTTTTGCATATTGATTTTTGCATTGTGGTGACTAAATTGTCATTGTTGCAATCTTCTGTTGAAGATCATGGCCAAAATAAGGAACTTGTCCCGCAGTACATCATTGACTAGATTCAAAGAATGGTTTATCTAGATTAGACATGGTAAAATTTATTCTTGCTTTTGTTTGAATAGAATGCAAGACAGAAAAGATCCTGACTGCATCGCAGTGGGGATATAAGTTTCAGCTGGTCTATGTTTTAACTTACTTTTAGTGTTGTAAGAATTTTTCCATAGCATGGCGGGTCCCAAAACAAATTGATTTTGTTTATTTTCAATTTCTTATACTTAGTTTTCTGGGAAAAACTCGTCCAAAAGTTAAGTTTTAGCTTATTTCTTTGGGCCAAATTAAGGTTGTTGAGGAAGTAGGTGTATCTTCCTCAGTGTCACTGATTGAACCTGAATGTTATGCCTACCTGTGTGGTAGTACATTGGTAGTATTAACTTGCTACGGAGAATATAAGTTATCTCCTTCCTTTGCTCTATTGGCATTTGTGCCACATGTTGATTGTGATCCATCTGAGTAAATCTTTGTGATTTGACACTTAAGAAATTGTAGAGCACATCCATGTATCTCGTACACAGCCTGTGTCTTGTTCAGAAGACAAAAAATATTTTGAAGACAAAAAATATTTTGCCGCCAAAATGTCTGCGCATCGCGTGCGCGTGCTTCGCCCTTATGAAACCAATAAACGGCTGCTTTGCCAACGAGCACGTCGATATATCGCGTATATCACCCGTGTCAATGTGAAAGGGCTTGTTTGTAAAGGCATGCGCCAACAAACACGTCGGTGTATCGCGTATACCACCCGTGTCAATAGAAAGGGCTTGTTTGAAAAAACATGCCAACATGACACATTGTGTCATATGAGGTCATTGGTACGTAACCAATGTAATTTTTAATTATACCAGAAGAATTCTCATCCTGCAGATCCTGCTTCGAGAAACTTCCGAAGCTGACGTCCTTGTTGCGGGTTTTTTATTTCCCTGCATTCCACAATTTTCGGATCTTGTTCCGATATATTTCGAGTTTCCTGTCCTTTGACTTATGTTTTTGTACACATTTTCGTGTAGTTTTGCTGTTATTTTCACTTATTTTAATAAATCGAAACTATTTTTTACTAAAAAACAAAGCGCCGGTAACCACGCGAACACAAAGAATGACGTTTGACAGCTTGACCATAGACAATCAATATTGTAGTTTTTTTTTTAGTATAGGGAAGGATTTAAAGCGCGTAAGGTGCCAAGCAACTCGGAGAAGCTGCATGTTTAACAATATACATCGAATACAAAGCCGATGTACAATTGATTTGATTTGATTTACTTTGTTTTTGATTCTTCTTCCTTTGCGCGTTTGCCACTTTAAAACTTTTCGGCCCCAGCCTGTGCCCCAGCGACCATCTGTCTGTTGGATAAATAAATATCATAGTATCGAAGTATAATACTGCTGGATTAACGTAAACACCTCTCTAAAAGTTTGATTCAAAGAGTTGGAACAAAAGATCCTTAGCCCTAAATAATTACGACGCCCCTGTTCTATTGTTCAGGTATTTAATTTTAGGCTTCTCAGCTTTGGGACCTTTGGCCCAGTCCCGATTTTAGCAGCAAACCCTTTGAGCCAGTGTCGCGGACATTGTGTGTGAAATTAATTACTTTATAGGATAAATTTTTGACATACTTTTCGTTAAAATATATACGTATTTTTGTTTTTTAGCTGATATAAATTTTCTTTAACTGAAATGCCTATTATTGGGATACAAGTAAATAATAACACCACGGCACGGCAAAAGTACCGACAGGAGAACCAATTAAAAGTCGTATTTTACCTTCTTTGGCACAGGGTTTAATCGAAAATTAAATTATTCTATGCTAACGAAAAGAAACAGCATGCCATTGCTCCTCAATCCATACTAATATTATAAATTTTAATGCCAAAGTATCTCTGTTTGTCTGTCTGTCTCGATTTCCTAATAAAACTACAATACCGATTTGAATGAAATTGTGTATATGGATAGTACAAGTACAAAGGATATAATACAATCAATTATGTCGGTATTTTGTCGCCGCGACTAGGGTGACCAGATATCAGTATTTTTCCTGACATGTCAGGAATTTTAGACATTTATGTCAGGAATGCGGCCGGAAAATGGAAATATCAAGACTTTTCAGCAACTAAATGTAACAATGAAATTTTATACACTGTTAACACAGTTTTTATGATCACAAAAAAACGAGCGCGTCAAACTCGTGTCAGGAATTTTGTCCAAAAGTCTGGAATTTTAGCAGGACTTTTGAAATTGGTATCTGGTCACCCTAGCCGCGACTCGCCACATGTGAGCTGTGCCTAATGGGAGGCCACAGCAAACTTTATATAGACGAATAATTGTTGTCTCGGAGGATTTGGCTAGACGAATGCCTATTTTAATCTAGACTCAATTTGAACAGTGAATTGGGATATTCACCTAATGTGGGCGACGCGTGGGCAGTAACGCTTTATACTTAACTGTTTGTATTTGATTAGAATCAGTCGGCGTTTGTTTAAGTTAAGAGCCAGTTTACAGCGGTGCTAGCGCCATTCGCGAAAAATATTAAAGCTTCTAAACTAAGGCAAATATCAAAAATGTGGCACAGTATGACACTAGAGAATTTTGCTTAGTATTTTTTGAGCACAGTTAAGTAGTCCTACCTAAGTAAAAAGACTTCGGTTCATTCATCTTCGGTCTTTAACCTAAAAGCTATACAACAGTGCCCTAAAAACACTAACCTTTATTATCTAGTGTCATACTGTGCCACAATTTTGATATTTGCCTTAGTTTAGAAGATTTTTTTTTTTTATTTTCGAGAATGGCTCTAGCATCGCTGTAAACTGGCTCTTAATCTTTTGCTTTAGGCAAAACCCGTTCTATTTGCGAATACAATAACGTCTCTTACGAAACTTAGTTCTAGCTTCTTTCTGTTTGTTCTGGTCAACAAACGGGCTGAAGAAGCATTGAAGATTGAAAAACGGAAAGGATTGAAGGATGGATTGTTGCGAAAATCGCCGACTAATAACCGGATATATCTATCCGTCTTTATCGTTTCCCAGCTGTAGCTCTGAAAGTTAGTATCCGAAAGTAATAACATCCCCTATAGGTAAGTAAGTATATAGTGATTTGATATAATCCGCCAGAAGCGCTAAATCCTCATGGATATTCATGTCGATGAGGAAATTCCGCATCGAGCCGGCAATTTCGGCTTAAAACCGGTTTTAGCCGGTTTATTGCAGTTTCGACCGGCAAATTGCAGTTTTGCCTGGATGTATAGCAGTTTTGGCGAACCCATATTGCATATTTGGAGGCTTTTTCACATTGTTATTTTACTTATCTGGATGTTCAGCTTGTGATAAAACTTTTCTTATATTTATAGATAGCTTTTTCCTTAGTTAATTATTGATGTATGGATAATATTCAGTTTTTACAGAATATACTAATTAAATAACTATTTCATTAAAACTGTTTCGCTGTACTCGAATGTTCTTGATTTATTCTTTTACTTCTGGCTTCTGTATCTTCAATTTAATGTTGTGTAGATGTACGAAATGATAGATTAGTCATATTAATAAGTTCCCGTGATGAGTGCTCGAACTGGAACATCAAAATTATAAGATTGCTTCAAGTAGTTGAATAGAGTTACCTCTAGTGTAATCCAACGTTCAGCAGTACCTAGACACAATTTCCAAATGAGATGTTAATCATTGTCTAAGCAAATCTACTATGTATTTTAAAAAATGAATCGTGGTTCGTTAGTCTCGCAAAAACTGGAGAACGGCCGGTCCGATTTAGCTGTTTTGGTTTTGAAATGTTCATAGTAGTCCAGGGAAGGTTGAAAAGGTGAGAAAATTTGGTAAAATGGGTAAGAAGTTTTTAAAGAATTAGAAGGCGCGATACGAAGTTCGTCGGGACAGCTAGTGAAATATAAAACCCGTAGAACGTAACTGCCTTTAAATTGCAGATGGTGAATAGCGAAAACATAATGTAATCGATCGTCGTTTTATATGATAATGCAAACGGCAGCTTGCCTCCCATCCCAGCGAGAGCCCGTTTTACTGAAGCGGAAGATTGGAAGACGGGTGTATTGTCTTCTATATACCGTTATTAGGGTAGGAAAGTTGAGGCTACATATTCGGAAACAATTCTATATGAATTGCAGCCTGTTCTTGTTTGCGCAACATGTTCTGATGATGTCATTTCGTGGGACTGTTTCCACCAGAGATGCGTAGCGAGGAATGTTTTTTTCAGTACCAATCAATCGATTATTATCACAACCTAAAGATGTCCACTGTTTTGGACATAATGTCTTCTCACACACAACAGGATTGCTCTAAGGACAAACTTCGTTTTTTAGTTAGTTGGCCGTATTTGCCACGCTTGGGTAGGCTATTGCAGTATGGTATGGCTCTTAAAGTTTTTTAACGACAGACGTTGCTGCTCGTCCTTCGAGTGTTCCCTAAGTCGCCTCTAAGACACCAAATGAAGTGGTTTTATTGACTGTTCAAAATAAATTGTATGGTATGTCCATTTGAAGACAGTTCATTTCACATTCGTTTGTCTGAGCCGTTTGATGGACGCCCCTGAACCACCTCCCCTCTCTCAGTATAGGATTTTTTCTATATATAACGTACCAACTATTTTGTCGTAATTGACTTACAATAAGAGACACTTTCTATCCTATATTAAATTAATCATTTTTCATTTTAATTATCACATTCCTCATTACGCATCTGGTGGAAAAGAACCCTTATACCCGGGCTACCACCGCTTCATATAAATGTTTGTAGTGTTGTAGTGGGTACATATATACAAATAGGTTGTGGTATCGATTCAGCGAGACACAAATAAACGAGTGTCAAGGACGTAGCGGTCACGCGGTCACGCGAGCCCGGTCACTCCTAAACTGCTCTGAAGCATTTTGGTAAAACAGTTTGAAACTAAAACTTTCTTTAGGAGCTTAAATAAAACAAGGGTCTGACTGAGTGAAGACGTGTCTTAATTTTGCTTTGAATGTTTTAAGTTGAATTAAGGGACTGAGCTTGCTGTAGTTTTTTATTTTGAATAAATTACCATTTCTGAAATCGTAAAATTTTTGGAAAGGTACGGTATAAGCTAAATCTACTTATTACGTTAAGCCGTGGGTCCTGCATCCTATAGCTCTTCGTCAGTCGTGTCGGTGTTCTTTATTGCAAAAGCGGCCGTAATAGGGCCTCAAGGCATCTGCATTCCACTATAATCCAAATCACGCGGCTCGTCACAATAATATATCATCCTAAAGATGACGATGGTCTCCGTTGCCGAATATCCCTCCAGTTTTGATCCAGTTTTCCTTGTAATTTTTATTTCCTTAGTTTCTGGGTGAATAAAAACTTAACACAGTAAGAATGAATGAACAGAGGATTAATGAAATTCTTGAAAGTACAGTAATTCTGGATTCCGCTCATCGTGAGCTTACAGAATGTGTCACCTCCCATTGCCGGCGGTTAATCGTTTAGCACGTGAACTTATGGTAGGGTTGTTAATCTTAAATTTATCATGTTTTCAAAAAACCGCTGTGTGTGATCATCCTAAAAGTATAAAAAATATAAATATTTTTTTTAGTTGCATTAGCGTTATGTTGGCTGTACGAAACCTTGTTTTTTTTTAGGTAGCCTAATTTGTGTCCCACTGCCTCCAAATACCTCCCCCCTTTGTCCCTTTCCTGTGCCACATGATTCTCGATATCATCACGCCATACCTTCTCGGCCAGATTTTTTTTAATGAGTAAATATTTTTCAATAGAACATTGGGAAGTTATCTCATCAATTTCGAAAGCATTAAATATAATAGTCATTTTTTTTTTATTAATTTTATTGTCAAGTAGTGGGCAACCCTAACTAAAGGTGACATCACACTGTTATTTATTAGCCGCCCGCTCGCTAACCGACTAATAAAGATTACATTAGCACTCCTCTCGCACTATGTTTTGTAACAGAGTCATTCATAGTTTAATAAACTTGTCATTCTTTGATATGTTCAATGTAGATAGATCGACAGACACTGTCATTAAAAAAAAACTAGTTGTCACGGCGAACTTCGTACCGCCTTACAAGTTACAATATAAGCTTACTTAATCAATATATCGTAATATCGTAAGAGGCGACTAAAAGGAGTCTTTGGGGTCGTGGGTGTTCGTGGCGGGGGCCCGACACACTCATCAAACAGCCCCAAGATGGGCGGCGGCACAGCTTGTGGCACTGTGCCGCCGAAGCTTCAGGCGCGAGCCGGGGAGGGAACAACATGCCCTCCCCGAGCACGAAGCATGTTTCCCTGGGTCCTTCCCAAAAAGGATAATGTAGGATTCTTATGCTGAAATATATTTTTTAATTGGACCAGCGTCTAGCTTATTCGATACAATCGTAATACGGCCCTTGTGTGTTTTGGTTGGCCTATCTCCACCAGCAGGATGTATTTTGGTTGAGATAATTACTATTATAAATTTAATTTGTTTAAAATGCACTAGGATAATAATGAAAATACAGATTAAATCAACTTTTACTGTTCCCAGTGGAAATTAAACGTAGCAAGCGTGGCATGACCGACCGTCGATCGACTCTACTCTCGCAAATAATACTTTATTTGATACACAATATGTACTACGGAACTATATAAAAAAAACGCGACGGCGCTCCGCGCAACGCCCCGTGTGCCACTAAATGAGGCCTTAGGGTGCATTTACGTACAAAGCTGGTAACAAGCGCTTGTTGGCGCTGGTTCGAAAAATGTATAGAAAATTCCTGCGCTGACATTCGCGCTGGAACAAGCGTCTATGTCAGCGCAGGTATTTTCTATACATTTTTCGAACCACGGCCAACAAGCGCTTGTTACTAGTTGTACGTGAATGCACCCTTATTTAAAACTAGAGGCTGCCCTGCGATATCACCCGCGCAAATTTCTCTTAAACACAAAAATCCCGTTTTCTCCCGTTCCTATGGGACTTTAGGGAAATTATTCCTTAGTGCTCCCCTACACTCCCCAAGGAACCCACGTGTAAAATATTAGCCCGCTACGCTCAGTAGTTTCGGCTCTACGTTGTCTGTCAGTCAGTCAGTCAGTAACGGAAAAGTTTTATATATTTACAATTAGAAGCTGCCCCGCGGTTTTTCCCGCGCAGTTTTCTCATAAACACCAAAATCCTGTTTTTTCCCGTTCCCGTGGGAATTTCGGGAAATCCCTTCTTAGTGCTCACCTACGGAACCAAGGAACCCACGTGCCAATTTTCAGCTTTCTACGCCCAGTAGTTACGGCTCTGCGTTGTCTGTCAGTCAGTCAGTCAGTCAGTCAGTAACGGAAGAGTTTTATATATATTGATACGACGATTTCAAAACGTAGGCACAGGCGTAGCTGTATTTCTTTTCATTTTTCCGTCCCACTCCTAAACAAAAGTTCTTAAAATAATTGTTCGCATGTTAGAAGGATTTTCATAAGGTAACCTACCTGTACCTATTTTTTTAATAGTCTCCAATTGAGCTAGTCAAGCAAGCAAAGTAATAACCTAGATTCGGCACAGGTAGGTACCGCGGAGTAAACCGCGCACCCTCTATATTAAGCGTATCCTATATCTATACTATGTTAATAATGTATCCACAGGTTACCTCAAAGCCAAGCTCATCAGCTAAGTGCTCAGCTGAACCCTGAAGCCCCGGATTTGTGGTTCTTTGGTAAATCTTAGATTTGAGATACGCCGTGTGCTTCCCTCTATTAGAAATTGTAGAATAGCGTTTTATTTTCAAACCGTCTGATTATATACCTATAAGTATTGGTATGTTTATGTCGTAGGAAGATTAGATAATCAGTTTTTTACAAAAAACCTAGGGATTTTGCGGAAACTCGGATAATTTGATAATAGGATAACTTTATTTTCAATCATCCTGACATAAAGTAGTTTTTTTTGCAAAAAATCTAGTATAATTGAAAAATGTTAAACCTTCCTTAACTCTGATTGGCTAGATTAATGCTGGCTAGTTAACTGTCTTCTGATTGGTTAGTTAAAATACCTTTGACGCTACAGAGAACCAATCAAAATAAGAGTTCGACAGCAAGCAATATACTCTAGCAGGTTTCACATTTTTCAATTATACTAGGTTTTCTGCAAAAAAAAACTGCTTTTTGTCAGGATGATTGGAAACAAATGATCCTTATATCAAATTATCCGGGTTTTCGCAAAATCCCTAGTTTTTTTTGCAAAAACCTAATTATCAAATCTTCCTACGACATATATAACGATACTAGCTAATACTAGCCAATCATAGCATATGTCATCCAGGTATGGTGTAGTTTTCCAACAGTGAAGGAATTTTTCAAATCGGTTCAGTACTTTCGGAGGACTATTGAGTGCAAACAACAAAACAAAGAATCACATCTTTCCTCTTTAGAAACATGTCATTCTGTATGACACTAGATAATCTTTCTATTTTTAAGGCACGTTAAGCATACTTTCTGAACCCCTAAGTTTAAATATCCTTTAATTTAAATATCTAATATAATAACCCGTTTGGCTTCTTTTAGCAACACTTAGGTAGATGTTCCAGGTCGCCTAGCAATTAAGCAAGATCATCTAGTGTTGTATGTAATACAGGGATAACATTTTTTGTCGTGTCGCTTCAATTTAACGTTCCGTAACAGATCGATTCCTGAAACTAAGACGCAGAAGCCTTGAACTGTGAAGTTTGAACTATATTGGCTATTCGTATAGCCGCCTTCACCCACATACCGTATTCACGTCCGGTGCTATAACAGGTGACCTGTTTGAGTTTATTGCAATTTTATCGGTTTCGCGTTTCTAGCTGGATTCAAAGCTGGTTAAAATACTGTTTTTTTTACTCATTCTTACGTGTAGACGTAGGTACGTAATAGGAGAACATTAAGAGCCACTTTAAAACGATGCTAACGCCATTCTCGAAAAAAGAATTATCTTCTAAACTAAAGCAAATGAAAAATGTGGCACAGTATGACACTAGATAATCTTGCTTAGTATTTTTTGAGCACAATTAAGTAGTCCTAACCTAAAAGAACAATTTTATACACAGATTGTTGCTAAAAGTGGCCACTTTTAGCTTCACTTTGTAGTTTTTTTGGTCTTTAACCTAAAAGCTATTCAACAGTGCCCTAAAAATACTAGGCTACATTATCGAGTGTGCCACATTTTTGATATTTGCCTTAGTTTGGAAGATATTAATTTTTTTCGCGAATGGCGCTAGCATCGCTGTAAACTGGCTCTTAAAGTTAAGAATAAATAAGTAAGTGCCTTTAACTGTACAATGAGCAAACGATTGCTTCGCATTATTGCCTTCTGACTAATGAAGGCGGACAATCAATATAAATTACATAATTATATGTCTTACTAGTCTGCCCCCCGCGGCTTCGCCAGCGCATTTTCCCTGATACCATCAAATTCCCAATATTCTCGTGGGAATTTCGAGATAAAAAGTAGCCTATGTCCTTTCTCAGGCTCGAGACTACCTATATACCAAATTTTATGTAAATCGATTCAGTAGTTTTCTTAGGAAAGCGGGACAGACAAACAGAGTTAATTTCGCATTTATATTATTACAGTGTTATTCATAAAGATATAGTAGATTTTAGGTAGCTTTAATTGGAGGTTTACTTTTCTGTATGTGAAGTATGGATTCCGATGTGTGCATTTAAAACTGAAAAAAAAAAAAATTGCAGTTTCATAAAACATTCATTTGCCATTAGGAAACTGTTGCCATTAGTAATTTTTTAGAGATGATAGTGCTTTTTAAAACAAACTCACTTGTAGTACTTAAGTTAGATGTTAGATAACACGATTGTGATTGGCGTATCAATGATGTTTTTCGTAATATAAAAAGAAAATTAACCATGCCTTCACTTTCTCACGTAGCTTTTTACATTCTTTAAAAAAAAGGCACAAATGTAGTGCCATTTTACATAATGTCACCTCGAGCCTCTTGGCACCCTCTCGGGCCATCAAGGCAAACTGAACACGCCCGCTCTAGCCAAACTACTTAGGGATATTACTATTAAATTTGTGTTTTTTTTTTGTTTTCGTAATACAACTTGCTAGCACAGTTCAGACATCAGAGGGGCTATTACGGCCGCGTTTGCAATATTGCTTTGCGTCCTCTTTGCGTTTTTTTTTTGTATTGACTTTGACACTCTAGAGGACGAAAAGCAATATTGCAAAAGCGGACGTCATAGGGCCTCTGGGGCGTATGAATATTTTTTGAAATGGAAAAACTGTTTTAAAATGGTCCATCATGGAAAATGTATATATCTGATCCGTAGCTTAGTGATGTGGACTGAGATGCGTGTGCACCTGGATTCGATTCCCGGCGAGGCGAACGTTGTTCGTCTCTGAATATGTTTCGGGCACCCTAGACACAGTTTCTTTCTAGTTAAAGGCTTTGAGTGTTATGCGTTATTATTAATGTATGGGAGTAGTAGTGAGCATAGAGATGGGTTAAAGACTTTTATCCAGTGTAAATATCATTCGTATTCCTAATATCCTTAATCTTAGTTATTAGAGCATCTTTCACAGACAAATCAGCATACATAAAAAAGTCTTAAAATAATGTACTTCTTCTTTCGGTGCCTCTCCACTACTGGAGGTTGGCCGTCAGCTCCTCAAATGCTTCTTTTTCTCCTGCCAGTCGAAAAAGTTGTTCTACGCTGGCAATTCCTGTCCACTCCTTGTTGTTGGCGAGCCACGACTTCCTTCTTCTACCAGCGCTTCTTTTACCCTCTATCTGTCCCATCATTATGACTTGGAGAAGACTGTATCGATCGTGTCTGAGCACATAAAATAAACACATTTCCAGTAAATATGATTCGAACCAAATCCTAGATGAAGAAGGATTGGTGCGTGACGAGTGACGAGGTCGCGACCCGGCCGCGCCATGTTGGGCTTACGTGACGTCATACTGCGGCTATAAGAATGTCTTGTATTTTGTCGCTCGACATTTAGGAATTTACATTCATCATAGCTTGTATGGTGATAGCACATTTTTGTACAACCTAAAAGTGACAAAATAACACGCAATATAGTAGTTTTATTTTTTACTAGAGGCTGCCCCGCGGTTTTTCCCGCGCAGATTTCTCGTAAACACAAAACTCCCGTTTTTTCCCGTTCCCGTGGGAATTTTGGGAAATCCCTTCTTAGTGCTCACCTACACTCCCTAAGGAACCCACGTGCCAATTTTCAGCCCGCTACGCCTTGTAGTTTCGGCTCTGCGTTGTCTGTCAGTCAGTCAGTCAGTCAGTCAGTAACGGAAGAGTTTTATATATATTGATTTTAAACTAGTCGACCTGGCGAATTTTGTACCGCCTTACCTATTACTATGTTGGGCATGAATTATACATATAAATCTTCCTCCTAAAGCACTATTATCTTTAAAAGAAAACGCAGCTAAATCCGTTGAATACTTTTAAAGCAATAAGCATACAGAGAGACGAAGCGGGAAGCCACTTTGTTTTATACTATGTATTGATAATTGCTTTCTTCCTCTTCTCAGAAGAAATATAAAAGACATCCAATTCTTGGCACCCTCCTGCCAAGCGTGTCGATTATATGGCAAAAGAAGAACGCTGCTGCTGCTTATCTTTCAGGTAAGCCTTAGTGGAATGAAGATGGAGCTTCAGATTGCCTATAACCGCAAAATAGCAGTCCTTTCTTTAAGGTGGTAACTCTCGGTATGGCGCGAAATTCAATTTTTTCCGCGTTTTTTTATTATTCTGGCAAAAGTATTCATTTCTAATAAAGTTTTAATGAATTCGCGTATGTAAAAAACCATTTCCCACATTGTAAAACAACGTTTTTAGAAGACAGACCTACTGATTTTGTGCCTAAGGACATAAAGGCCAAAAATCAAGCTAGGTCCTTAGACATAAAATTAGTAGGTCTGTCTTCGAAAAACGTTGTATTACAATGTGGGAAATGGTTTTTTACATACGCGAATTCATTAAAACTTTATTAAAAATGAACACTTTCGCCAGAATAATTAAAAAACCCGAAAAAATATGAATTTCGCGCCATACCGTGACTTACCGCCTTAAACAAAAACTTTAAGTCAGGTTTTGCTAATGGACTTCAAAGGGATGGATCTGAAAATCATAAATACATAGTATAAAATAAAGTCGCTTTCCTTGTCTGTCCCTATTCCCTATGTATGCTTTAATATTTTAAACTACGCAAAGGAATTTGATGCGTTTTTTTTTTAATAGATAGAGTGATTCAAGGGGAAGTTTTATAAATATAAAACATGCACAAAATAGTAAAAGGTTAAGCGGTACAAAGTTCGCCGGGTCGACTAGTATAAAATAAAGCAAATTTAATTACCAAACTAACGAGCCAAGTTTGTAACCACTTTCATATACCAAAGCGTTTAAGTTAAGCGGATTGTTAACATATCATATTGATTCGTCACAAATTATTAACTTAATCGATTTCTTCTAATTAACAAAGTTAATTAAATAACATCCGTTTAATTAAGCTAATGTTTATAAAGGGCGTAACTGAGATGCGTAATTGATAGGAAAATATGGAACGTAATAATTGTGATGATATCAATTCATAGTATAAAATGAAGTCGTTTCCCGCGTCTGTCCCTATGTATGCTTATATCTTTAAAAATATGCAACGGATTTTGATGCGGTTTTTTTTAATAGATAGAGTGATTCAAGAGGAAGGTTTATAAGTATAATACATGTACAAAATAGTAATAGTTTAGGCGGTACGAAGTTCGCCGGGTCGACTAGTTAGATATATAATGAAGTAGGCGTAAATGTTTTTTCTTTCGTTAAGATATAAAGATAAGATGTTTTTATAAGAGTTGTTTTGTCTAGTATTATTTTTATGAAATGGATAATTTACAGTTCAGAAACAAATGAAAAAATAATGGAATAAATTGTCAAAGTTGTCAAGATAAATGTATTAGGGCTTTTTGTCAATATTGTTTCGATTTTTTTAAACTAATTTTGAAAATTTCATTGAGAAATAGAAGTGTAGGCTATAAGATTTAAATTTTTATGACTCCTTATAATCTTTATACTGGTAATCTCTTACACTTTTCTACTGTCCCAAAAAAAAAACCTTTGAAAAAAAATTCTATAAAAACTTTATTAAGAATTAAAATCACATATAGCCCATTTCGCTTCCATCGTGTTCACTTTCCTAATCCAAATCCTTGGTTGAAACCTTGGCCTCCGAAGCCACCGCCTCCCTGGTTGTAGTTGTTGAAGCCTCCGCGGTTGTAACCTCCTTGACCGAAGGAGGACCCACCTGCAGACTCGTGGCTGGCTGACTCGTGCCCACTTACGATCTGAGGATGATAAATAAAGAATTACACTCAATTCTACTCAGAACTATCAGTAGCCTGATGGTATGACGACCTTAAAATCGCCGTTAGGCAGTGGATCAGACCGAAACAGGACCCCGCTTCGTGGCGTGCGAGAGAAGGGACCTATGTCCAACAGTAGGCTCTTACTGGCTAATGATAATAATGATAATGACTCAGAACCCATCACTAAGTAAAAGCCTGTACCTGGGAGGGTGCGAAACTCATAGAAAGACGAACAAGCTAAGTCTGATCTTTTCTATCATTATAACTATTGCAAAAATCACAATGTGGTTGTTTTCGGTTGGATAGTACATTGAAGGCTTGAATCATCCTGATTGTCCGAAAAATAAGATGATTCCGTGCTTTGGAAGGCACGTTAAGCCGTTGGCAGTAGTGGTCGATATAACCGCGGCGACAAGCTGGCTCCTTGTCACTTTGGTAATAAAAACATTAACTCGGCTAAACGTGGGCCCGGCTTTTGGGCTGGTGCCTCTGCCTAACCCTTCGGGGAATAAAAAGCGTGAGATTATGTTATGACTATTCCTTGTGAAGTAAATAATGAAAAATAATCTCACCGCAGTAAATCCTTTGTTATAGTGACTCCTGTCGTATCCCCCACTTGAGCCTCCAGCACCGAAACCGCTATCTTGGAAGCCGCTGGAGCCCCCGCCGTAACCTTGACCTCCGTACAGACTTCCTCCACCAAACCCACCATGTCCTATTCCGAAGGTGGGTTTGGGCTTAGCCTGGACTGCTGCAGTGCAGACAACGGCTAGGATGATCTGGAAATTGGGTTAGGTTGGAGTAAAGTCTCTGACACGAGGGTGGTTTCTTCGTTAAGAAGGGGAAAATATGAAGGTTTTGTAAACATGACAGGTGATGAAATGTTGAAACAGTTAAATGGGAGAAACTAACTGGGTATTTTTGGAATAAGTATAGATAGTTTTGAATCAAAATGTTACAACCTTATCCTCTTAAAAGGGAGACGATAAGGGATGCAGAAGTTAAGGAAACTGTGATGCAACTAATGAGAATCAAATTGAGTAAAATAAGAAAGGTAAAAGTAAATGAATCAAAAAGCAAAAAAAACTTACAAAGAACTTCATAATATTAAAATATTCAATCACTGAGATACAGCACTGTCCACCAAATACAGTTCAGAAGTCGAGTGACATTATCAAATGTTGGAGAGTCGTTTTATACTCGACCTAATTACTGTTAACATTAGGGTCCGGGATTTTTCACCAAACAATAGGGTTTTGCCCCATTAGACAGGTTGGCAAGGAATTACGTAGTGTGATTCCGAATTACCACGCTTGTGCTTATAACGCTACCTTTCTGATAACAGCTTTGTTAATGGATTAGCAATAAGTTTTTAGTGTCGATTGGAGTCTAATCGTCTTATTCATAAAGATACAGAAGGTTTTAAGTAGCTTTATTGGAGGTCTCTTTCTCTGGTTTGTTGTATGGTAAATACGTGGCATCCAGTCTAAATTGACATCAGCAGAATAATTAAAATGCTCTTTAACTTTTTATGAATAACACGGTTAGTGTCTCGTTGTGTTTTTTTAATGTCACAGTGGTTTTATAGAAATGATACGGGTTGACTGTATTAATCTACAAACTACAATACAAAAATGAATTGTGGTTCGTTAGTCTCGCTAAAACTCGAGAACGGCCAGGCCGATGAAACTAATTTTGGTTTTAAAATGTTCGTAGTAGTCCAGGGAAGGTTTAAAAGGTGAGAAAATATGGAAAAATTTAGAGGAAGTTGGTAAAAACAACAATTTAATTTTTCAAAAAAAATTGTAAGATGCGATACGAAGTTCGCCGGGACAGCTAGTTTTATATAATAATAAAGAGCGCCTGACTAGGCTAGAACATGAACCTAGGGATCCGGAAAGACATACAAACACCCATACGCAGAGAACTTGCAAAAGGCAGCAACTAGCAGAAGTAGAAAAAAATCAATAAATTTAGGTTTCTGTTAAAACATTTGACAGACGAGGGCTTGTTCGAGGGCCTCTCCAGGCGACCATAGTCGTTAAAAATGTTTGCCTGAGCCAATTGGTGGGCACCCTGAACTACCTCGCCTGTCGCAGTATAGAATACTTTACCAAATAAGGTATCAATACCAATTAGATTAGTTACTAGTCGACCCGGCGAACTTCGTACCGCCTAACCTTTTACTATTTTGTGCATGTATTATACTTATAAACCTTCCTCTTGAATGACTCTATCTATTAAAGAAAACCGCATCAAAATCCGTTGCAGAGTTTTAAAGATATAAGCATACATAGGGACACACGCGGGAAGCGACTTTGTTTTATACTATGTATTGATGAAGTAGTCTTGACTCTAGTAATTGACTTTCAATAAGTGATATCTTGTATCCTATATTGAAAAAATTTTTTTTTCCTTTTTTTTTAACTTAGTTTGCCCAAGACAATCGAGGTTAGGGAATAAAACTTCAATTTTACATTTGTCCTCACGTGTGAGAAAGAGTCGGCTCACTGGTGACCATTACTACCATGTATTTGTATGCAACTCTAGTCTTGATCTAATGATACGGCCTATCATTGTTGGTCTTTAGGTGAAGCAAATTCTAAGCTAAGGTAGAAACACCATAAAAGGTTATCTGTAGAAGTACCACCACTAGCGCCCCATTACGGCTAGACGCGAGGATATTAACGACCTGTGAATTCCTTATTCATCACAATACGTAACTAATTCCTGGAGCGCTTGTTTGCTAATGAGTTATGCTGGTGACGGATGACTCAGTTAGGGACCTCATCTGCGGTTTACTGTTGAGTTTTTATTATCATATTTTTAGCCGACATATGGGATGCTCATGAGAGGAACTGCCGGTCTTGGCCCAAGACCGACATCGATGGAGACATCTTCTGACGGCCCTAGGCTTCACGGAGGAGCAACGGGAACAGAGAGAGAGAGATTTTTAGCCGAGGGTCGTTCTCTGTTGGACATATGCTTCTCCTTCCCCATCCGATCGCTAAAGGACAAACATCGTGTAGGGGTTTGCCATAATAACCTCGTTTGGTAGACGGGTTTGCGACCGCAGTGTGGTTCTTCAGTTTTTCAACGATGGGCGCTGCTGCCCGTCCACCGGATGCTTTCTAGATTACGTAGATTACGTTTTGTGAAGACATACGTGTCTTAGCCGCCTTCGGTCATGTCAGTCGTGTTGTTCGTCGTCCCATCTTCTTTTTCTTTATATTTTTTTAAATGATTTTGAATCGCTACACTTAACTCTTCTGTTTATTCGGACCCATCCAGCTTATCAAAAAAATAAAGGATGAATCCTGGATGCTCCAACAACTCGGCTAGGACCACCTGGCTTTAATTGCGGTTAGTCGGGCCAGCAGAATTACAATTTCATAGTCACTATGTACTGAGACCTACGTTTGTGGTTATCGGAGCTGCATTCCTAATATGGAAGATAGATTCACGCGAAACATGACCTTTTGTAACAGTATTATTGTAATAGTTTTCACATTTCCCGTTGTTGACTAGAACCGGTGATTTTCATCATCATTCGTCTTATTGTTTTGACTTTTTTATTTGTTGATACAACTCAACTTTTTTTTGTCAAGTTTTAACTTTGCCACTTAGAATAATTATAAACTTTTGCAACATTGTAAATTTGATCTTTTTTAATAGTTGCTTCTTTCCACAAAATTACATTTCACAGTTTTATTGTAATATTGTGTTCGGGTTAAGGATATAGTTTAAAAATTTGGAGTTCGTAAAACTTCCTTACTCAAATTTTAATGTCCACATCTCTAATTACATCATCCCTAACACTTTTGTAAGTAGATATTTTAAATGTGCCGGCGTGGTTTTTATTATGATATTTTGTATTATTATTAATGTTCATACCTTTTTTTTTGGCAATAAAATAAAGCGTTTTTGTCTATATTTTGTCCCATTTTAATAAAAATGTTAATCATGTGCATATTTATATTTGCGGCGAAACACTTTTGAACAAAACCCCTGGTAGTTCTATCAGAGCAAAACAACAAAATTAAAATTTATAAATATTATAAACCTTTATTTTGAGTATGTACAAATCTTATCAATAATAATTCACGATGTCTTAAATTAACATCAACTTATTCTTCAATATCATCACTTCTTGCCGAATCCTTGTTGGAACCCCTGGCTTCCGAAGCCACCCCCTCCTTGCTGGTAACCGCCGAAGCCCCCCCTGTTGTGTCCGCCCTGGCCGAACTGGGAGCCACCCCCAGATGCATGACCGGCTGACTCCTGCGCGTTGGTAAACTGGTGAAGATGAGATAACATTTTTAAGGCACGTTAGTTGACGTTGAAACTTATTTATTACGAGCTTTCCCGGCTTACTTCGTTACGCCATAGAATATATGATACTTCAAAAGACTTGGCTCTATAGACTATGTTCTTTTGACTGCCCAGAATGGCCGAATAAAAACAAACAACAACAACAAACCACCTGTCAAAATATGTAAACAACGAATAAAATATTGCACCTTGGGTTACATTATTTGAGTTTAGGTAAGGATCCCTAATTTTTTTGAAAATCTAATAAAGCCTATGACACTCGGGGTTAATGTAGCTTCCTACCAGTGAAAGAATTTTTCAAATCGGTTCAGTATTTCTGGAGCCTATTCGTTACAAACAAACAAACAAATCTTTCCTCTTTATAATATTGGTATAGATTATAGTGAGATTTTTTATAGAATAAAAATGTACCAATAAAGTGTTAGAAATAAAGAATAGGGAACTGTATGATCATCTGCTATATGATTATTATAATTTACATAATATTA
The DNA here is from genome assembly GCA_951802225.1 of Euspilapteryx auroguttella. Lineage (NCBI taxonomy): Eukaryota > Metazoa > Arthropoda > Insecta > Lepidoptera > Gracillariidae > Euspilapteryx > Euspilapteryx auroguttella. The sequence continues at coordinate 7,007,283 of OX637665.1, forward strand.
TGTATTGTGTAAATCAAAACCTTTCAGCACGTAAGACTTAGAATTTGTTGGAAATACAATCCTTACCTGAGTAAATGTTTTGCTGTGCCCTCCCTGGTTGAATCCACCGCTTGAGCCGCCTCCTCCAAAGCCGCTATCCTGGAAGCCTGCAGCGCCTCCTTGGAAACCACCTCCACCGAATTGGTTTCCAGCGCTTACTCCACCAGGCACTCCAACCCCACCGAATCCGCCTCCGCTGCCAATACCCCCACCGATCCCACCGCCAAATCCTAGGCCGGCACCACCGAATGGCTGGGGCTTTGCGTAGACCACCGCGAGGATAGACGCTATTACCACCTGGAACAGAAAGAAATTAATTTTATAAATATTCTAAAATATAAGGTTCATCAGGAATAATGTAGGAGTAGGACTGCAACCCTCCCTTTCACAAGGCAGTCCAGTCTCCCGGTTTCTGCTTTATCACGTTTGATGGCAAGTGTTTATATGCTAGCGTTCACTTGAGCATCCCGCATGCCAGCCATAGCACAAAACGGAAAACTGGACAGAAGTGTGATAGGGAATTTTTAAAAATTGGTCCAGTAGTGTCGCACCCTATTCGATTCAGCAGTTAAATTTTTACTTTTTATAATATTCAGTGTAGATACAAATGTATTTTGAACGACGATAACACATAATAGAGGCAATGAAAACCTATAATCGACGAAATAAGAAATTTAACGTTATTAATAAGAAGGGATCCAAGAAAATAAGGCAATTGTGCGAAATTAATGTTTGAAACTTTTTTGAGTTTTTGAATTTTTTTCTAGTTTTTGAGTCTAAATTTATGTTTTTCATTGCATTCATTAAATTAGATTAGTGATCTATGATATTTATTAGAATTTCAAAGTTAATTTTTTTTTTATCAGCTTTTAGAAAAGTACTCACCAGAGACTTCATGTTGATGTTGTAAGAAGACGTTGCTCCGACCAGAAGAACTTAGCTAATGATGTCTAATACAAATCTGCATCACCTTTTATACACTACTAATTGCTGGTCCGTTAGTAATAGGTTTTAAGCCGCAGGTAGATAGTTTCATTCATTAGGATGACGAGCTAACAGACAAAATAACTGGATAGGTTATTAGTAGGGCTCCGCTTTTGTGGTTTTTGGGATTTCCGTGAAATTATTTTTAAAGTGCGTGGTGTAAAAACCGAGTGTTTGAATCGTTTCTCGTGGTATTTTTTTTTTAGATTAATAATAATAACACATCACACTAGGAACTTTACTAACACACTAACTAACTAGGAAGAACCGTATTAGGGTACCCGAAACACACACTCGTCTCTGTGTTACATTTACACTCCGACCGGAATCATACATCAATATTCGCCCCGCCCGGGAATCGAACCCAGGTGCACACGCTTACTTAGTCCACATAACTGCCAACTGTACCACGGAGTCAATAAGAAACTAAACTGAAATTGCTTTAAAAATATGTAACAAAATCTATTCTTGTATTCTTTCTTCTTTTTGAAAAGTAATAATTGTTTACACCGTAATTTTTTTTTAAGACACATGCTTTTTGGCACACGCACACTTCTTTATTTGATGGAATCGCGTTGGGTTAGCTATTGAAGGGGTGTTATTGTTTCGACCCACGCACTTTCTACCCATGATTATCTTTCCGTATTCATCTCAGTTGTTTTCCTGTTCCAACCCACGATCTTAAAATAACGTTTTTTTTTTTGTTTTTTTACTGTGTTTACCCGTTATGAAATATGATATTTTGGAGAGTTTGCAAAACAGTTTAATCTTATGTTAGAAGAAGAAGAGAAGAGATAGATATTTTATCTGTTTATTTATACATGTTTTTGTGGATAACTAGGCCTTTAACCGTAACAAAATAAAATTTAAATGCGTATTTCCGCATTCTACTTAGTGAAAAGTGAATATTTACATTAACGTCCATTAAAAATTATGCATCTGAAAGGTTGTCGATCGGTTTTATGTAAATTTCGATATTTTAATATTTCAGCGTTCATTTGCAATCGATGACGCTTTAATGACATGAATAAAGTCCAATGCACAACGTATTTTGTGGGATGATGATGGAAAGGTGAGCTACATTTTATGTTGGTCTATGTAAAATTATATTACGGGCATCAAAACCCTACTTATTTACATTATACCAGTTGACCCGACAGACATTGTCCTGTCTTAAACGGATTGAATCGACTGACAGTAACGATAAAAACAAAAAAAAAGGCTAAATTGACAATGGTACTTTTTGTATGGGAAAATGAAATTGTTGTTTTTTTCTATCTTCCAAGCAGTTTTCCAATGTTTTCTCTTCTTTAAAAACCTGGCAAAACCAAAATCAGCTAGATCGGCCCGGCCGTTCTCGAGTTTTCGCGAGACTAACGATTGATTTTAAATAAATAGTAGAAGTATAAGTTAACGACGTTCTCACTAAAGTTTAACTTTAAATATTTAAGACTAATGTGCGCCCGCGTCTTCGTCAGCGCACCCTTAAATCCTCGAAAACCCAATTTTCGGCTCCCGTGGTATTTTGGGATAAAATGTACACTTTGTCAGTGTCGCGTTTCAAACCCACTACCAATTTTCTGCCTAAGTTTTAACCTCTAGCATACGCCAAACCTCATCGCAGTCACCAATCTAAAAACGCACGTAGATCCGTTTGTTATGATTGCACAGTCAGAAAAACTAAACTAAGTCAGCACATGCTTATCATGAAACGTGTTATATATATAGTAGTTAACACACTTCTTTGTATCTCTTTCTATCAGACTTTGTAAAAAAACGTGTTTTTTTTTAATTATCTACACTTATCACTTATCAAGATAAGATGTTGACTCCTCTTCGTGGGTCTTTTACTTATCGAAGAGATGCACTGATGAGAGAGACTTAGCAGCAAAAGGTACGCTTGTATTAAAAAACTTACCGTTTTTTTTAATTTGAATTACAAAAAAATATGAATAAATTTCCTTGTAGTTTCCAATCCTCGGGGATTTTTTAATTGATTCGAAGTAAAGTTTCGTTAGGAGCGTAGATTCGATATTGATGACGCCCACCATTTGCTTAATTAACCTAAAATAAATTAGAAAATCTATATATATAAAACTCTTCCGTTACTGACTGACTGACTGACTGACTGACTGACTGACTGACTGACTGACTGACTGACTGACAGACAACGCAGAGCCGAAACTTCTGGGCGTAGCGGGCTGAAATTTTGCATGTGGGTTCCTTAGGGAATGTAGGTGAGCACTAAGAAAGGATTTCCCGAAATTCCCATGGGAACGGGAATAAAATTGATTTTTGTGTTTATGAGAAATCTACGCGAGTGAAACCGCGGGGCAGCCTCTAGTACATAAATATAGGTACATCTAGTCCATTTTTTATGCAAATCGCAATTTTTCTATGCAAAGCAGAACTTTTCACCAAAACCATACGTGTAAACGCGGTGCGACCCCTATTCAGTTCTCTTCAGCAACAATTTGATGTTCATTCACACTCTTCTGAATTACTGAAATAGTTTTGAACAAATATGCTCTTGAATCAGTTTATCATCTCTGCCGAAAGTCGTCCACTGCTCCATAAAGGCCTCTCCTGCAGATCGCCGTAGTGACCAGTTTTGTGCTGCTCTCGTCCAGACAGAGTACTCTCTCAAGTTCACCTGACAACCTTGGCTGGATCTGCCCTATTTGCGTCTTCCGGTGCGCGGTCGCCATTCGAGGAATCCTCGGCACCAGCTTCCGTCTGTTCTTTTAATATATGTGCCCTACTTGTTGTTATAAAAAAGAGAATTAAAGGAATAAGGAACTAAAAAAACTAAGATCTTTCTGCGACTACTTATCTACAAAAAAAAAAAACTTAAAAGCCATTTCAGAACAGCGCTGCCCCGTGACTAGCAGTGGCAACCACTTACCGTAACAAGGTTAGCCAGCGAACAGCAGAGCGGAGTGGACAATTTCTACGTAATCTAATGAAGTACCGGTACCTCACAGGGGGTACCTTGCGTTTGTGTAATCTCTGAATAGAGTCGCGCACTTTAATAAATAAGCGAACGTATTCGAATTTCTGAACCTTCGCAGTTGTATTCGCCCATTCCGACCAGGCAAAGGAACAAAAGTATAGATAGGTTATAGAGCCAAGTCAGTAGTTTATAGTTATTTTTTCTTGTTGGACGTAAAAAATATCCTTAAAATAGTCCCACATTGATAATTGAAAACCACACGGAGTTTTACCGGGGACATAACAAGGTTTTTTCTTGAAAATTTAGCATCAAAAAACTGAACTGAACCTTTTGCAATTGCAGCAGCTAAAAAACATATTTTGTTTTAAATATATAAATAAAATGTTAAGGCTTTATAAGAGTCAAGGCCAGAGTACTCTCAAAGAAGGCGAATTAAAAAAAATACTAAAAAAGGCGGCAAAGTAAGTGTTAATTACTGGCCGAAAGTAGGCGAGCGTTGGCTATTTAAAATGCATACAGTTTTGCTAGGTGCAGCGGCGGGAAGTTTTATTTATGTTTTGAGTTTACTTAGTTTATGCTTAGTAATGTATGTTCGTTTAAATTTGTAGAGTTTAAAATAATTATAATAATATAATAATAATAACACATCACACTCAGAGCCCCTAACTAGGAAGAACCTGTATCTAGGGTGCCCGAAACACACACAGAGACGAACATCACACCCAGACCGAAAAAAACATTGATATTCATCATATCAATATTCGCCCCGCCCGGGAATCGAACCCGGGTGCACACGTTTACTCAGTCCACGTCACTGCCAACTGAGCCACGGAGCAGGCATTAATAATCTCTTTAATTTTAATTATAGTTTCAGATGGATTAAAGGCTTTTATTTGTACTGTACAAATTAATTTAAACAAATATTTTGTGCTCATAAAGTTAAAACTTAATATACTAAATAATAACTCACAGCCACTAAATAGGAAGAAATTGTATCCAGGGTAGGGTCAGGAATTTTTCTGACATGTCAGGAATTTTAGACATTTGTCAGGAATTCGGCCGGTAAAGCGAAATGTCAGGAATTTTCGGCAAATTAATTTTTCAACACTAACTGTTTTCACATAATTATCTTGTTACTACGATATAACCGGCGTCAAGATAATTTTTACTATAGAAAAGCCTCACGTATAAATTAAATTTCTAACTTCATTGGACCGAGTGGGTTCGGTTGGTGTCCTAAAAAGGCATCGACTTTTTCGCTCGGATTAGAACCTAACACGTGGAAAATTTATTTCGAGAACAATCAATAAATTAGCGCTCTCCCAACGACCGGCTTCTTCTCAGCTCTACACTCTTGCCGGAATCCTACTAATCAATATCAATACATAGTATAAAATAAGGTCGCTTCCCGCGTCTGTCTCTATGTATCTTTAAAACAACGCAACGGATTTTGATGCGGTTTTTTTTAAAAAGGATAGAGTGATTCAAGAGGAAGGTTTATATGTTTTTATTTATAATACATAAGCAACATAGTAATAGGATAGACGGTACGAAATTTGCCGGGTCGACTAGTAGTATTTAAAAACAATGTCGCTTTCCGCGTCTGTCCCTATAATATGCTAAAATCTTTAAAACTACGCAACGGATTTTGATGCGTTTTTTTCGATAGATAGAGTGATTCAAGAGGAAGGTTTATAAGTATAATACATGCACAAAATAGTAATGGGTTAGGCGGTACGAAGTTCGCCGGGTCGACTATTTTGTATTGTAAACTGAGGTGACAGAATTTATAGGTTCGAATCCCGGCGGGGGCAAACGATGGGGATATTGATTTACTTATGTTTGTATGCGTGATTGAGATTGTACCTAGTAAGTGGCTCTCAGTGTGCTGCGTTAATAATTATTGTTCCAATTTGTTTGCTTAACATTTTGCAGTATTTTTTGTAGCTTGAATTAAATTTATTTTAAATAAACGAGAGGCTGTGTGTTTGGAGCTGCGGTCTCAAGTAATAATGTGCGGGGAAACCTCTTAATTAACTTAGAAATAATATCCTTCTCCCTTACGGAAAATGCTGATTTTATACGATACTCGTATTAAGAAAATATAAATAAAAAGTAAGTACCGTTAACTGTAATTTTACTTATAAGATAGAAGTAAATTATTATAATATTTTCACAAATAAAATTCAATCCATACATGCTTTAGGCGATAAGGTCGCCTATTGTCACCTTACTGTTGTTCAAATTGTTAAGTCTGTCTGTATATGAGTACAGTGGCGGTCTAGGACGGCGTAACAAAAACTTCCGGTTTTTCTGTATTGCAAAATAGCTCTTGTTCTTTGGTAATACAGTCTAGGCCCCACGAAACCCATCGACAAATCTGTTACACCCTCCTAGACCGCCACTGTACAATATAAAAGTGTATATTCATTCATTCATATCCTCGTTATGAATTTGTAAGTATTTATTCGATCGAGCTGGTATACGCTGGCTAAAAATCCTATCTGGGATCCTTTATTATCTTTTTTTTTTCTTTAGGCAAACGTATCTAAACCTGAAGGAAAAGAAGATTAATAATAATCTGTTCTTTACCAGATTAACTTTTTTTTTTGCTGGCTTTACCAAACTTGAGACATATAAGTGAGCCCATTGTTGAGGAAGTACTTAATTAGATTCCTCGGTTTTTTATTACAGTTTAGAATGTTCCTATTTATTTAATATCTTTTGCTTATTAACAATAAACCAATTGTAATTTATTTATTTAATCAGTAAAAAGTTTAAGTAGCTTGCAACTATATTATACAACTCTCATACACACATTTACACACACTCAAACACATACATACTCACACTCACACCTTCTTGTTTGCGATCTATTATTATTATTATATTTTACCCTTTTCTTTTCTTTTTTTTTGACTTGCCAACTTTTACCAGGTCGAATTTTTTATTTGTTAAAGTTAAGTGTTCTTGTAGCTAGTTATAAACTTATTAGATACTTAGTTAACATAGTGAAATCCTGTTATTGGCATACATAAAAAGCACCTAAACTTTACTTGTAATACTTTTCTGTAACGCTGTTGGATTTTTGTTTATAAATAAATAAATAAAAAAAATATATATCTGTTAAAGTACAAGTTTATCTAGCACAAATAAGGGTTTCCGACCACTGCCATTTTTATTAAAATATGATTACCGATTATAATTAGGGTGCAAACACCTAAATTTAAAATTGATACTGTTTACTTCAGAGGTTGAAAACCGCTCTTTTACTGGAAATCGTTAAAAGTATGAAGATGCCTGGCATTTCTTTATTGCAATTTCATGACATCATGTTGCTACGTCATTGCTCGCAGGCACTCTTTGTCTTCACAAAGAGGGCTTTATCTATTTGCAATCAATACATAGTATAAAATAAAGTCGCTTCTCGCGTCTGTCCCTATGTATACTTAAATCTTTAAAACTATGCAACGGATTTTGATGCGGTTTTTTTTTAATACATACGTTGATTCAAGAGGAAGGTTTATAAGTATAATACATGCACAACATAGTAATAGGTTAGGCGGTACGAAGTTCGCCGGGTCGACGGTCGACTAGTTACTAAATAATAATAAACTTAACTAAAAAACATTTTTTTTTATAAATTAAACATTTAACGCAAAGCCTGCAACTACGCAGAATAGGATGCCTGAAACATACTTAGGTAAATAGTGTGTATGTGTATATAGTACCTACTTGTTCAGTAGTTTTTGCGTGTAAGAGGAACAAATCGACATCGACATCAATCTCGTTGCGTTGCTCTTAAATTCTAGATCATTACATATAACCTGAAAAGGGGAATTAGGTCATGCTCAGTTGACCTAGGTCTTTGGTATTTGATTTGCTGATTAGAGCTACTAAGGGTTGAAAGTAAGCTTTTATTTATGCGACCTGTATAGTTAAATATTGCCTGCTTCTGTAGCGTAGCGGGTAAAGATGTTAAATAAGAGTTCAAGTAAGGATCCCTAATTATTTTGAAAATCTAATATAGCCTATGTCACTCGAGGATAGTGTACCTTTCCAACAGAAAAAAAAATTAAAATCAGTTCAGTAGTATATAGTAGTTAGTGTAGTGTATTTTTACTATTTAATACCTTTTGTTTAGTATAAGGCGACTCAACACTCAGCGCATAAACCCTTTCAGGTTTCTGCTGGTGTTTTTAAATGTATTAACTGTATTTATTATGGATTTAAATAAAGAAATAAAAAATAAAAAAAAAGTAGTAAGTAGCCTATTCGATAAAAACAAACAAACATACAAACATCAAACAATTATATCTTTCCTCTTCATTATTGGTATTGATTCCATCAACAATCATTTAGCTTATCCTTCGTGGTTCAGGTGTCAATGATATTGACTGTAGCTTCGTTGGTCCAGCCAGATTCGATTTTAGATGGTGGCGAACTAAAATGGGTAAAATCGATGATTGTTTCCTTAGTCTAGGATTGTGTATGTGTCTCGGGCACCCTAGATATAGGCTCTTCATAGTTTTTTAATACTCTTCGGTATCACGGGAAGGAGCCCGGTCCTTAGGCGTGCGACGGGACGAATCCAACTAGTAGAGGCCCTTTCGAGAGTTTAGCAATATTGTACATCGATCACCAACCAGGCACCGCCACTAAATGCACAAATAGATCATGCACCCAGCGGCGACACCCAGAAGGTGGTAAAATAGATGACATGATATGGTTTATGGGAGTGAGCTGTTTAATGGACCGGTTAACTATGTGCTATGGAGTGAAATACCGGTTATTAATATAACTATTACCACTGCGCCATTCCTGTCGCTGGTAATCAAAATAATTACAGATGATCATATCACATATCCCTTATTACCTTCAATTACCTTTACGAGCATGAATAAGTCAGTAATATTATCACATATTACGTAATGGTACTACTTAGTGGCTGCTACAGTTACAACTAAGCACTAACGCCATTTTTGAAAACAATGAGCTCGGAAAATGTGGGTCCAGTCCCGTATTTTCTTATGTTTTACCTACTCATTATATTACTTCTCATTGATTGCGCTTTCATTGTTCTTTGTAACTTGTTCTTTTTATGTTTTATTTTGATTGCAATAAAGTATTCTCGTATCTTATCTTTAGAGCCCCTAACTAGGATGAACCTGTATCTACGGTGCCCGAAACATACAGAGACGAACATTACACCCAGACCGGAAACAAACATTGATATTCATCATAACAATGTTCGTCCCGCCGGGTATCGAACCCAGGTGCACACGCATCTCAGACCACATCACTGCCAACTTAGCTACGGAGCAGTCAAATCCAAGTTAATCCAGATTATCTAAATCCCCCATGTCATAAACACCCAGTATGACAGGTCGATTGTTTGCGAGATGTATCGAGCTCCGAGAAAATATAAAAAAATACGGCATTTGTTAAAACTTTTACAAGTGTGTGTGTGACCATCACATCCTCGTGTGTAACTTGTTCTGTTATAATTTCTTTTTTACAAAAAAGGAACCCGCTTTCAATAAACTGACACACTTCCTCTTTTTCGAAGTCGGTTAAAATAGGTACTAAAACCTTCTCCTGAAGTAACAAATATTTATCTGAAAAGCGCATCAAAATTGGATCAGCCAAACGCGAGATAATCGCGGACAAACATACATATATACAAACAGGTCAAACTGATAAACTCTTTTTTTGAAGTCGGTTAAAAATAGAATTTAGACCTTAGCAGCGATCAAAAGGGTACCTACAGGTATTTTGCAAAATAACGACATCAAGATGTTAGGTGTATAACCCTTCTTAAGAAAAAGGTCACAAGAAAACACAAGTGCTCCTAAAAAAGGGTATTTTATATCATTATACCGTAGCAAGGGTCTTCACTGACCCTTTGGCGGCTTCATTACTGAAGTTTGAAAGATACCCTTACGTACCTAACCTGCCTGCCAATTTCGGACGCAATTTTACTAACTATAAGAAAAGTTTTGTATTTCTTTGATCGAGGTCAAAGACATTGTTTGTTACCTGACTTATCTATCTATCTACTTCTACTTTCTTTCTTTTATATTTATAAAAATGAATCGTGTTTCGTTAGTCTCGCTAAAACTCGAGATCGGCCCTGGCCGATTTAGCGGATTTTGATTTTCTGAATTAATATCTTTTAAACTACAGCCGGAATCAAAAATATGCGTCTTTGACTCCATAGATAATTTTGCTTAGAAGTTTTAAGGCCCTGTTGTGTAGCTTTCAGGTCCGAAATCTAAGAAAACAACCGTTTGTTGCCTAAAGTGTCCACTTTAGATTCGAAAAAGAATATTTCTTAGATCATTATCCTAAAAGCTACACAACAGGGCCTCAAAAATTCTAAGCGAGATTATCTAGGGAGTCAAAGACGCATATTTTTTATATCGGCCATAGTTTAGAAGATACTTACTAAAATATTTATCGAAGTAGCGCTATTTTCGCACCGTTTCGCCCCATAATACATAATACATACATTAGCCCTGTTACCACAAAAAAGTTAGACCGGTCTAAATCGCAAATTTGTATGACGAAATTGTGATTTAAACCTAGTCTAGTGATTTAGACCAGGTTTAACTCTTTTTGTGGTAGAGCCGTAGAGGTTTAATCAAGCACGTTTTCCGGTATCTAGTCAGTGATGACTCGTGATTGCTCAAGTGATGTATTCTAACGCACAGTTTTAGGTTAGTAAGAGACTATGAAAAGATTATGTGAAGAGTTGAACACTAGAGAGGGTACTTTAGTCTGCGTAAACTTAAAATCCTGCCTGAGCCACTCCAACAAGACCCTCTCGAGTTCTGTTAGAGTGGTCTTCCGAACTAAGTTTGACTTTCCGAAGTTGGTCGGATGGCATTTTCGAACTTCCATTCGGTCCCGAGTTGCGAAGTTTTTTTTTTTTAAGTCTTGAAACTTGAACGATTTGAGAGCCGCAAGGAAATAGCTTAAAAGTGTTTCAATTAGTAAGGAAATAAAGAGGACTTAGGATTTTTTTTTTGTCGCTGAAATAAAATGAATGTTCACTAAAAAACATGTCTTGAACTGATTGACTATGGTTTTTTAGACAAAGAGTGTATATTTGAAAAAACTTGTCCACTCTTATTTTACTGTGTTAACCTAGTGTTAACATTTATTTGTGTATAAGTATTATTGTATAATAAATAACGGAAAACATTGGTGTTGTGGCCAGAAAAAATTTATGTTTTTTTTTATTTTAAAGATCTATCAAGTTTCTATAACGTTTTGTAACTTTGTTCCAGGTAACATAAAGGGTTCCACTACATTGACGTGAATGCTGAAATAGGTAACATTTTCAACACCGGCTTGATTTGGACTCGGGCAAGTCGCGGTCTCGAGTACAGGTTATCCTGGCTCAAACCGACTCATACTCCGTCGAGCAAAGGCTTCACTGTCTTGATCTTGAATTCGGAACTCAACAGTGTCTATAAATTTGGAGCAGAGAACGATTTAAAATAACAATTTGACACTTTAAAATGCTACTCCGTGATCCGACTCGACCGTGCTAGTTAGTTAGCCTTAGAAAAGCACTAATAGACAGTCAGCCCTAAAATAAGGCCACATAAAGGGCCACTATCCATACGATCATCTAGCCTTGCGTTTTTTTTTTATTGAAATTTAGCTCTAGTCTAGATGGACGGAAACATATTATGTTGCCAAAATATAACTTAAAATCATGGAACTATAGTATAGTAGTAGTTACGCTTCTTTAAATACAAACTGACAGCAGAAATAAATGGTAATATTTGTGACGTCACGCAAATTAAAATACTTACAGTTTTTTCGCGTCCTCCTTTAGCGGCACCGATAGCCGTATGGTTAATGCGCTTGCCTGGTTAAGAGGTACCGGGTTCGAGTCCCGCATGTTTCACAGAGATTGTCATTTCCTTGGCAGTTTTCTGCAACTACATGCCAGATTGAAATGGTGGATTATTTACTCGGCTCTTCTGTGGGAGCTGGGTTGTGTACCCTACCGACATTCTTTTTCATATTGACGTATATGGAAAGTTACTTCTAAATTATGTTTTTTTTATTTTATTTTTTTGTATTAAAAGCACGCCACAATATAAGCGTTATAATAATGAAGTCAAAAATGTTGCATGAATATTTTTTCCAAAAAAATAAGGGCATAATTATTAATATATATTAATCGAATTATCGACGCGTCTGATCGACCATTCCGGTGACCGGCGGGCTGGCTCGTACCTTGGCCAGAGAATAAGTCTGGCCATTCAGAGAGGTAACGCAGCCAGCCTGCTGGGCACCGTACCTTCCGGTGGCAGCGATTTGGAGGCCATTTTTTATTTGTAAATATGTCTTTGTTTAGTTTTTTTTTTTTTTTAAGTAATATTTATAAGAAAAACTCAGAAGAGAGGGCATAATACTGAATATTTAGAAGTTAGAATAACGAAATAAACATTTTTCATTGTTTTCATTTAACTTTTCGCCTGTAGTTTTTTTTTTTATAAAAATAACTTATTGGGTGGTGTAGGTACCCATTTAATAACCAGGATTCATCTATTTAGGGCCTCATGAATTTGATATGTTATTATTAATTAAATTAACTCTATAAAGAAAGAGGTGTTTTTACATTGTCGCAGCTTGCGGCCACACGACAAAATGCTGCCTACCCTAGAATATTAATAAATTCGTGGATAAGCAAAAATAATATTAACCAATACAGGTGGCATTTAAGAACCTGATTACCTTCAGGCGCCTTCTATATCAGAAAATTGCCCTTTTCTCAGCAGTTTGCGAGATAATCCTGATTTGTAACAATTCAGGCTCGCGTCTCTAACGATCCAATTTAGATAATACACCGGTGTATAAAGACTACTTTGATTTGATAGCATTTTGTGTACAGGGTGTAAAATCGAAATAATTTAGCTAGGGTAGTAACTAATTATATGTAAAATAAACTTTATATTAATAAATCTGGCACCCTAGTCAAAATCCCATGGTACCTAATGTCGGAATATTTTGGTTGTGTGTATACTTGTATAGCGACCACCATAACTTCACAATAATTTCTCGATAAAAAAATAATCTATGACTCTAACAGACGGACAGACAAACACAGCGGAACTATAGCGGGTTTTAACTTGTTTGAAAACGGAACCCAAATTAAAAAGGTATTTTGAACCATTTGTTAGAGAATCAGAAGTTCTCTCTGGGCCGAGCGAGTGTAAAAAAGCCCTTTCGCTAGTTTGCCCTATATCTCGCCCTATTCAGAAAGTTTGTTAGTTTGTTACACACGTAATAGAACGGAAACTGAGTACGTGTTGGGTTACTTATGCCTACTTTTGTACTATAATCCCCCTTTTAAGGGCGAGCGCGCACTTCATTACAGCCGAAAGACGGCCACTGCTGGACATAGGCCTCCCATAATTCGCCACAACGACCGGTGTCGAGCGACCCTCATATAGTGTACCCCCGCAACTTACACTAGGTCGTCTGACCACCTTGTGGGTGGTCTGCCTGCCTACTCTGCGTCTAAATGATTTAAATAAGTATAAATAA
>OX637665.1:7021028-7336028 GCA_951802225.1 Euspilapteryx auroguttella
ATAGCAAAGTTTATGATTAAACGAACTTACCTGTACGTGAAGTTCTATCATAATTATACGAAGCGCTTCGTCCGAAGAGATTAGTACATACATTACATATTAAGTAGGTTAACACATGTAGTACCGCCTTAGGTCTCGCCACTTCTGCACTATATTTGAGATCTATTTTTTTTTTTTTTTTGAAGGTAGTTTATAACTCTCCCGTTCCCCGGCGACCACGTCCCGCGCAGAGCCTCAGTTAGTTTAGAGTCAAGTCCTCAAAATGATATGACATATTTTCCTTGTAAATGGGGACTGAAGGTTTGGGACGGGCGGGAGATTTAGTACTAATCTCTTCGGACGAAGCGCTTCGTATAATTATGATAGAACTTCACGTACAGGTAAGTTCGTTTAATCATAAATTATACTTCGCGCTTCGTCCTCGAGATTAGTACATACATTACATATTAAGTAGGTTAACACATGTAGACCTTGAGAGTAAAGGAAAATATGGTCGATTGTATTTTTAACAAGAAATCTTCATATCATTTTCACAATTCCAAAATAATAATATTCGTAAAGATAAAGTTTATTTTACAAGCCAAATCAAACAATCTTTATTTTATCCGTATTTAACTAAAATACCAGTTTTTTTTTTTTTTTTAATTAGTTACAGCTGTTGCCCTTTATTAAATGGCTTAGGCAAGGCATCAAGTAGCGAAAGTTTACCGCTACCTCTCCAGCTTGCCGTGTTCTTACAGTTTTCACACTAACGACGAACAAGCGTGCGCGCAGTGGAAAATAGACTAGTATCGTACACTGTCACCATGAGTATTTCCCCAACGGCTGCCGAGATTTCATCGAATTGAAATTAATTTTTGCCCTTGCGAAAATCTTTAATTCTATAAAGCAATCAAATTTATAGCTCGGCAAATGCCGTGGTGTTTTTTTTTTTTTTTAAGAAAAAGTAAGTTTAACAAAGTCCTGAGTTTTTGTAAGTCTATGTCCATAAAACAAATATTATTTGTATTAGAATAAACGAAAAACATTTGCATTGTGTAAATTGCATGCTGAAAATAATTATAAAAGAGTAAGTTTTTCTAATGAGAGGTCTTTATTTTTAACTGGTGTAATATAAGGCTAAACCCTCTTAGTTTTGCTATAAGTATTACTATAATTTGATTTAATATTAATAAATAAAACTATATCTCTTTATATACGCAGGCGAAATACCCTTTCAACGTAGTGCCATCATAAGAGTTTAACTAATTTTGTTATAGCAACGAAATCGTTATTCTAATGAAGGAGGCATTCCCCCCGGATCGTCAACGCTTCCCTGATAAGATGCCCGCCAGCAATGTAATCGAAGGCTCTAGCTAGGTATTCGATGATTACTGGAATAAGTTTTTTTTTTTTTTTTTGTAATATAATTAAAAACCTTCGATACGAAAAGTTAAATAAAGATGAGATTCCATGATTGTCTAGACCAATCATGTACTACTAAAATACCTGTAGCTTAATCTGATTCTGTTTTTCACTCTACACCATAGTTCTAGGGTAACTCTTTAATAGAACACGCTTCAGACTCTTTTGTCAGGCGACTAAAGATTTTCTATATGCACAATGTGACTTGAAAAGTCTATATCAAGGATGACCAAACGCGTTTGTTATAAAAATTAATGCCTACAATAGCCGTTTAGTTCCAAATTATTCGATGTCTAGAAGTTTTCTTCGCAATTCAGCATATCTGCAATAGTATAATCGTAGGATGTACATTTCAATTTATATTATAATAAATGAAAATTAAAATATCACGTTCTTGTTCTGAACATTATAAGGAAACAACATCTCAAGTCAATAGCACTAGCATGTTGTCAGGTGAGGGAATTGTATTGCCTTCATACGATTCATATAAGAGATAGCAATCAAGTTATCGATGTGCATTATTTTTTGACAATCGACTAACTTTAAAGTTATACCTTTAAAGTAAGGAGCAGAGCTCTGGGTAAATGTGATGTGGTTTTATTTGAGCACCAACCACTGGCTGTCTCGCCATTACGTGGTGCTTCTCCCCCGTAGTTGAGAGCTTTCAGGGAACATATTGCTGCCCTGAACAGTTATCGTTTCTAGAACGGCACTCAATTAGCAATTATTTTGCTAAGCTACCAATTTAATCAGAGCATAAAAAAAAGTCAAGAATTTTTACAAATTAATGTGCCATCTTTTAGGTTTAGGGACAATAAACAATGCACTAGCACAATAAACCGGGTCGAATTTTCACGTAGATTCTCTATTTGTTTAAAATATAAGTACTCGCTTTTTTTTTTTTTTTTGATTTGAAATCTTTTATTATCTCTGGGAAATATTACAACGAGATCATTGGAATCTATGATAACGCCCAAGAATTAATAAGGCATGAAAGGATAAAGCAAGCTTTTTTCCCCGTTCAGGTATATTAGCAATATTTTATAATTTGATTATTCTGGTAAAAACCTGAACGTCTCACCAAGTAACTCATATTTATACGGTAGGTGATAAAAAATCTGTGTTGCAATTTGATTAGATATTTCTTAAAGCTTCATCAGTTTTGTAATTATTTTCTAGATCTTACAGCATTGGTAAGGAATATGTGCGTTTCCAAAATCGAATAATGCAACATAGTACATTCTAAATAATAGTACTTTGGATCTAAATTTAAAGTTATGCGGAGGTCTATAAGCTGGAAGGCATAAATATTTATGAATATATCTTATACTATATGAATATATATATATTTATTTATTTTTAAGTGATAATAAATCTTTTTATTTTTGTTTGGTTTCAGTTTTAGATTACGTACGTATAATATATACCTACGTAGGTAAAATTGACAATGGCATGGTTGTAATAAAGAAATAGCATTAATTTATGTGACTTTATTTAAATTTATTAATTTCATTGTATTTTAAAATTGTTTTTTGAGTGTTTTCTTAGTATATTAATCGCGACCATGTGGTCAGACGACCTAATAAATACCGCCGGAGTGCACCGAATGATGGTCGAACAAGACCGGTCACCGTGGCGACCGTTGGGGAGGCCCGTCCAGCAGTGGACGCCTCCGAGCAGATATGATAAATCGTGACTTGTGAAATAAAATAAACCATACGACCTTGTACTATGTTCCTAGTAACAGCGCCGGCTGCAGTAATGCGGCGGCGGCGGATGGCGTGATGGTCACGTAGTGCGCGCGCTGCGGCGCGGCGGCGGCGGCGGCCGGTCCGGGGCGCGCGCGCCGGCTCATGATCCCGCCCGCTCGCTGGCGCAAGCTCGCTAGGCTGCGCTCGCGCGTCCGGCGCGCGCTGCAGCCGCGGCGCCGGCGGCCTGCGGGCTGGAGAGCCCGCCGGCGGCGTAGTAACTACTAAATTATCTGTGACGTTAAAAACGAACTAGGTTTCTTTTGACGTGCTATTACTTCAGTGTCAGTTTTACCACCGAATTTGCACAGACTAGCGTCTTGTGTATAGCTTCATCAACTATGAAGGTCCTTTACCTTGCTTGGCAGGTACTTATAATTTTTTGGCTTATTTAAAAGCAAAAACGTAAATTTCCATCGCTTTTTGTCATGATTTGCATGATAAGGCACTGTCGATTTGTTATAGCTTGGCTTCGATGCCTCTGTCAATATAAGAATTATAATACCAGGATGTCTTCAAAATAAAGAGGAATCTGTATACGGATACACGTGGAGCTCCATTTTTTGTTGGCAATTAAAACTGCGGGTAGTTTTTTTTTTTTTTTTTTACTAAATTACTTTGATATTTTGCTGAATTTTGTGATGACGTAATAAAACTTATTACAGACCTTGCTCCGGTCGTATTAGAGTTCTGCGTCTAATATATAGGTACAGTGTTTTCTTACCTTAGGAACCGCTGTGCTTATCCTGAACGCCCTCGGGCGTGTCTTAATTGTTTCACAACAATTTCGTAGTTCGAAGCTGGAGCCGAGGCTGCAGCGGAGGCAAGGTGGCCGCGGGGGCGGCGTTAGGTGGATCCCTGTCTGGGGATTCGGGCTGAAAAGCCGAGCCAGTACCGATACTTCTTCGGTGCTGAGACCCAGTTGTAAAACTGGGCGGAGGTTTAGGCTGTATCTAATTCTAACCTTATTTACGGCACTGATCTAAATGCTATCGTTAAAGATTGGTAAGTAAAGATTTCATATTTTATTATTATTAATAACGGCATGTGGCGAAGATGTCCTAACGACATTTCTGATACATGAATCACACACGGATGAACCCGTTCTTCGGTAAGGAGCAAGTCATTCGGGTAAGAAGGTTTGTGTCGATAAATCTTAACCACCATTTCCGGTTACAAAACTTTTAAGACTATGTATTCACGTTAGGTGAAGTTATTTTGCGGATAGGTCTATCGACTTTCCTGAGCGTGAAAATAATTTATGTACAGCGGATAAGTCCCAACGGCTTTCCTGAGCGTAAAAATAATTTATATACAGCGGATAAGTCCCAACGACTTTCCTGAGCGTAAAAATAATTTATATACAGCGGATAAGTCCCAAAGACTTTCCTGAGCGTAAAAATAATTTAAGTACAGCGGATAGGTCCCAACGACTTTCCTGAGCTAGCGGATAAGTCCCAAAGACCGTCCTGGGCGTACAATTGATTTTTGGTACTGCGGATAACTCTACGTCAGGACGGACGTACAATTACTTTAGTAGGTACAGCGAATAAGCCCGAACGACTGTCCTTGGATCCGCAGAGCTGGCCTATAGCAAAAGCTGGAGTTTCTTCAAAAGTTTATCACTATGTATTAACGTTATTTTAAACTTACACGTTTTGCACGTTACTGATTCACTTAAATCTTTAGAACGTCGTTTAGAAATTTTCCGAAAATATAATTTAATTTAATTTTGTGAAAATAAAAGAGTGAACCGAGTGGCTCGAGCACTAAAATGCGACTGAGGCTCTGCGCGGGACGTGGTCGCCGGGGAACGGGAGAGTTATAAACTACCTTCAAAAAAAAAAAAAAAATAGATCTCAAATATAGTGCAGAAGTGGCGAGACCTAAGGCGGTACTACATGTGTTAACCTACTTAATATGTAATGTATGTACTAATCTCGAGGACGAAGCGCGAAGTATAATTACAGATGATCATATCACATATCCCTTATTACCTTCAATTACCTTTACGAGCATGAATAAGTCAGTAATATTATCACATATTACGTAATGGTAGTACTTAGTGGCTGCTACAGAACTAAGCACTAACGCCATTGTTGAAACGAGCTCAGAAACTGTGGGTCCATTCCCGTATTTTCTATGTTATACCTACTCATTATATTACTTCTCATTGATTGCGCTTGCATTTTTCTTTGTAACTTGTTATTTTTATGTTTTATTTTGATTGCAATAAAGTATTCTCGTTTCTTATCTTTAGAGCCCCTAACTAGGAAGAACCTGCATCAACGGTGCCCGAAACATTCACGGCTCTACCACAAAAAGAGTTAAACCTGGTCTAAAACACTAGACTAGGTTTAAATCACTATTTTCGTCATACAAATTTGCGATTTAGACCGGTCTAACTTTTTTGTGGTAACAGGGACAGAGACGAACATTACACCCAGACCGGAAACAGACATCGATATTCATCATAACAATGTTCGCTCCGCCGGGAACCGAACCCAGTTGCACACGCATCTCGCTCGTCCACATCACTGCCTACTGCGAGCTACGGAGCAGTCAAATCCAAGTTCATCCAAATTATCTAAATCCCACATGTCATAAACACCCAGTATGACAGGTCGAGTGTTTGCGAGATGTATCGAGCTCCGAGAAAATATAAAAAAATACGCCATCTGTTAAAACTTTTACAAGTGTGTGTGTGACCATCACATCCTCGTATGTAACTTGTTCTGTTATAATTTCTTTTTTACAAAATAGGAACCCGCTTTCAATAAACTGACACACGTATCACTTCCTCTTTTTCGAAGTCGGTTAAAATAGGTACTAAAACCTTCTCCTGAAGTAACAAATACTTATCTGAAAAGCGCATCAAAATTGGATCAGCCAAACGCGAGATAATCGTGGACAAACATACATATATACAAACAGGTCAAACTGATAAACTCTTTTTTTGAAGTAGGTTAAAAATAGAATTTAGACCTTAGCAGCGATCAAAAGGGTAACTACAGGTATTTTGCAAAATAACGACATCAAGATGTTAGGTCTATAACCCTCCTTAAGAAAAAGGTCACAAGAAAACACAAGTGCTCCTAAAAAAAGGGTATTTTATATCATTATACCGTAGCAAGGGTCTTCACTGACCCTTTGGCGGCTTCATTACTGAAGTTTGAAAGATACCCTGACGTACCTAACCTGCCTGCCAATTTCGGACGTAATTTTACTAACTAGAAGAAAAGTTTTGTATTTCTTTGATCGAGGTCAAAAACATTGTTTGTTACCTGACTTATCTATCTATCTACTTCTTCTATCTATCTTTTATATTTATAAAAATGAATCGTGGTCGTTACGACGTTAGTCTCGCTAAAACTCGAGATCGGCCCTGGCCGATTTAGCGGATTTTGATTTTCTGAATTAATATCTTTTAAACTACGGCCGGAATCAGAAATATGCGTCTTTGACTCCATAGATAATTTTGCTTTGAAGTTTTAAGGCCCTGTTGTGTAGCTTTCAGGTTCGAAATCTAAGAAAACAACCGTTTGTTGCCTAAAGTGGCCACTTTTATTTTAGCAAAAGAATATTTCTAAGATCATTATCCTAAAAGCTTCACAACAGGGCCCTAAAAATTCTAACAATATTATCTAGGGAGTCGTAATATCGGCTTTGGTTTAGAAGATATTAATTATTTATCGAAGTGGCGCTAGTTTCGAACCGTTTTGCCCTTTAATACATTAGAGGTTTAATCAAGCACGTTTTCCGGTATCTAGTCAGTGATGACTCGTGATTGCTCAAGTGATGTATTCTAACGCACAGTTTTAGGTTAGTAAGAGACTATGAAAAGATTATGTGAAGAGTTGAACACTAGAGAGGGTACTTTAGTCTGCGTAAACTTAAAATCCTGCCTGAGCCACTCCAACAAGACCCTCTCGAGTTCTGTTAGAGTGGTCTTCCGAACTAAGTTTGACTTTCCGAAGTTGGTCGGATGGCATTTTTGAACTTCCATTCGGGCCCGAGTCGCGAAGTTTTTTTTAAGTCTTGAAACTTTAACGTTTTGAGAGCCGCAAGGAAATAGCTTAAAAGTGTTTCAATTAGTATGGAAATAAAGAGGACTTAGATTTTTTTTTGTAGCTGAAATAAAATGAATGTTCACTAAAAAACATGTCTTGAACTGATTGACTATGGTTTTTTAGACAAAGAGTGTATATTTGAAAAAACTTGTCCACTCTTATTTTTTTGTGTTAACCTAGTGTTAACATTTATTTGTGTATAAGTATTATTGTATAATAAATAACGGAAAACATTGGTGTTGCGGCCAGAAAAAAATTATGTTTTTTTTTATTTTAAAGATCTATCAAGTTTCTATAACGTTTGTAACTTTGTTTCAGGTAACATACAGGGTTCCACTACATTGACGTGAATGCTGAAATAGGTAACATTTTCAACACACGTAAAATGCGTTTGAATTTTCTGTATTTTTACTTATTTTATAGATATCTTGTACGGTAATGTGTAGTACAGTGGCGGTCTAGGACGGCGTAACAGATTTGTCTATGTTCTCGTGTTCCCTAGACTGCAATACCAAAGAACAAGAGCTATTTTGCAATACAGAAAAACCGGAAGTGTTACGCCGTCCTAGACCGCAACTGTACATAATATTAGGCTGACATTCAAAGTAAGCGTTTGGATGCTACCGGCTTGAGTTGGACTCGGACAAGTCGCGGTCTCGAGTACAGGTTATCCTGGCTCAAACCGACTCATACTCCGTCGAGCAAAGGCTTCACTGTCTTGATCTTGAATTCGGAACTCAACAGTGTCTATAAATTTGGAGCAGAGAACGTTTTAAAATAACAATTTGACACTTTAAAATGCTATTCCGTGATCCGACTCGACCGTGCTAGTTAGTTAGCCTTAGAAAAGCACTAATAGACAGTCAGCCCTAAAATAAGGCCACATAAAGGGCCACTATTCATACGATCATCTAGCCTTGCGTTTTTTTTTTGAAATTTAGCTCTAGTCTAGATGGACGGAAACATGTTATGTTGCCAAAATATAACTTAAAATCATGAAACTATAGTATAGTAGTAGTTACGCTTCTTTAAATACAAACTGACAGCAGAAATAAATGGTAATATTTGTGACGTCACGCAAATTAAAATACTTACAGTTTTTTCGCGTCCGCCTTTAGCGGCACCGATAGCCGTATGGTTAATGCGCTTGCCTGGTTAAGAGGTACCGGGTTCGGGTCCCGCATGTTTCACAGAGATTGTCATTTCCTTGGCAGTTTTCTGCAACTACATGCCAGAATGAAATGGTGGATTATTTACTCGGCTCTTCTGTGGGAGCTGGGTTGTGTACCCTACCAACATTTTATTTTTCATATTGACGTATTGAAAGTTACTTCTAAATTATGTTTTTTTTTGTATTAAAATCACGCCATAATATAAGCGTTATAATAATGAAGTCAAAAATGTTGCATGAATATTTTTTCCAAAAAAATAAGGGCATAATACTGAATATTTAGAATAACGAAATAAACATTTTTCATTGTTTTCATTTAACTTTTCGCCGGTAGTTTTTTTTTATATAAAAATAACTTATTGGGTGGTGTAGGTACCCATTTAATAACCAGGATTCATCTATTTAGGGCCTCATGAATTTGATATGTTATTATTAATTAGCAGCTTGCGGCCACACGACAAAATGCTGCCTACCCTAGAATATTAATAAATTCGTGGATAAGCAAAAATAATATTAACCAATACAGGTGGCATTTAAGAACCTGATACCTTCAGGCGCCTTCTATATCAGAAAATTGCCCTTTTCTCAGCAGTTTGCGAGATAATCCTGATTTGTAACAATTCAGGCTCGCGTCTCTAACGATCCAATTTAGATAATACACCGGTGTATAGACTACTTTGATTTGATAGCATTTTGTGTACAGGGTGTAAAATCGAAATAATTTAGCTAGGGTAGTAACTAATTATATGTAAAATAAACTTTATATTAATAAATCTGGCACCCTAGTCAAATTCCCATGGTACCTAATGTCGGAATATTTTGGTTGTGTGTATACTTGTATAGCGACCACCATAACTTCACAATAATTTCTCGATAAAAAAATAATCTATGACTCTAACAGACGGACAGACAAACACAGCGGAACTATAACGGGTTTTAACTTGTTTAAAAACGGAACCCAAATTAAAAAGGTATTTTGAACCATTTGTTAGAGAATCAGAAGTTATCTCTGGGCCGAGCGAGTGTAAGAAAGCCCTTTCGCTAGTTTGCCCTATATCTCGCCCTATTCAGAAAGTTTGTTAGTTTGTTACACACGTAATAGAACGGAAACTGAGTACGTGTTGGGTTACTTATGCCTACTTTTGTACTATAATCCCCCTTTTAAGGGCGAACGCGAACTTCTTTTCAGCCGAAAGACGGCCACTGCTGGACATAGGCCTCCCATAATTCGCCACAGCGACCGGTGTCGAGCGACCCATATATAGTGTACCCCCGCAGCTTTCACTAGGTCGTCTGACCACCTTGTGCGTCTAACTGATTTAAATAATATTTTATATATTATATAACGCTTTATTGCAACAAAAATTGAAACAACTCTCAAATTTCAAGTATTGGTATTAGAAATTAGTATTTATTAGTAAACCCTTTTGTCCAAAAGTATTTTCGGCTCAAAGAGAAACAATTTAATAACGCGAATTTGGAGCTGAAATTTAAATTTAACTGTATTTCAGCAACAAGTAAACGCGAATTAAGTTAACACCATTTACACTAATAGACGCCGACTTGTGGCACTGCAGCTTACTCTAGGAATGCTGAAGAGTTTTCATATTATATTTAACAATATTTTTGAGGACAAACACACCCCAAACACGTGTCGTGCTCGCTTGTGTTAGTGAGATAAGACGTGCTACTTGTACTGAGCGGTAACTGAGAGGTTACCAAGAGCGATGGAGCCGCACTTGCCGAGGGAGGCTGACTGTCGTAAAAGGCGACTAAAAGGGGTCTTTGGGGTCGTAGGTGTGAAGGGCGGGGGGCCGATACACTTATCACGGCCCCGAGATGGGCGTCGGCACAGCTTGTCGCACTGTGCCGCCGCAGCTCCAAAGGCGAGCCGGGGAGGGAACAACATGCCCTCCCCGAGCACGAAGCTGATAGCAGCTGAGCGTGGGAAGGACTTCGGACACTATAATGCGCGGTTCCTGGTTTTCTTCCCAAATGCGCCAAGATGGCCGGGGGGTTTTAGTGGGTGCGAGCCCCACATACCCGGGAAATGCGATAGGCATTTTCCCCCGTTACAAAAAAAAGGGAGTGTCCATACTGTATGTAACACTATTTATTGTGCTGTGAATGTACGGAGGCAGCTGTCATGCCACACGAGCCATAAAATACACCTCCCGAGGCATGCTGGGTTGACTGCGGATCCCAAACCCAAAGGAAGCGATAGAGTCACCAGGAGACGCCCCCAAACGACCTCAACTCAGTCAAATTATAGTATTCGCTTTCACAACGAAGAGCGTAGAGAAGAAATGGTGTAGAAAACTCTAGATATTTTTTTTCTATTTTCTTTTCGATTTTATAAAATAACTTAGGGGATTAAATAATGTAAGTATGCACCATAATACGTATATAGCACGTTGCCTTAGTTAAATAAGCACTAACATTTACTAAAGTTAGCTTAAGGGAGTTACAAAGTGACCGTAGTTAACAAGGCATCCTTTGGGATGCGGTTGTATGTTGTATGCTATTGTATTAAGTATGTATGTGCTGCCGACCACTCTGGCCACTTAGTTAATTGGTCCTCCGTCTTGTCTATTGAATCTCTACCTTCCTAGTAAAGGTCTAAAATCTTTTGAATGTAGTTCCGAGTAGCAAATGGCCGGTCATTCGAGAATATTGATGTTCCTTTCTCCGGAGTTTGGGTTGGAGTTTTAGTTGCTAGAAAGCTTCTGTGTTTGTTAGGTTACTTTTTTATTTCAAAAATTTTCTTTCATAGACATTAAACGGCTCTACAACAAGAACAGTCGGTCTAAATCATTAGACTAGGTTTAAATCACTGATTGGTCATAAAAATTGGCTATTTAGATCGATTTAACTTTTTCGTGGTAAAGGGGAGAAAATGACAAGAAAAGATTTAAACCAAGGGGGTAAGTTGCTTAGCTAAATCAATCTATATATATAAAACTCTTCCGTTACTGACTGACTGACTGACTGACTGACTGACTGACTGACTGACTGACTGACTGACTGACTGACTGACTGACTGACTGACTGACTGACTGACTGACTGACTGACTGACTGACTGACTGACAACGCAGAGCCGAAACTACTGGGCGTAGCGGGCTGAAATTTTGCATGTAGGTTCCTTAGGGAGTGTAGGTGAGCACTAAGAAGGGATTTACCGAAATTCCTCGGGAACGGGAAAAAACGGGAATTTTGTGTTTATGAGAACTTTGCGCGGGAAAAACCGCGGGGCAGCCTCTAGTCTTCTATATACAGGGTCTTTCAGACAAGGCGGTAATAAATCAAAGGAGGGATTCTGCTCACCATACCTAACAACTTTCCCAAAGCAACATGGGTCGAAATCTCAAAACAAAAATCAGCCGTCCCGTACATTGACCCCGTCAGCTGATCAAACCAATGTATGGAACAAGCGTTTATTTTTTTTTGAGATTTTGACCTATGTTGCTTTGGGAAAGTTGTTAGTTATGGTGAGCAGAATCCCTCCTTTGATTTATTACCGCCTTGTCAGAAACATCCAGTATATACAAATGAATCGTGGTTGGTTAGTCTCGCTAAAACTCTAGAACGGCTGGGCCGATTTTGGCTTTGAAATGATCGTAGTAGTCGACGTTAGTAACCAATTAAACATTGATGACAATGAACGCATTTGAAAACCATTACTGTTGTAGTCCTCTATTACATTAAGAGCTAGTCTCACGATGTAGACAGGGTCTAAGTAACTCTTTTTATAGTAAAGCGGTTATGAGTTTAAGAGGCTATAAGAGAGGGTAATGAAAGAGAGAACTGAAAATCAAAATCCGTTTTTACCTCTCGAAACTTTTATCATTTAACTTGGGAACAATTTCATTTACAAATTCGATTCCAACCTCACGGGCCCAGAGAGTTATCTTCCAGTAAAATGAATAAACGACTCGAGAGCAGATTTGTTTGAATCCGGCCCTTAGCCCATAATTCAATTTAGGTCGTCTTTTGCTAATTCACAGAAATATACAGCCTCCACGCAAACAGAAATAAAGAAATCCCTAAACAAACGGGGATTTATGGTTCAATTAAGATTTTAGAATTTATAAACCTTTCTTTATATTATATTATACGTTCAGTTTAAAAATGTTAAATAGGATAAGTTGCCAAAAATAATAACAAGAAATAAATAATTTTAAATAAGGTAAAAGCTTAGCAAAGGCGACCATTGTCGTGGCAAAGCCAATTGGTGGGCACCCTGAACTACCTCGCCTCTCACAGTATAGGATACTTACCAAAAAAGGTATCAATACCAATTAGAGTAAATAGTCTTATTGACCTTCAATAAGTTATATCTTGTATCATGTATTGAAAAAATAATTTTTGACATATGACTTTTTGGCTTCCAATCCTGACAATATTCTACTTGGCATTACGGCATTGTCCGTACTTTGCCTCATCTACCCTGAGCTAGCTAAATGCAACTTAAAACATACACAAAATTGGCCCTCTAGAAAGTACTATTAAGGGTAACCATTAAAAACAAAATAAGGTTACGAAATACCGTTTTCATCGACCGCTAAATGGCGATATAGCGTAGCGGTGCCCCGTTGAACCAAATGCGGGTCAAAGGTCTCCGTGGCCCACCAGGGTAACGTTTTAAACTGAGATCGTATCGGAACGCTTAATTTGGGTCCTAATAGGTTCGCTATTACAGGTGTTTCGGTCTTTAAATACGTTTTCCAGACCTAATTGGTGTTTTCGGTACTTGGTTTATGTGTCAGATTATCGTTAATACTTTGATAATATTAAGTTATATTTTCATATTTTAAATTATATTACAGCTTAATTCCATACTTAATATTATAAATGCGCAAGTAACTCTGTCTGTCTATCTGCCCGTCTGTCTGTCTCGCTTTCACGATAAAACTACTATACACACAATACATTTCTATAAAGTAGTTTAAATGGAAGCAGGTATAACCCTGCGCCGTCTATATTATCGAAACTCAATATTATCACAAAATTGAACTTTTTAGCCAGGTCTAAAGTATCTGAGTGTGATAGATATGTTATTTATTTATTAAAACAGAGTTCAGGCTCGCAAAGCTCTGAAAGCAGACAAGTGACGTGACGAGACGAGAACCAATAAAACTAAAATAAAACTTGTTGACTAGATAAAGGCCCCAAAGTCAAGGGAAAAGGCAAAGGAATTGGCGTTTCTCGTCGGGCATTCAATTTATTTGCCCAGCCCGATGCCCCGATCTATAGGGCTATTCGTTGAAACCCTACTTGAGAACCTTTTCCAAGTCATTGATTGAGGCTTTTTGCAGTCCGATTTGATTTGGAAAGCGCGCGAAAGTCGGCCATTTTGTTTTGTCTTTACCGCAAGATATGGGTGGTCGGTCATTACAGAAACACATCACCTTTACTTCGTTTCCACAGTGTTTCATAGTTCTTACCTATATGCGAATAGATTTATTTAGTAAACTTTATTGTTCATATTTTAGTGATTACAAAAATGTCTGTTATTACAAGCCATTATTATAGAGGTAGAGGTAGGTAGTAGTTAGTTCAAAGTTAGACTTCTAAGGTATAAGGTTTACTAAGGTTTCTGTGCTGGACGTGGTATATTGCACTACCTAAAGCTCGAACCGGTTATTAAATGCACATTTAATCTATACTTCTATACTATATATATAATATTATAAAGAGGAAAGATTTGTTTGTTTGTTTGTTTGTTTGTAACGAATAGGCTCCGGAAATACTGAACCGATTTGAAAAATTCTTTCACTGGTAGGAAGCTACATTAACCCCGAGTGTCATAGGCTATATTAGATTTTCAAAAAAATTAGGGATCCTTACCTAAACTCAAATAATGTAACCCAAGGTGCAATATTTTTTCCGTTGTTTACATATTTTGACAGGTGGTTTGTTGTTGTTGTTTGTTTTTTTATCAAGCCCATTCTGGGCAGACAAAAGAACATAGTCTATAGAGCCAAGTCTTTTGTAGTATCTTATATATTCTATGGCGTAACGAAGTAAGCCGGGAAAGCTCGTGTTATGATAAACTAGTCGACCCGGCGAACTTCGTACCGCCTAACCTTTAGCTATGTTGCTCATGTATTATACTTATAAATCTTCCTCTTGGATCACTCTATCGATTACGATAAACCGCATCAAAATCCGTTGGATAGTTTTACAGATTTATAAGCATACATAGGGACAGACGCGGGAAGCGACTTTGTTTTATACTATGTACTATGCGCAGATTTCTCATAAACATAAAATTCCCGTTTTTTCCCGTTCCTGTGGGAATTTCGGGAAATCCCTTCTTAGTGCTCACCTACACTTCCTAAGGAACCTACATGCAAAATTTCAGCCCGCTACGCCCAGTAGTTTCGGCTCTGCGTTGTCTGTCAGTCAGTCAGTCAGTCAGTCAGTCAGTCAGTAACGGAAGAGTGTTATATATATTGATTGATTGATAAAGGTCTAATGTCTATACCTGTAAATAAAGGTTGGCTGATCCTACACAAGTATAACTCTAGAATCTGGATTGCTGATCCTTTATGTTTTTCTAGTCTTTAAACAACACAGGAAAGTAAAAGGTTTTCAGAGTTCCACCTTAATTTCCTATGAAGGAGGCGAGGCGAGGCGGCGACCCAACCATAATTTGCTAAATCCATTCATTGTCTACCGAACTATCCACTTCGTTTAACAAAACTTTGATTAATGCCCATTGTGCCGCCGTCCCCGACCGATTCAGAGACTTACCGTACAGTGTCTACTATATATATTAAAAAAAAAAACGTGGTTTGTTAGTCTCGCTAAAACTCGAGAACGGCCGGTCCGATTTAGCTGACTTTGGTTCTAAAATATTTGTAGTAATCCAGAGAAGGTTTAAAAGTTAACTTGACTCGCATTTGGAGCTGCGGCGGCACAGTGCCACAAGCTGTGCCGCCGCCCATCTCGGGGCCGTTTGATGAGTGTGTCGGGCCCCCACTCTTCACACCCACGACCCCAAAGACCCCTTTTAGTCGCCTCTTACGACAGGCAGGGCATACCGTAGACCTATTCTTACGTCCGGACCTACACCCGCCTGCTAATCGAGGCGATTACCTATCCCAAAATGTTTCTCTTTGTCTGTACAAGTTTTTTTGTGTTCCGCTTCGGAAAAACTGTATTTTAGTTAATCGGCTTACATTCTCAGATGCCGATTACAGTATCACTCTGGACACAGGGGTTGCCCACACATCCCCATAATGACCGGTCTTGTACAACTCATTTTAAGTGCACAGACCGCAACATTTACCTGGGCGTTGACCTTGTTTAGGGGTCTGCCTTCTCTGCGTCTTCCGGTGCGCGGTCGCTACTCTAGAATGTTAATCACACTCATTATTTTCATAATAATCCATGAGAATTTACAAGAACTACATTTTTTGTTTGTACAGTGGCGGTCTAGGACGGCGTAACAGATTTGTCGTTGGTCTCGTGCGCCCTAGACTGTATTACCAAATAACTAGAGCTATTTTGCAATACAGGAAAACTGGAAGTGTTACGCCGTCATAGACCGCCGCTACCTACATGGTTTGTACAAAACCACATCGAAGTTGAAAACCCTTTGAATCAGTCCCGCGGCTGCGACGGCTGTCCACTTTTTGTCCGATTTTCGGCGAAGGGTTCGGAACTTTTGTGTCGGGTCATTTCGGACACGTTTAGGCTGTTCTCGTTTAAAGGGCTATAGTTCCCACATACCGCGTAGAAAAAAGGGAGAAGTCACTGGTGGCTATTTTAGTTTATTTAGCGCAATTTTCCTTTTAATAGAAAAATCGCTTTTTCTGATTGCGTGGGATTGTTCAGTAAAAAAGTACCGGATTAGTAGTTTGAAGTGTGAATTTATTACACACAGACAGACAGAGTTACTTTTTTTTGTATGGAATGAAATGTGTGTTACGACACACGTTAACGGTCAGCGATGGGAATTTTTAATTATTAAAAAAATGCCTTAAAAATCCCCTCTTTTCAATTACAAAAGCATTTTCCAAAAAAAAAAATCATATTGTTTTCCCGTGTTCCTTGTCCGGCGCAGAGCTTAAAAACATGATTTTCCCTGAGTTTTTAATCGTTACACTGACCGTACTCAAACGTCAGACGTCAAAAAGTTTCTATTTAGAGACCAATCTAAAATCAACTGTGTTACTGAACGCGTAAAGGTCAAAGTTGGAAGTCTGTTGCTGTGGTGAATAAATAACTCTTGGAATGGACTTTCCCTGTCTTTCCAAATTTGAATATTGGAGGCGGGAACAAATAAACCGTACAATTGCCTCCTTACTAAATTATTTCAAGAGTCCTTTTACGCGACCACTTCTAGCAACAAACAGTAGTACTTAAAACAGTCTAAACCTAGAATATTATTTAAAATTCTTAAAAAACACTAGTGACCAAGATTTAATGCACTAGGGAGCCCCTTTTTGATAAAACGCCTTATTTTAGATGATAATAATGTTTTTTTCTCTAGAGTAGCGCTACTTTTGGCGTATAAGGACTCTTAAACAAGTTTTCACTGTTTTTATCGTAGGATGGTGGTGAAAATTTTCAATGTACCGAAGTATGTGTTTCAGAAAAAAAAAGTAGTGCAGGGGCCTATAAAAAAACTTATTCCAAAACTACAGTTAGTCTAAAGTTACTTTTTTTATTTCACAAAGTATAATCGAATTTCGAAATAACAACAAAAAACTAAAAATTAAAACATTATTTGAACAATAAACAAAAACTGGAACAAAACACAGAACAGCTTGAACTTTCAGCTGGAAATTGCAGCTATCAGGCTTTCCAGGTGTTAAGCGGGAATTAGCGATGGCAATTAGGAGTGGGATAGCCTTTTAGAATATCCGGGAAACCGGGATATTATATTGAAGCCTAATTTATGGGTTCGAAATTTCGAATCCAGGATGTGATAGCTGATGATTTCTAGTTTATGGTGGGTTTAAACGCTTATGTCCCTATTTAATCTGTACTGAATGCAAAGGATTTATTCGTTTTTTTCATCAACCTTTTCTGATTGTTCAGAAGATTCCTAATATCGAGTGACAAAGACAGTCATAGACATGTTTTTTTTTGCAGACACTACAAATAAAACAAAAAATCCCTGATTCAATGTGCAAAATAAGTTTAAAAAAACTCTAAATTTAGATATTGTGGGTGCAAAACGTCTGTGACTCAGCATATTACTTAGCCGATTGCACTGAGCTTCGTAGCCTAGGCCGCCTGAACTTAAAGCCTACGCCCTCCCTTAGCAAGTGCGGCTCGCTCGCTCTCAGTTACCTCTCAGTTACCGCTCAGTACAAATAAAGCAGCGTCGCGTCACTCGTCTTATCTCACTCACACAAGCATGATACGCGTGCACGTACACGAGTTTCAGCTGTGTGCGAAGCAACGTGCTTTTTTCTATGAAGTGTCCTAGGTGTGAATGTACTGCCTTGTGAGAAACTGTCTAACAGTATTATATCAATCAAATTTCTTCAGCTATCTGCGACCTATTAAATAGTTAAGGCACCGTCTCACTGCATAAGCTATACACTCGGGCCATCGCGCGCTAAGCTCGGCTATATATCTCCGCAGTGCATATTGCATTCCGCGCGGAACGGGCGCCTTTTAATGTGGTAGTGCTTTAGTAGATGCCAAGCTATTAGTAAAAGTAATTATGTTTTTTTTTTTAAACTTATTTAATTTTGGCAGATCTAGTCGTTTTAGTGTGTTTCGTTTCGATCGACCTTGATGAGTGTTAAAAATAAAGTATATTTCTAGGTACTCTAGGTTCTGTTTTTTGCTTCGTTTCGTGTGCTATCAAAAAATATGTATTTTTTCTCAATAAATAAAATAAGTTCGAAAAACAACCAGCGATCTCTAAAATATTTAGTAAATTCGAATCATTTGCTTTGCTATAACAAAAAACTAATTTATTTATAAGTGTTTAAGGTTTGCCAACAAAGTAAACATCAAAATTAAGTTTAAAAAATATTATATTAGGACGATGAGTGCAACCCAATCACAGCTAAACTCAGCATTCGTTTAAAATTGTATTTATTTAACTTTAATTTTATTATTAACTCATGTTCATCTACAGTAACATTACCCTGCCTCGCACGAAGCTCCACGTCACTCCCTCCGTGTTATAAAGCTCGGAATTTATTTAATTGTGATTCCCCGAAGCTCCGAGCTTTGAAAGCCCGTATATGAGCGAGCTTGTCGCGTACAAAGTTCCTGAAATTCGCGACAGCGGGATATGAGGTAATATAATGGAAAACTTTTTATTGAATTGCACTTACTTACCTAATTTAATAATTTAAACGTTAAACTTAATATAGCGTATGGTTGCAACTTGCTTTTTTCTCCAGGAGATCTGTGAAATGATAAGTGTTGATAAACTTCTTAAAAAAACTTACGTTCCGAACTTTAGCGGCTCTACCACAAAAAGAGTTAGACTGGGTCTAAATCACTAGACTAGGTTTAAATCACTAGTACGTCATACAAATTGGCGATTTTAGACCGGTCTAACTTTTTTGTGGTAAGGGGGTAGGTCTTTATCTCAAGTTTAACCTATATTTAAATGATTTCTTGTAGGGTTCTTTTTTCTTATAGAAAAAAAATTTGCCTCATCGCTGCGCCACTGCTGGGCAAAGGCCTCCCTCCTATTTCTCCAAGATTTTCGATATTTTTGCCTTTTCTGGCTAGTTCTTGAGATCGTCCCGCAATCTTTATGTCTGTAATTATAAAATGTGGATTTGTATACTTCAATATACAGGGTGTTTCTGACAAGGCGGTAATAAATCAAAGGAGGTATTCAGCTCACCATACCTAACAACTTTCCCAAAGCAACATAGGTCGAAATATCGAAACGAAAACCGGCTGTCCCGTACATCGACCCCGCCAGCTGATCGAACCAATGTATGGAACAGCTGATTTTTTTTTTGAGATTTCGACCCATGTTGCTTTGGGAAACTTGTTAGGTATGGTGAGCTAAATACCTCCTTTGATTTATTACCGCCTTGTCAGAAACACCCAGTACATAGTATAAAAAAGTCGCTTCTCGCGTCTGTCTCTATGTATGCTTAAATATTTAAAACTATGCAACGGATTTGGATGCGGTCTTTTTTAATATAGAGTAATTGAAGGAACTCTAGATTGAGTGAGGAAGGTTTATAAGTAGTACACATGCACAATGTAGAAATAGGATGGGCGGTACGAAGTTCGCTGGGTCGACTAGTACATGATAATCGTTAAGGTGGTAACTCTAGCTATGGCGCAAAATTCAAATTTTTTATTTATTCTGGCGAAAATACACATTTTTAATAAAGTTTAAATGAATTCGCGTATGTAAAAAACCATCTCCCATATTGTAATACAACGTTTTTTGAAGACAGACCTACAGATTTTGTGTCTAAGGGGTAAAAGGCCAAAAAACAAGTTCCTTGAATATACACAAAATCGGTAACTCTGTCTTTCAAAAACGATATATCACAATGTGGGAAATAGGTTTTTACGTACGCGAATTCATTTAAACTTTATTTAAAATGATTACTTTCGCCAAAATAATAATTAAAAAACGTGAAAAATTTTGAATTTCGCGCCATACCGTGAGTTACCGCCTTAAGTTCGCGTACCCGATATCTTGAATTCGGGTAGTTAACAAGTTAGAAACTTGGTTCGGTAAACGGTATTTGGATCTTATCTCTAACCTCGGCCATTAGTCAATCTACCCTTTAACTTAAGAGTGTCTCAGTTAAGTAACATGGTAAATTATTCATGTTGGTACTAGAAATATTCACACAGACTGTTAAAAACTAGATAGAGGCAATTCGTGGGCTCCCTGAACTACCTCGCCTCTCACAGTATAGGATACTTTACCAAATAAGGTATCAATAGCAATTAGATTGGATGTAGTCTAATTGACTTTCAATAAGTGATATCTTGTATCCTATATTGAATAAAGAATTTTTGATTTTGATTTACAGCAAATGTAAATTGTATTATTGGACCTATGAAAATGCAAAACTTATTACATTTTTGGAAGAACTCTTCGTAAGTGGCGACTCGTGGGCAGCGACGACCGGGTTCGATTCCTGGTGGGGGCGAATAATCGTATAGAGATGTCGGTTTCCGGGTTATTTATTTATACGTTATACTAAATCAATAGCATAAGTTATCCAAAATCTTTGTAATTTTTAAATCTCGCATTAAAGTTTCAGGTTCACGAAAGGCTTCGTTTTGTAAAATAAATTGATGATGAAACTTAGAATTTGTTTAATTCAAATAAAAACCTAGAACTAAAAATTTTAAATTCATTTCATCAGACTAAAGTTTCAATTTCCAACAAAACACTAAACCTATTTTACCGGTAACTGATAAAAACCGCAAATACTGAATATCCGGTTTCAACCGCCTCGATCCGGTTCTATCCGGCAGCCCGGCCACCGCGAGCCCGGAACCCCGGAACTAAACCGGGTTTAGTGATATGGATTCTGGATTTATTTATTCCTAGTTCAATTGAATTTATATGATTGGAAATATGTTGTTTCTAAAGGTAACGCAGGTATTATATGTTTTACATGAATTACATAATAATACATAATAATAATAATAATAACACATCACACTCAGAGCCCCTAACTAGGAAGAACCTGTATCTAGGGCGCCCGAAACACACACAGAGACGAACATCACACCCAGTCCGGAAACAAACATCGATATTCATCATATCAATATTCGCCCCGCCCAGGAATCGAACCCGGGTGCTCACGCTTACTCAGTCCACATCACTGCCAACTGAGCCACGGAGCAGTCAAATAAGTCAAATTAAATGTTTATTGCTAAAAAGTACATTGTTACATTAAATAAATACAGTTATCAGTAAGATCGTTGTAGTACATGCATATTTTTGTGGTATGATCTCCTAAACTAGGCCGAGACCTGTATCTTAGAAGATCATTAAAATGGGTGCTGTAAGTACATTACTTACTGATAATAATGTAAGTTCAATAATGGTACAGTGGCGGTCTAGGACGGCGTAACAGATTTGTTTATGGTCTTGTGCGCCCTAGACTGTATTACCAAAGAACAAGAGCTATTTTACAATACAGAAAAAACAGAAGTGTTACGCCATCCTAGACCGCCACTGTACAAAGAGAATACAGAAATTCCACACAATTTTTTTTGTGTGAAACCATCATTACATACGTGTTTTGCATAATACAATAGAAAAGAATTACTTTTGTTTGGTAGAAAACATGATCTCTGAAAGGGAACTGAAGAATCTTTAAAACGACTTTCAAAAACTTATACATAAATAACTATGTAGTACGTGGTAGTTAGGGTTCATGATTTCTCGAGCTTTTCAGTTTCTCGGGTTTCGAGAATTCTCGAGGCTCATTTCTCGGGTCTTCTCGGGTTGTCGAGAAATTTTGATTTCGCTATGTTTTTGCATATATTTTCGATTCAAATCATAAAAAAAGTTGACACAAAATTCGCAATGTAAATCATAAAAAAAACTCATTTTAAACCAATAAATAAAGTGGTTTTTCTGCAAAATATAAGTTTTAAAAAAATTATAAAACTTGAAAAAATAAATAAACTTCTCTCAATATACCTAACTAATAAAAATTTAAGAAAAGGGCGGCTGCTTAAAATCAAAACCTAGTAACTCGTTTTAACAAAAATGTTCGGGAGAGGCAAAAAACAGGTCGGCCACTTTAATTCGTTGCCCCGAAGAAACCAGAAACAATAGCGATTTGGGTGATTGACCAAAAGTTTGACTATATTGTTGACTATAGTTTGTAGTACTTGTAATAGTGTTAGAAGTTATAGTTACACTTAAATCGCTCACACTAAGTATATTTTTTTTGGAAATTTACCCAAATATGACAATGAAAACAATTTCAAACCATAGTATTTAATACAATTTCTGAGTTAAATCTCTACTTTTGATAGCATTTTATATATTTAGTTATAACGTTTCGAGTGATAAATTTTGTTTTTTAAAGTGGAATCATGTTAAAGTTATACGAATGGTTAATTAGTGGCAGAATTTAGTTTTGGGTACGATTTGACCACCAAACTGCCGACTCGTGGAATATTCAGCCAAAATTCCCTTATTTGACTTACTGTTTTTTTAACTTACTAAATTCGATAAATTTTTATTGATTTTATAATCGGAGCCAAATTCAAAACATAGTAAGTCGGCTTTCAAATTCATAACCTAGTAAGTCAGCTGAGTTGCTAGGTTTTTTTATTTGTATTCCGACATGCTATGTTTAGAATTTGTACTCCATGGAAATTTTAATATTTTTTCCAAATTGGTCAGATTTGCTAAATTTTATTTTTAAAATTACATAAGGAACTGGGTGTTTTAAGGTCAACATCAATTTGATACTGCCTAGTAAGCCGAAAAATGACAAAAACGGGTTTTTTGTAAAAACACCAGTTACTAGGTTTTGAATTTGGGCAGTCGCTTAGCTAAATAAATAATGAAAATTCGATGACAAGACAGCATTTGAAAACTATTTCGGCTTTTCTTAGGACATCTACTGTTGTCCTCTTTAGAAAGCCGCAATGATTTTCGAATGCTATCACTGACATCGATTTTTTTTGTTCATTAAGTTAAGCTTAAGCAACTTGATACCCAGATGTAGGTAGAGGAATTCATAAGATTATAAATTTAATTTGATTAAACAAAACACAAAATATTAATAAACAGTAAGTACACCGTCCAGCTACGTTATTGAACTCTATCGAATCATAGTTGTCTTGTTATCGAATTCGTTAACTATTGCCGCTTTAACAAAGTCGATTTCTGTTATAATACTTAAGAAACTAGCAATGGCTAAGACAATCGGTTGTAATACGATTACGAGTCGATCGATTTTGGTTAGAGACTTGACTCCACAACGTACAGTGGCGGTCTAGGACGGCGTAACAGATTTGTCTATGGTCTTGTGCGGCCTAGTCTGAATTACCAAAGAACAAGAGCTATTTTGCAATACAGAAAAACCGGAAGTGCTACGCCGTCCTAGACCGTCACTTTATCATCATAAAGCTTATAAAAGTAAAAAGTTATTTCCATCACTAGCGTAATTCACGAACTTTTTTGCACTTCATAAACTCAAATATGATTTCTCGAGTTCTCGACTTTTCTCGAGAATAATTTCCCGGGAACAAAACCCAACGATTTCCCGGGAATTCTCGACCCGAGAATTCCCGGGAATGAACCCTAGTGGTAGTACTAAAATTATTGGATGTTTTGAAAGAGCATGTAGCGAGTTTGGTCACTTACAGGCTGAAAGTTACAGCGGATGGATGAAAGAATTTTACAGAATAAATGCGAGATGTAGACCACGGCGTACGTTCACCGATCAAATCCGTGACCTCCTCAAAAAAGTCGCATTAGGATAGAAGTTCACGAAACCGACGTGCGTGTATGGAAAGGTAAACTGTCAGGATCGTAGCAAGTGTAAATCTTTTGTCTCTACCTACCCCGATTGAAAACAGGCGTTACAACAAGTATGTTTTAGTAAATAATATCGTCGTATTTTCGATTTTAATTAAGTTTGTATTTTAAGCAACTTTATTTAATGTTCTTGTGTATTAATATATTGGTAAACTTAAATATCGTTTCCGATAATTACCGGGAGCGAGTTAATTATTTTTCATATTGTTATTACTTTGATTGCTAATTAAATGAAGCTTAGAAGTTACAAAGTGTGTTTAAGACATGAAATATAACAAGATGAGACTCATATCTGTTTATTACCATCTACCACCACAAATTTATTGTTTTTATGCCCAAATCAAAGATTGTTTATGAGCCTAGCGTAGCAATGCATTTACATTTTTACCTTCTGAAATGAAACTTGCGTGAATTTATCATTTAAAATGTACAGCGAGTCATCTATATAACAACTACTGAAATAATTTATATTAAAACCCTTTATTAAAATATAGATCTAATGAATTTAGTAAAAGTTCCTGAAATTCTAAATTCGAATTATTTAATTGAGATAAACTTATCAAAAAGGAAAGGAGTTTTACATTATATGATTTATAAGAGTAGTAATCACATTACGTTTGGTAGGTTATTTTGAAAAGTTATTTAGCAGAGGGCCCAGGTTCGTTCCCCGGCCAGTGATTAGCATTTTAATTGTGACTCCGGACGTCTCCGGCTGTCCTCTTTCATCTCGGATCTCACCTGCGGCGTTTGACTTTCATTTTACGACTTTTTTCTTTAGAAAAAAATCTTTGCAATTAAATCCAGTTTTAATTAGAACCTAGATTCTTTATTGCGTAAAAATAATGAGACTCCTCTTGAAAACAGTTGAATCACGAGTTTTTTAGACACGCACGACGCAAAAAACGACAGACGTGGTCCTGTCTTAAACTGATTGAAACGATTGACAGGTCAAGCTCTTAAAGCGCAAAGTTAACAAAAATAGAAGTGTTTGTATGGTTTTTTTTTTCTTTTTTCCGTCTTCCTCGCAATTTTTCAATATTTTTCAAACCTTCCCTGGACTACTACGAACATTTTGAAAACTAAAATCAACTGAATCTGCCCGGCCGTTCCCGAGTTATCCCGAGCGAGACGAACGAACGACGATTCATTTTTAATATTGGGTTATTTTAACAAAACTCTTCTTTTGTTGCAGGTAAAATCAAACTTGGATGTGAACCGAAAATTGATTGAGAAGGCTCGTTGTATGGTTTGACTGGTCCTACCTGTCCTACCTACCTACCTGTGGTTCTTTAAGGTTGTTATTCTGCTTTTTTAAGGGCTCCCACTTTTGTAATAGGTATAAGTACTCTTTTTTATTACTAATACTTTATTAAAATAATACTCAAAAGTCAAGTTATGTGTGTGTCATTTGACAAGTTTTTTAGTCGATAACAGTAATCAATATATATAAAACTCTTCCGTGACTGACTGACTGACTGACTGACTGACTGACTGACTGACTGACTGACTGACTGACTGACTGACAGACAACGCAGAGCCGAAACTACTGGGCGTAGCGGGCTGAAATTTTGCATGTAGGATCCTTAGGGAGTGTAGGTGAGCACTAAGAAGGGATTTCCCGAAATTCCCACGGGAACGGGAAAATAACGGGAATTTTATGTTTATGAGAAATCTGCGCGGGAAAAACCGCGGGGCAGCCTCTAGTACTGAATAAAAAAACATCGTGAAACTAAGTCACTTTTAATTTTACCTAATCTAAATTCAGCTAAAACTCCAAAAATCACAACACCCACACATACCTGCGATACGACGACGATATTTGCCGTTTTGAAGCCGATACACGCAGAGTTTTTCGCAGATATTAGCGATGCTATTCGTATTTGCGGGAGCTCCTATGACTTCAAAATAAGCACCAATTACCAGACTACCAGACTTGTATTAAGCACCAATTTTTTAATGTAGAATTTAACTTTAATTTGTAAACTAAATTTAAACTCTGCCTATGATAAGCTCAAACTAAAATGTAACATAAGGACATATCCTTATGTTACATTTGAACTGTTTTTTTTTTTTTAATAATAATAATAACACATCAAACTCAGAGCCCCTAACTAGGAAAAACCTGTATCTAGGGCTGTGCTCGCGCTTACTCAGTCCACATCACTGCAAACTGAGCCACGGAGCAGTCAAATAAATATTGCAATCATGTAAATTGTACTTGGTCACGTGGTGTCACAGCTGTCTACCTAGTTCCTACAGTGTTCTGCCATCCGAACTTGTATGTCCATCTGAAGACAGGTTGATTTCACATTCGTTTGTCTGAGCCGTTTGATGGGCGCTCCTGAACAACCTCGCCTCTCACAGTATAGGATACTTAACTGCTCCGTAGCTCAGTTGGCAGTGATGTGGACTGAGAAGCGAGTGCACCCGGGTTCGATTCCGGGCGGGGCGAATATTGATATGATGAATATCGATGTTTGTTTCCGGTCTGGGTGTGATGTTTGTCTCTGTATGTGTTTCGGGCACCCTAGATACAGGTTCTTCCTAGTTAGGGGCTCTGAGTGTGATGTGTTATTATTATTATTATTAACTAAATTTAAGGTACCAACTTAGTAGTCGTAATTGACTTACAATAAGTGATACCTTGTATCCTATATTGAATAAGTAATTTTTCATTTTCATTTTCAGTATGTGACAGTATTTTATGTTTAATAACTTTTCCTCCTTATCAATCTAACAGCATTAAGGTTCTTTCTAGGCCCTTTTGTTATATTATGTACATATTTTCTCCGCTAGAGGTAACTTGATAAATGTTCCCCGAGATTTTATTACGATACGCCATTGTTAATTATGCGAGCATGACGTAGAAGTTGAACTAGACTAGTAGGTCGCCTTTAGCTGTTATTGTTCTTTTAGGTATGTTTCGGTCTTATATGATAAACTTAATAACTTCTCAAAATATCATTTACTTCATCTTTTGCTTAAATTCTTCATATTTTTTTCTATATTCTTTATTAAAACAGTTTTTTGTCTGTATCAATACATGCAGTATAAAACAAAGTCGCTAGTTTTTTGTCTGCATCAATACATCATCAATACATAAATACATAGTAAACAAAGTAGCTTTCCGCGTCTGTCCCTATGTATGCCTGAATCTGTAAAACTATGCGACAGATTTTGATGCGGTTTTTTTCAATAGATAGAGTGATTCAAGAGGAAGGTTTATATGTATGAAATATGCACAAAATAGTAATAGGTAAGGCGGTACGAAGTTCGCCGGGTCGACTAGTATATGATAAACTTAATAACTTCTCAAAATATCATATACTTCATCTTTTTCTTAAATTCTTCATATTTTTTTCTATATTCTTTAACAAGACATCATCAATACATAAATACATAGTAAACAAAGTAGCTTTCCGCGTCTGTCCCTATGTATGCCTGAATCTGTAAAACTATGCGACAGATTTTGATGCGGTTTTTTTCAATAGATAGAGTGATTCATGAGGAAGGTTTATAAGTATAAAACATGCACTAAAAAGTAATAGGTTAGGCGGTGCAAAGTTCGCGGGTCGACTAGTTTAATATAAATTAAAATTAATATACTTATCTAAATTAATTTCTCTCTATATAAGATTTTTTTCTACTTCTGTTTACGATATCGTCCGTTACTCACAATATCAACTTATTACTTTGAAAGCTAGGATTATATTAACTTTCAATGTTTTCAAACTAATATTGGGCTTTCAGTCAGACGAGACAGTTAATATAAAAATATTAATAAGAGCCAGTGGCTTGGCAAAAGTAAAAGTACTCTTAATAAGGTACACGCCCAAAAAATTATGTTTTTAAGACAACAACTTCAATGGAGTCTTATTTTTTTTTACAGTTAGTAGTGATTTTTATTCTGACTACGAAGGTTTGAGTACGATTCCTGGCGGTAGACATTGTAGTGATGTATTAAATGAGTTTCGGGCACCCTAAATATTGGTTCTACATCAATATATATAAAACTCTTTCGTTACTGACTGACTGACTGACTGACTGACTGACTGACTGACTGACTGACAGACAACGCAGAGCCGAAACTACTGGGCGTAGCGGGCTGAAATTTTGCATGTAGGTTCCTTAGGGAGTGTAGGTGAGCACTAAGAAGGGATTTCCCGAAATTCCCACGGGAACGGGAAAAAAACGGGAATTTCGTGTTTATGAGAAATCTGCGCGGGAAAAACCGCGGGGCAGCTTCTAGTTTATTATATCGTTATTATGATAAATCTTAGAAAATTTGTGATTCTTCCCTTAAGGTTATTCTTGGGGAAAAATAGCTGCACAACATAAAAAAAAAAAAACAGATCGAACTCCTAAATCCATATTCAAATAACTTTTATTTTTATTTTATGCAATAAGTTCTTTAACACATGCCAGTTTATCTAGATCTCCTACGGATCTTTTCGCTGTAAAAAAAAAACATATTTATCTCATATAATCCTGCTAAAACCCGACGCGCCCTTGTCTTGTCGTACCTTCGTCCTTGTCTGACAGCTATCTTTTCTTTTCCTTCTCTGGAACGGACATCTTATATCGTTTAAGTACAAATAATTTTGTTAAAATACACGGTTATTTTTATAATCGTGGAGGAAATTTTAACACAATATGGTAGGCATAGTTATACAGGACTGATATCTAAAAACAAAATTTTAAAATAATGAACCATGCTCACTTATGGTCCTTCGATTGTT
Source organism: Euspilapteryx auroguttella (assembly GCA_951802225.1). Classification (NCBI taxonomy): domain Eukaryota; kingdom Metazoa; phylum Arthropoda; class Insecta; order Lepidoptera; family Gracillariidae; genus Euspilapteryx; species Euspilapteryx auroguttella. The sequence goes on from OX637665.1 coordinate 7,049,646, forward strand.
TTTGTAAAAAAATTATGTGTAGCATCAGAGCAATGACCTACGGTGGCTTAGGTGGCGCCAGACGAGTCACGGGGTTGGAAGGCCATGCGCGGGGGTGTGAACAATGGGTCCATCGGCCTTAAATAAGTTTTTTATGATTTTTTGTCCACCAGACGGCAGCAGCAGTCACTTACTTGTTAGGAGAAAATCGGTAATTAGAAAAACACATGCTGTCATTCCCTCTGCCGGGCATCGTGTACAAAACCAAAAGTGATAAAAATCTAATATTCTTCTTACATTAGATACGCTGCAGGAAATATTAAAAAATTCAATCAATCAAAATTTGTTTAAACTAATAAAAGAGTCCATTTATTTGAATAACAAGATATCAATTATTTCTTTCTTTGAAACTCCTTATTATTTAGATTTCTGATCATTATCAACAAGAGCTCTTGAACAGGAATTCGAACAATTTATTGAATACACTCATCAATGCTAATGAGAATGAGAAATAAGATCTCATCATGAATTATAGAGTTCCGGCTCCGACCCGCCAATTTGTCTAATTAATACCAAAACGTACTTCAACTTTTGAGAACGGGAAAATACGAGATTTAATTAATGTAAAATAAATAGCCAATTGCTTTTATAGCTCAATGTAGGGTTCCGTAGCGCCATCTCTTGGTGAGTTGCAAAATTTGAAGCCAAATGATCGCTGATCATCATAAATTGTATATTAATTGTACCAAAACCCTAGACTCTAATCCTTATACCAGTGTCCTAACAATTAAGTATATTTATCAGCTTAAAGTTAAACAAGTTAAATCCAGGGCGTAAATTGTTTGTTTTTTTTAATTAGGTAAAGTTTGCCAATGTATACGTCGTGCGGTGCGACGAGATAAGCGTCCTGGCGATCCGGGATTACCCGACTTGTTATTAAAACCGGTTCTCTTCTGAGATGGACTGTGGAAGATCTAACTTTAAAACATATAAAGATATGGTATAGGCCCCACGTCGGGCGCCACTTTTTAAAACTAGTATTGCCCCATATTTTTTAATAGTTTAGGTTAATTTTAAATGAAAGTCCCGTAAGAACATGATTTTATAAAGTTCTGTAGCTTTAACGATGCTTTTAAAATAAAAAAGTTGGTCCCACGTTGGGTGCCCAAGTTTCGCCAGAAAACATATTTTAAAGGAAAACAATGTTGGAACTTAACAACCTGTTTGTTACGAATGGAGACTCAAAACAAAATTTCATTGCATGCAACATTGCAACATCTAGTTGTGTGTTTCAGGAAATGACTGGCGATAACGACATTTCCCTCCCCATTCTAAAGAGGCGATCACCAGATAAGCCCTCTCGACATCGAGACGGATGATAAAACATTCATTTTTATAAGAGCCTTACTAACAGCAATAAAAAATCCTGAAGTGGCCTAACAAAAACCTGACACCGAACAAAGGGGCCTTCCTTCCAACCCGTACGTTTTCAATAGACCCGCGGATTAGCGAGAGAGCCGCAATGAAAGCTCCTACTCAAATCTGCCGGATTATCTTCAGATACCATTTAAGCCGACCAGAGTTAAAATGCCTAGCGATCGAGTTGTCACGAAGATGGATCGTTAAATCCGTTCATGTTTTAATAATAGGAATATACAGAGAAATAATGGGTTTTTGAATAAAAGCGGTCCCTGGGGTGTTATAATGTTGCACGCTAATAACTTTCAGGGTGACAATGAAGGATGCTTATTACGGGACACTGTTCATTAAAAAATCATAATTTAAAACGAAATTAACAAAATTTGATTATAAAGATTTATCATATGAAATTCTTGATTGAACTAAAAAGTTAATAATAAAATAATAACACATCACACTCAGAGCCCCTCACTAGGAAGAACCTGTATCTAGGGCGCCCGAAACACACACAGAGATGAACATCACACCCAGACCGGAAACAAACATCGATATTCATAATATCAATATTCGCCCCGCCCAGGAATCGAACCCGGAACCGAACCTGGAAGTAACAACATTCAGGTCTGTTTTTTTTTAAGGTTAGAAAAAGTGACCATGTATATTGATGACTACTACAGAAGCTAAACTGTTACAATGATTTTTATTTTCATTTAGCTACAAGTCTCGGTCTCCAGACTTTAAAAAAAAAAAGACAGTCAAAGCTGACATTAAACGCTTTAATCTAGTGTGTCTTAAAGTCTTGACCCAACTCCGACCCCGAGTAGCCACCCCGCCCCGGTGGAGTCATAAATTACATCGGACCGGAAAGAAACGTTATCTCGTGTCAGAATCAACTTTTCTAGAGTTTTTTTTTTTTGTTTAACGATGTGCTATCTGAATCAGCAGAACAATGTAAAAGCTCCCGCTCTCACACCCGTTTCTTTATTTGTTTTGTGTTTCTAGATTTTTTATCTATCTTGCTATGTATTGTGTCTTCTGTTAGATTGAAGCAGTGGTAACCCAATTTCTCTCACCTGGGAGGTCCAAGGTTCGATCATCAATGGCGGAACATACCTACAATTGTGTCTTTTGAGACTATGAATGTTGCCGCCATTATTTTATTCAAATATAGTTTAGGTAGTACAACAATTACATAAGTATTGCTTCTGTACTTCGAAAGGCACGTCTCACTTTCGTGCTTCGGAATGCACGTTAAGCCATGGGTGCGTGCTGCATTTCTAGCTCCTTGTCAGTCGTATTGGTCAGATGTCCCATAGACACTTAGGAGCTAAAGACCAGAGCCTGCTCGTGGTCAGCGGAGCTGTAATCTGAGGCTTTTATTCATCAATGGATTATGCAGAGTCTCCAGCATATTGACTGAGCCCACGGGAGCCATCAGTGTATCGAGCTGGACCTACGTTTGGCCGAGCTTATGTTTATGTGACCACTATGCGACCCGGCGAACTTCGTTCCGCCTGACCTATTACTATATTGTGCATGTATTGTACTTATAATAATAATAATAATACTTTTTATTTCAGACCAAGATCCATTTTGTTAGTAGTACAAAAAACCTTATTTATCTAGTGTTAGTAATATCAAAAACATAAAATTTACAATATTTACATTGAAGAGGCGGCATGTAGTGATGACCACCTCTTCGCAAAAGGACCATCGTCCCGGGTCGCAATGACACTCAGGATGCTATTGGGGCTGCTCAGCACGCGGGCTCTTACAGAGGCCGATCTCTTGCGCAATATTGCATGAAAGTCATCGACCCCTGCCTCCGCAAACATGCCCGACGCACTGCAGTATCTCCGCAGCCCCAATATAACCCTAAACGCATTGTTATACTGGACCCTTAAGCTGTTCATAGCATTGTTAGTGTAGTTGACCCAAAGAGCACAAGTGTAAAAGTTTTGGCAATATGCCCTGAATAGTGTCAGTTTAACTTGACTTGTACATCTTGCGAATCTCCGGGCCAACATATTACATCGTACAGTCAAAGACCTACGTTCTCTCTCTATGTCCATGTTATCGCATAAATTCTCTGTAACCCAATGCCCCAAGTATTTAAACTCTGTTACGCGTTTCAGATCCCCCCCATTTAGCATTACATTTGGAACATCTTCCAGCTTTTTACCTCTAGACTTGAAAACTAGGAGCTCACTTTTCTTGCAATTATAAACTAGACCATGGCGAACGGCATACGATTCACAAATTTTTAGCAGTTTACAAATTGAGTTGATCGATGGACCCAGCAGCACCATGTCATCTGCATAGCTTATGTTATTAATTGTCAACCCATCAATTGAGCATCCGACTGCGGCACTGCTGAGCTCATCGATCAAGTCATTAATGTAGAAATTAAACAGCTTAGGCGAGGTCAGTCCACCTTGTCTCACCCCACATTCCATATTATAGGGTTCCGAAAATTCATTAGCCCATTTTATTACATTTGTTTGTTTTTTATACCAGTATTCAAATATAGATATGTACTCTAAAGGAAACGTTGAATGTCTTTTAAGCTTATCCCACAATATATTATAGCTCACAAGGTCAAAGGCCTTTGACAAGTCTAGGAATACTGCAAATACAGGTGTCTTTCTGTCTGTATAATATCTTACTACATGTTTCAGAGTAAATATAGCCGACTCTGTAGACAACCCCGACTGAAAGCCGAACTGTGCATCACTAATGACTATGTGCTTACTAAGTTGTTTTTCCAGTAAACTATCTAATATTTTAGCTATAATAGTCGCTAGTGATATAGGTCGGTAGTTATTTAAGTCAGAGACGTCCCCCGTTTTGTTTTTAACAACTGGAACAACAATATATAATTATATAAACCTTCACTGTATCTATTAAAAAAACGCATCGAAATCCGTTGCATACATTTAAAGATTTAAGCATACATAGGGAAAGACGCGGTAAGCGACTTTATTTTATACTATGTATTGATTGATAATCATTATAATGAAATAAATGGTCTCCGTTGTCGAAACAAAATATACTTACTATTATATTGACCGAATCGATGGACCCTCCTTGTTCAACTAATTCTTAAGGCTTCAACGAAAAGCTCATTCAATGCATCTTATACTGAGAGCTTGTGGAAGCTGTTTGAACAGCAAGTAGGTCAGACTTGTTGGTTTTGAAGCTCGAATGCGAATCGTATTGTTAGTTCTACAATGGAGAAGAGATTGAAATATTGATTAAGTATATTACTAGAAGAGATTTTTTCTCAACAAAAGTTTTCAAGTGTTAATTATGTTTTTTTTTATTTGAATAGATAACCTATGTGCCTACACTATCAATCAATGCATAGTATAAAATTATACCCTGCTACCACAAAAAAGTTAGACCGGTCTAAATCGCCAGTTTGTATGACAAATTAGCGATTTAAACCTAGTCTAGTGATTTAAACCAGGATTAACTCTTTTTGTGGTAGAGCCGATAAAGTCGCTTCCCGCGTCCCTATGTGTGCTTAAATCTTTAAAACTATGCAATGGATTTTGTTATGTTTCTTTTTGAATAGAAAGAGTGATTTAAAAGGGAAGTTTTGTAAGTAATATACATTATATTTTGAAGAGGAAAGATTTGATTGTTTAAATCTAATAGGCTCCAAACTACTGTATCGATTTGAAAAATTATTTCGTCATTAGTATCCTACATTATCCCTGACATAGAAAATAATATAATCACACTAGAGCCTGCCCCGTGGTTTTTTCCGCGTAGATTTCTCATAAACACAAAAATCCCGTTTTTTCCCGTTCCCGTGGGAATTTCGGGAAATCCCTTCTTAGTGCTCACCTACACTCCCCAAGGAACCCAAGTGCCAATTTTCAGCTTTCTACGCCCAGTATTTTCGGCTCTGCGTTGTCTGTCAGTCAGTCAGTAACGGAAGAGTTTTATATATTGTTGATAGTACAGTCAAGGACTAGGAGGCCGTAACAGATTTGTCTATAGTTTCGTCAGCCCTAGACTGTAAAACCAAAGAACAAGTGCTATTTTGCAATACAGAAAAACCGGAAGTGTTACGCCGATCGTGTCCGCCACTGTACAAAGTTATGTTCTAGCCGTAACGTGAGAGTAAAATATTTGTTTTTTAAAAACAAACCGGCCGACTGGCCAGCCTGTTTGCTCTTGCAATAAGTCCCGGCAACCAGTGTTTGTCTGCGGCCTCTCATACGGACAATACCTTTCAGTTTCAAACCCGCGATTCGTACCTACAATTTTGTGACATCGACTTTATCTTGTTTAAAATAGATGGCATTTGGACTCATAGTTTGAATAACAAATGGTAACTGAGGCCGAAAAGTTCTTGGGTGGCGACCACGAACCGGAACACGCAGAATAAGAAGGTGGTCAGAAGATCTGGTGCATGTTGCGAGAGTATAATAGATGAGAGTCGCTCAAGACTGGTCAATATGGCGTTTTTTTGTGGAAGCCTATGTCCAGCAGTGGACGTTTTTTGACTGAGATGATAATTATGTGTCAAATAAAAATTACCAATACCCCTGGTATTTTTTAATTGCCCTTAAAACAACCCAAAAAAGGATTATTTATGTTCTCAGTGTGACGCCTCTGTACGCAAATCTATTAGCTCTACATCTGCGGCCGAGATTATATTTTTAACGTTATTTGCTCTGCGATTCGACCGCTACCGCGTTATTCACTTACCGTCATGTTATTTTACGAGTATTTTCCTCGTGTTTTTACCACGGGCACAATGGAAAGAGGATTATCATAAGGAGTGTGTTGTGTTGACGTGGATAGTGATATAAAGGATATGTTCTTTTGAAAAGCAGAGAGCAAAAGACATGAAGAGTATACTAATATTTTCACAAACTACTTTGTTTGCCTCCTAATTTCGTGCCGCGTTAACTTTGACTACAAACCATGGCGTTTCTGCAAAGTAAAATATTTTTATTTGCTAAATAAATACTTGTTTAGTAATTTTAATGAGGATTCTGTTTATTCTTGGCGCCCAACGTGGGGCCGCCTTTTTACTTAAAACCAGTGTAGTGAAGTTTAAATGAAACTTAATTTTAAGCATGAGTGAATTGAAAACGTTTGCGTTTGACGTACGAAATTTGTTTAAACTAACTTCGATTAAACTTTTTCTAGGTAAATATTCTGTTCTTCAGTTTTGATGTTTTAGGTCTAATGATCTAATGTTCGATGTAGTTGAGTTTTCATAATAGAAACCTGGCATAGCCGGGTACAATAAATAAAATTTTTATATTTTATTAAGTGATTAAAAGAAAAAACTTATTGCTTTCACAAAAAGTAAAATATAAAAATCATATAATCGGATCGGCAACATTTTTTTTCTCTTCTCGTTAGTAACCCAAACCACAAAGTAAATTAAATCTTCAATTTTGTCCAAAGAGTTTTGATTCTTATTATTTGAGCGGTTGATAAAGAGGAGAGGCCGAATTTCGAGAAACAATAAGACGCCAGCGGCCCCACGTTGGGCGCCAAGTTCGTATCAAGCCCTCGTTATCGTAAATATGTTAATGATATTAGACAATGGAGTTGCGATACTTTTTTTGTTTTTTGTTTTTTTTTGTTGGTTTGTGGTTTTTAGTCGAAAATAGTAAAATGCAATCAAGCAAGTGCTTTGAGATTCTTTAGTTTGAAGTTGAAGTAACTGAAGTCATATTTGTTGAGGTTGACCTTGCACTAGGGTGTTGTAAAAGAAATTGTAGATACTTGTGTTAATTCATATTATGTTACTCATTCGTAATAAGTGCAACACAAGTAATTACAGATTATTAACAATATTATTTTTTTGCACACAAACTCAAATGTGAGTTTTGCAAAAAATGTAAATTTGCTTTTACAGAATTTATTTATTATTATTTTGAATTGACTAACATTTAAGTCGACCAATTACCTTTTAACCTTTGCGGTGTTCATAGAAGGTACAACTGAGCAATCAAACGTCAAGATTTGTATAGAACAGCTATAGTCCCTTAAGGCAGAGGAGTGCGACATATTGTATGTCGCGGCGAGGCTCGCATTTCCATAAACAAGCGTTTAATATCGGCTCTCCTTCCCCTGACACTCGTCACCAGTTGAAGGGCATCGACTTGACAGAATAGAGAATATATTTGAGGCTTCGTGTTCCGACATATATTCCAAGTTCCGTCATACAGGGTACATGATAACAAGAAGAGTTTTTACGAAACGTACGAAAAAGGCTTTTGAAAATAACTAGAAATGTTATTATTTTGGTTTCGAAAAGAAATTTATAAAACTTTAATTGTAACTTAGGGATTTTAGTAGTTTTGTCGTTTATTTATCGAAATGAAACGCAATACATTTCAATGCACTTAATAAAAAGACTTGATAAATGAAAAAACTGATAATTAAAAAAAGGTTCTGACAATCAAAAATGTAATTACAATAAAGAAAGGTTTTCAATTTCACGCCATATTACTCCATTTAACAATTCAGAAACGCCCTTAGCCGGCTCATGTGCCCTTCACCCCTGTTATCGATCTGACATGCCCTTCTGCCCTTTTCAACCTATTTAGGACCTTATTATCGAAGCTTTAGAAGTGATATTAGTTAAATTTTGACTTCGATATTTATACGGTGAACGTCTGCAGGTTGTATCTTACAGTTTGTATTGATTTGTATGATAACTCAAAAGATACATATTGATACGGTTTCATAACGATACTTAACACACAGTATTAATGATTATGCATCACGTTTAGAGCCCTTAAGACGATATACGAGAAATAAATAGAACGACCGAGGAACAAAGTATGTCCTTTTCCCTCAAACATACTGAGGGAAAAGGACAGTCATATATCAGTCGCCCACATCGGTTACTACATTTTATTGGAAAAAGTAATAAATATTTAATATCTTTTTAATTATTAATTTTAAATCAAATTTGAATTACCAGAATTTGATATACTTTATTATCATTATTCCTATGTAGTTTCAACAAAAACTAGTTAGTAATTTCGAAGAACTAGCTATTCCCGTTTTTTGGAATGGTTATCTTTGACGAAATAATGTATCGAAGTTTTTTGATTGCACTAGGGATTCTCAATTATAAAAATCTTTGTTATATCCTCAAAAACGTTATATTAAAATTCCAGATCTTTAACTCTTAAAGATTAAGAGAATTACTTGATTTAAAAAACCTTCAAAAGTCATATAGCGTCTTAACTAGGTAGAACTTGTATCTACGGTGAACGAAACAAATACAAAAGTATACAAACAAATCTAGCCAGACTCAGGAAATCTTTTCGCGCTAAATAAAGAAGCTCGAAGGAATAAATAAGCTCAAAGAAATTAAGTACTTTTGTTTGGCAGATGAATGAAAATGAATGTTGAATTAAAACAATATAAAACTGTAGACCAGTATCTTCTACCTTTATATAAAAATCAATTGCTGGTCGTTTGTCTCGCTCGAGTACGGCTGGGCAGTTTAGTTTGCCGTAGATAGATTAGAAGTTATAGATAGGTTTAAATTAAGCGGTGAAATAATATGGATAACTCACTATACTACATACATACAGCTTTTTTTTAGCAGCCTGTATCGGCCTACTGCTGGGCAAAGGCCTCTTTCCCCTTTGTCCCGATCCTGGGCACTTTCCCACCAGGTCTTAGTGTGGGCTCCCAGCTCATTGCTCCACCACTTCCTAGATCGACCACGACGCCTCTTGCCATCTTTTGGAAACCACACGGGCTCAGCTAGTTAAAATAATTATTTTATCTATATACTTACATAGTACTACAGATAAAGACGTACGCTGTGCGGGAGTCACGCATTCAACAAATAATAAAATAAGGTGCAAGAAACACACAAGCCTTGAGGGAAATCTTCCTAGATCCAATTATCTTGGTGTTTACCATGAGTTGACAGATTTTCAAAGAAAAATATGAATCATTTATACCACATAGAGTATGGGCACTCCCTGCCTCCCTTTTTTTTGTAACCAGCATGAGCGATGCGCTCTCGGTTAAAACTCGTTCGGGCACGTACTCGAGTTTCGGCTGTGCGCGAAGCAACGCGTTTTTGACCGACTTGAAAAAAGGAGGTTATAATTTTGACCTGTATGTATGTATGTATGTTTGTCCTCGATTATCTCGCGTTTAGCTGAGCCAATTTTGATGCCGTTTTGCAGATAAGTATTTGTTACATTTAGGAGAAGGTTTTAGTACCTATTTTAACCGACTTCGAAAAAGAGGAAGTGCTCAGTTGATGTATGTGTCAGTTTATTGAATGCGAAGTGTGGTGTGGTATAATAAAATGTGTGTTTTTCGTTCATATTAATGTATCTTAGCCTCTCTTTACTTTGAAGTAGTTCCATTAATAAATGTTATTACTTAGCGCCTGTCTAATCCTCAAACATAGGACGGTTGAAGCTTTTGTCCCAAACTTAATTAATCAGGCCGTGTAAGCTTAAACTCCACTTATATAACCCTTTGCCAGAATTGTGTTGGTTTAGCTCCTAATTACTTCTGGTGTGACTCAAAGGGCGTTCTCCTTGTAAATATACCAATATAACGATTTACGTTTTGACTTAATTGTGTGTTTAGATAGCAATAATCTCATCACATTAAGAGCAGACTAGGTAAATCCTGTAAAATACGCTCAGTATCAGCATACCTATATAACACCTTGGACACTTCATAGAAAAAAGCGCGTTGCTTCGCGCACAGCCGAAACTCGTGTACGTGCACGCGTATCATTGTGTGAGTGAGATGAGACGTGCGACGCGCTATAATTGTACTGAGAGCGGGGGAGCCGCACTTGCTGAGGAAGGCAGGGATGCCCGTACTGTATGTAGTACTATTTATTATACTGTGCCTATATACCAATTTAGCCCTAAGTGTTAAACCTCATTCTCATCATAAAAACCGTTAATTTGCCGTTTATTAACGTCGACCGACTATAGGGGTACTAATACAAGCCCAGTAGGTCCGGGCGTAAGAATAGGACTACGGTATTCCCTGCCTGTCGTAAGGGGCCCGACATACTCATCAAACGGCCCCGAGATGGGCGGCGGAACAGCTAGCGGCACTGTGCCGCCGCAGCTCCAAAAGCGAGCCGGGGAGGGAACAATATGCCCTCCCCGAGCACGAAGCTGATAGTAGCTGAGCGTGGGAAGACTTCGGATGCTATAATGTGTGGTTCCCGGGGTTCTTCCCAAAAGCGCCAAGACGGCCGCCGGGGGGTTTTAGTGGGTACGAGCTTCACATACCCCCGACGCTCCCCCGAGCGTCGGGAAATGCGATAGGCGTTCCCCCTCGCTACAAAAAAAGAAGGAGTACTAATACGGCTGCATTTGCAATATTGCTTTTCGTCCTCTACGCGTTTTTTTTTTGTAGTGAGACACTCCACAGAGTTCAAAAAACAATATTTAATATGTGGCCGTAATAGCACCTCAGTACATACATGTTTCTGACATTTTAAAACTAAAGAAATAGCTGCAGTGATAGCCAATAAAGCCAACACAAATGCTAGCACAAATATTGAACCGTTTTGCATATCTTCAGTCTTATCAATTATTTGAAGCCAAACCCTTCAAGGCAATATTACATGAATATATTAATTGTATTTGTGGGTCTGCAGGGCAGGTCACCTCGCGGTCAGACCCTCTGCTGAAGGTACAAAGGTTTATTTACAAGCTACTCTCGGTTGTGGGTTTAGGTGTCGATATAAAGTCGGTTGGGCCCTGTACTCACTTAGACCCTTAGAGCATTTTGTGAACGAACGGCTTTTCAATGGTTGTTTGAGTTTGAATCTATTACATGTTTAATGATATAGTACAAACTATGGTGGGAGAAAATGAAGAGGGAAAGAGACCAAGAGATAAACCGAAGATATCATTGTTTAGTGTTCTTCAGACTGGTCTGCCCTTCTAGAATGAATAGAAGAATAAACATTAATTCACCAAAACCGACATAATTAAAAGATAAAATGAAGACAAATAAAATTTAACTTGCAAAGATGTATTATAAACAAAATAAAATAAAGTGGTTAAAATAAATAGCAAGATGCATTCCTATAGTCAGTCGTCACCGACGCGCGTCGTCAGTCGGTTTTATGGTGAAACGGTTACACCAATTCAGCTTACGACCTCAGCTGCAAGAGACTGAAGCCAACTGTTCTTCTATTGGTGGTTCTTCTGTAGCAGTTGATTTCACAATCGTTAGCCTAGAGCCGCGTGGTGGGCGCACCTTTACTGCCTCGCCTCTCGCAGTATAGTATACTTCGATACTGTATTGAATAAAGAATTTTGAATTTATGTGACTCACACTCCCACAAAGTCAGAGACACAAAGCAAGTACTTCGAGCTTTAAACAAACTTAAAATCGTCAATGCTAAGTGGCACAGAAAAGCTCGCACGAAAGCGAAACAGTTGCAAGTGACAGGGACGCCAGCGCCGGACGCGTCCACTGATTGTAGCTTTTTCGAGCTTTCACCGGAAACTTTGTTAAATGACGCGATCGTCGCGTTAAAATTCAATTTAGGGAGCTTTTTCGCGTTGCATACAGGGTGCTGCCAATTTGATGCGTTTTATTTTTTAAGCTCTGATTGCAGCTTTCAAGGCTTTTTGTAGTTGGACAAGTGATGTCTGATTGTCTATCGTATGGTTAAATTAAACTCTCTTTATACTCTGTATATACCTTTTATGTATTATAATAAAAATAACACATCACACTCAGAGCCCCTAACTAATAAAATAAGAAAGAACCTGTATTTAGAGTATCTTTCGAAACATTTACGGAGACGAAAAATACACCCAGATCGGAAAAACATTCATAACATGTTTGCCACCGCCTGGAATCGAACTAGGAAGATTTTTTAATCTAAGATACAAAGACAAACCTAGAAATCAAACATTGATATAAATGGATATCGGGGGTATGGGTGTTGGCCCCGTCGAAATAAAGTCGAAATTGGTATGATAATGACTTTGCATGTGTTTCGATATTCGGGTATCTTGTTCATGGATTTCATCTTGTTACTGCCTCTAAGTTTTATGCGTTATTTATTAAATTTATAGTTTTTTGAGAATTACTAAGGGTGCATTCACGTACAAAGTTGGTAACAAGCGCTTGTTGGCACTGCTTCGTTAAATTTATAGAAATTACCTGCGCTGACATTCGCGCTGGAACAAGCGTCTATGTCCGCGCAGGTATTTTCAATACATTTTTAGAACCAGCGCTAACAAGCGCTTGTTACTAGCGTTGTACGTGAATGCACCCTGAGAGAGGGGTTCTACACTCGTACGTAAACAGAAAAAGGTAAAATTACTCGCTTTTTTCCCAAGAATAACACCCATTAGCGTTTCTTCATAATAAAAACGTCAACGAAGCAGTCCCAATTGCAATTTGTCTTTTAGCCCACTCACGGAGGGGCGTGTACTCTCTGAGTAACAAACAAACAGGTTTCAAATTACTGCCTGAGAGGTGTAGATTTATTTTAAAGCTGATTCACACTTGTGGGCAACAGTCCCTCATGTTGATGTCTTTCTAATAACAACATACTAACGCGGCGCAAAGAACGCGACCAAAAACTGGCGTCGGAAGAATTCCGGGCTTACAATATTTCATACATGCAAAATTTACTGTTTTAGTTAAGAGCCAGTTTACAGCGATGCTAGCGCCATTCGCGAAAAAGATTAATATCTTCTAAACTAAGGCAAATATCAAAAATGTGGCACTGTATGACACTAGATAATGTAGCCTAGTATTTTTTAAGCACAGCAAAGTAGTCCTAAGTAAAAAGAACAAAAAAAAAACATAGATTGTTGCCAAAAGTGGCCACTTTTAGTAACACTTTGTAGCTTTCTTTGGTCTTCAACCTAAAAGCTGTACAGAAGTGCCCTAAAAATACTATGCTACATTATCTAGTGTCATACAGTGCCACATTTTTGATATTTGCCTCAGTTTAGAAGATATTAATTTTTTTCGCGAATGGCGCTAGCATCGCTGTAAACTGGCTCTTAAGTACAAGAATGCCCGCGCCTTCGCTAGCGGCACGCACGTAAATAATTTAAATCTACAAAAAAATTAAGGGTATCGTTCCCTAATAGAGATTTTTTACTTGTTTTCAGGAACAGATCAATTAGTATACCAGTATATGTAGATAGATATTTGTTCGGTGTGTAAACTGGCTTTACACTCAACTCAACGACGCGTGGTATTAAAGAGAATGAATCGAAATAAATTCAAGATGCTGCGTCGGTTTGTTTGTCAAGTCGTTTGTATATTGAAGGTAAAATAAATCATCCCTAACTAGGCAGACGCTGTGGCTCGCTTAAGTGCATAAAAAAAATCACAAGACCAACTTCATCCAAACGCGGGAAAAAATTATTGATACTTATCTACTTCCAACCGGAACTTCGGAGTTATAGTCCAAAGTCAACATTATTTCCCACTGAACCACGTTGTTTATAAAAAATCGTCACTATTATTTTCTTTGAATTTAATTATAACAGTGAAATATGAGAGAAAGTTTAGCGCGGACCATTACAACTATGGCTCAGTAGTTATCAAACTTCTTGCAGGCAATATCAACTATCTGCTCTCTTTGAACAGCTAACAATGTCTATTGCGCTAGAACTGATCTGAAGGGGCCAAGTCCTTTAACAAAATTAATAATAAAAAAAAAAAACGATTTCATTAACTGCATTAAATCATTGTCGTTCACTTGTACTGTTGTGGTCTTTAAAACAGCAATGATTTTTGAATGCTGACATTGTTGTTATATTTTGTACTAGTGGGCGCCCTGCAGCTTCGCCTGCACATTTTCTCTTGAAACCTCAATTTCTTAATTTTTCTCGAGGCAATTTCGAGATAAAAAGTAGCCAAAGCTTTTCTTAAACTCTAGACTATCCATATACAAAATTTTATTTAAATCGGTTCTGTACTTTTCTCAGGAAAGCTAGTCCGACAGACAGATAGACGGAGTTACTTTCGCATTTATAATATTAGTATGGAAGTATGGATGAGCATAATTAGTTTAGTAAAGAGACTTGTGCCCCGCAGTCAGTCAGTTAGTTGATTTTGATTGGTTCTGTTTGAGAGGACTGATGAAAGTGGGAGGGAGGTTATTTCGACTGCGTTTGTAGTAGTTCAGTAGTAGACTGAGCCATTAGTTATTTACTGATAATATTGTTGTTGTCTCTTTCTTTTCTACTCTACGCTATGTAAGGAAAACTTATGGTTAAGATAAATGTGTATAAGACATGGAACTTAGCAAAAAAAGTGTAAATTTGAGGGCAATCACAGCATTCGAACACCATTGCTGCTTTTTAAAGACTGCAACAGTACGTGCATAAGAAAACCAGCAATGGTTTTTGAATTATTAAATCTTAACATTGTTTACTTGTTGACCCGACAGACGTTGTACTGTCTTAAACTGATTGAATAGACTGGCAGTTATGTCAAACGATAAAAAGCGCAAGTTTAACAATGGAAAAGTTTGTATGGGAAAATAAAAATGGTTGTTATTTTCCGTCTTTGTCCCAACTTTTCAATATTTGTTCACCTTTGAAACCTTCCCTGGACTACGATAAACATTTGAAAATTTAAATGAACTAAGTTTGAGTTTTTGAGAGACTAACGAACCATGATATATTATATATTAATAGTAGCATATTCACTGCGACTCAACGTCTGCTTGGTCGATATTGCGCTTCAATTTGTTGGTATTACATAGCACGAAAATATACTTTCCAAGAACTGTGATCTACGTCGTGATTCAATTCACGTCAGGCGTTACATATAGGTATTAGTTTCGTTACAATTTCAGTTGCACCTTTCAGGTTCTATTTGAGTAAAAGTCCGCAGATTTACAGACGTCGACTTTTATTAAGATTTAGTTCGGCAGAGTTTTATTTAGTGCGCCCCTATTTCATGTTATTTCTCTCTCTAAAGCTCCATTTGCAAAAGATTTACGGCTGAATTTTGCAAAGTTTTCAGCTTTCGGCGATGGTGGAGTAGTTTCTTGAGCTTTCTCATTTCGCGCTTTATAACCGGAGCTTTTGGGAACTTGCTATCAAAAATCATAAGACTCCCTCCCCAAGCAGCACATTTGGTTGCATAAGAGCTTTGGAGCATGTCCGATTATTACTTATAGTAATAGACTTAAGCGCTATAGCGTGCTCTGGAACCCTTATGCAACCCTTATGCAGCAATTTGGGCACAATTTTATGCAACTATGGGTGCTATTGTAGCTCTATAACGGTAGCACAGAGGTGCTACTAAGGCTGCAACAAACCATTAACCCTCTTATAGCGCTTCTATAGCACTTTCTAGTGAATGAGATTGAACGAACTGTGAATGAATGATAAATAATTTACGCCAAGTGTTTGGTTTTTGTGACAAACAGATTCACAAGTAATACAAGTTTTAAAATTCCATGGATGCTCATCGGATATCGGCGGCCATTAATTTAATATTTAGTAAGTAAGATGGTGTTATTAGGTTTTGCAGTTCGTATAAACCGTCGTTCGTATATTTGTTTTTTTTTATTTACCTGTTTTTTTTGGGAATTAAGCGTTTTTCGTCTTTATCTGTACACAACACGGGTAACTAATTAAGAGAGGTGCTATCGGAGGTCCACCCTCATTTGTCTACAACTCAATGATTTCAGTACTCACACTTCTAGCGTTGCTCGTCTGAGGTATTTTAACGTTGAATCGGCCAATATTCTCTGTTCAAAATATATTGTTTTAGGTTACCTCCTCGCAGCGCAGGCCAAAGTTTCATACTTATCCCATAAAAATACCAGACAATATCGATATTCCCAACGATTCATAAAACCTAGATAGATAAGACTCGATGTCCTAGGGAATGGCCGGTCGGGACTTGATGACCCAATTTGTCCCGGCGGCCGCGGGCACGGATCGAGGTCCATGCCCTAATATTTTATTACGTAGTGGATTTCTTACGTTTTATGGCAGTTGTTTGGTTAGTCATGACTTATCGCTTGATATTTTATATATAATATCAAGTATACCATTTGTTTCTCGGGGGAGCGTCGGCGGTATGTGGGGCTCGCACCCACTTAAACTCCCCAGCGGCCGTCTTGGCGCTTTTGAGAAGGACGCTGGGAACTTAGCTGCTATCAGCTTCGTGCTCGGGGAGGGCAATTTGTTCCCTCCCCGGCTCGCCTCTGGAGCTGCGGCGGCACAATGCCACAACCTGTGCCGCAGCCCATCTCGGGGCCGTGTGATAAGTGTGTCGGGCCCCCGCTCTTTACACCCATGACACCAAAGACCCCGCCTAGTCGCCTCTTACCTATATAGGGCTTATATCAAGTATCACCTTTTTTTGTAACGGGGGGAAATGCTTATCGCATGCCCCGAGCGTCGGGGGTATATGGGGCTCGCATCCCCTAAAACCCCCCTGGTGGCCGTCTTGGCGCTTTTGGGAAGAACCCCGGGAACCACGCATTATAGCGTCCGAAGTCCTTCCCTGCTAGGTAAAAGCCTTTTAGGTGTCTCCCCATCTGGTACAATCTTGCAAGCTTTCTCCCATGACAAGAGTTATAAGAAATGTACTTACTAAGTTTGCGGTTCAATTCCTCTACTAACTTCGTTGTATTTTGTAATTTTAAACAACTTTGCTAATTGTTTCCCTACATCTCTGAAAGTGCAGCAAAGTAGCGGCGTCCTAGCACTTCACACGTCACAAGCCTGGTCATTACTAAAGAGTACTAACGTCCACTGCTAGAAATAGGTCTCCGCCACAAGACAAACATTGTGGAGGGAAATGGCCGTCATTGCCATGCTTTGCCGTGATACCGGTTTTACTGTGGCTCTTTAAGTTTTTTAACGAAGGACGCTGCTGCCCGTTATTCGGTTGTTCCCTTAGGGTATTATTCACGTAGAAAGCTGGTTTCTCTGGTTCAAATAATGTATAGAAAACACCTGAACTGAGATAGGCGCTTGTTGCCAGCGCTAATGTCAGAGCAGGTATTTTCTATACATTCTTCGAACCAGCGCTAAAAAGCGCTTGTTGCCAGCTTTGTACGTGATACTCGCCTAATCAGTCGGTTATTTCATTAAATTATAAAAACTATACGTGTTGTAGACTTCAACTACCCACTTAGTTTCTAACTATCATATATGTAAATCCAAAATTATTATAAACCTGCGGTTGACCCGGCACGACCCAAACTTTCCCGTTAATAATTGTAATAATTATAAAAGTAAATTGTAAAGTTCTCTATGTGGGTTACGTGGGAGTAGCTCACGTCGTCTAAAACTTCCTGCCGTGTACGGAACCCGAACTATCATTACTCCATTCCGGGGCTGCTGTGGCGCAATTATGTTAATGCACAGCCAGCCTCCGAGGGAGGGTCACTCGGAAACTGGATTTTGAAATTTCAAACTAAAATATGTATTATACTCCTAACTAGCTGACCCGGTATCTTTGTGCTGTCAAAAGAACTTTATAAATATCATTATAAATTAAAGCCTTTGTCACAGTGTAATAAATAGTACTGCATACAGTATGAGCACTCCCTGCCTCCCTCAGCAAGTGCGGCCTCCGCGCTCGGTTACCTCTAGTTTACCGCTCAGTACAAATAGCACGTATAATCTCACTAACACAAGCATGATACGCGTGCACGTACACGAGTTTCGGCTGTGCGCGAAGCAACTCGCTTTTTTCTATGAAGTGTCCGAGGTGTGTCTTTGTGCTATTCTGATGAGTAAGGCTAGCATACTGTGAAGTTTCATCTAATTCTGATAAGCTATGGCAAAAACATCCAAATATGCTCAAAAACTTTCGCATTCCTAATATTATTAGAACGATACGCGTATTAAAGTTCTTTAACCAGGCGCCCTTCTTCTGAAGCCTTAGTTTAATCGATCCCCTCACGGCATCTGTGTAATGTATGGAAATGGGTACAAATCTCTACCCAAGTTAAGCAAGGGGAATTATCATGAAACTAGCTAAAACCCTGTATCTGGGTTACCTATAATACAAAATTCAAACGTACAAGAATATTTGTATAGTTAATGAAAAGATTTGTACACAGTGGCAATACATAGTAAACATTTTTTTTTTAACACAAACCAATTCTCGCTGTCCCTAACTTCTTCGCTCTACAATCCGACTAAGAGCTTTCTTGAGCAGTTAATTGTAAAAGAAAGAGACGGATAATTGTATTAAAACAAGTAGACTAGCCGTGTCCCTAGTGCCGCTCTCGTCTAAAAGCCCTGCGACAGCCCGCCGCTGGTTTACGAAGGACCGAGCTGTTAAAACTTTGCCCCATTCCGAGATTAAGGGTGCCTTTCCACCAAGGATTTGCATTGCAAAGAAGATGTACAAGCTACGATACTAAACTATGTGACCGCTTCTACCTATGCTAAGCTATGCGATGTACTGCGAGCCTGCATGCATAGCATCCGTAGCACGCTTCCATAGCATGCATCCAGGGCGCTATACATCATCATCAATGCAATATAGTAAAAACAAAGTCGCTACCCGCGCCGTCCCTATGATTGCTTATATCTTTTGAACTATGCAACGGATTTAGATGCGGTTTCTTTTAAAGGATAAAGTGATTCAAGAGGAAGGTTTATATGTAAAATTCATGAATAAAATAGTTAATAATAATAATAATAATAATAATAATAATAATAATTATAATGATCCATATACAATATAGCAAAACTCTCGAAAGGGCCTCTACGAGTTGGATTCGTCCCCTCGCACGCCTCTCAAAGGACCGGGCTCCATCCCGTGATACCGAAGAGTATTGAGAAACATAATAATAATAACACATCACACTCAGAGCCCCTAACTAGGAAGAACCTGTATCTAGGGAGCCCGAAACACACACAGAGACGAACATCACACCCAGACCGGAAACAAACAAGATATAAGATAAAGCGGTACGAAGTTCGCCGGGTCGTCTAGATCTATATAAAGTCTTAGCTTAGTTGAACCCGTTCCCACATTCTATTCTATGTGGACCAATGAACATAATGTGTGGATATCAGACGCATCCATAGCAACGTAGCCGTAGCATAGCTCTGGTGGAACGGAACCCTAGTATTAAGGTAGCATAGTCGTGCGCTTCTCTAAGCTTCAAATTGTTAATTTGTCATTCTACTTTCATGCTGCCCCATTGCTCTCCCTTTGTGTTATGAGGCTGGTTAACTTTTTAATCTAGATTAGCTTTTGCATTATTGCTGTTTTGTTCGCGCTGTGCTGTTATAGAAACAAAGAGAACAGTTTATGAGTTGAATGGGGGAATGGAATTTTTCATTTGAAACAAGCTCCAACGTTAAGATATTACCTGGCTTTTTATTATAATATACAGTTAGTCTTATCACTGATTTTTTTTCTAATAATGGCGCCCAACGTGGGGCCAGCAAAGATTATTATTTTTGTCGCACAATTTGAATTTTTATTATCAGAGCATGTTCCATATTTGAGTTTAGTAAATAAAAAGGTAAAAACACTTATAATTTAAGAGTACTAAAGATGCATCTGTACTCGAGTGTAATAATGGCGCCCAACGTGGGGCCGCGTGAAAACATCATTCTCTACTCCAACACTAGTCCTTAATCTTCATAAGCATTACCAAAACTTTCAAGTCACGCCCTCGCCGCATAAGCATGCCCCTCGCGTGTCGCCGCGGCCTCGCGCCTTGACAAACAGAGTATGTTGGTATAATCACACGCACAACGCCGCATTATGCTAGTAGATATCGCGTGTAATGAAGCCCGACGCAAACACACATACGAGCATGTGACAATGTGTTAGTACTAGAGGCTGCCCCGCGGTATCACCCGCGCAGATTTCTCTTAAACACAAAAATCCAGTTTCCTCCGGTTCCCGTGGTTATTTCGGGAAATCCCTTCTTAGTGCTCACCTACACTCCCCAAGGAACACACGTACCAATTTTCAGCTTTCTACGCCCAGTAGTTTCGGCTCTGCGTTGTCTGTCAGTCAGTCAGTCAGTAATTGAAGAGTTTTATATATATTGATTACTGAACTACTGCAGGGTTAGAATAAGATTATATCTTAAAACTAACAAATTTTGTAGTTTTTCAGCACACTGACACACTGGATAACTTCAAAATGACTACTAAAAAGAAATAAAATCTATCACATATACGATAGGATATTACCCAAAACATATTTTCTTTCACCTTGTTGACGGTTTTTATTGCAGACCCAAATCAGTTCTTACGTAAGATTATTATCTTTATTCCACGTGTTTTTTTGTGTTACATTGCATGATGTAATTTTCATATTTTTCTTTAAAATATATAATAATAATATCACATCACACTCAGAGCCCCTAACTAGGAAGAACCTGTATCTAGGGTGCCCGAAACACACACAAAGACAAACAACACACCCAGACCGGAAACAAACATCGATATTCATCATATCAATTTTCGCCCCGCCCGGGAATCGAACCCGGGTGCACACGCTTACTCAGTCCACATCACTGGCAACTGAGCCACGTAGCAGTCAGTGAGAAATTATTTATTATTTCACTAACACAAATATTTCTGAAATAACTAATGTTTCACTCTACATTGTTTAATATCTCTAACTCGCTAGTAGCTGAGTTCATTTTGCTAAAAATTATAGATTTTCTATTTTTATTTTTATCCAAGCTTCAATAAAAGCCTTGATTGCGTAGTCTCTGTGACGGAAAACTGTCCGAAATGAGAAATAATTCATTTTTCTCCCGCTCCCGCTCCCGTCCTTAGTTTAATTAATTACAGAGTGACAGACTGACTGACGGTGTAATTTCAGCAATTCCAGAATGACGACAAAACTGTTTCCGTTTTGTTACAAATGAATGTATCGCACTTTATAATGGAGTAAATAAAGAATAACCAATAATATAATTTTAGCCTAAGCAGTAACTATCTTTATAGAATTCAGTGGTTACCTGTTATTGGGTTTCTAGAACAACTTTTATCATAAACATAACTTATACCTTTGTCAGGATGATTGAAAAAAAGTACCTAATGTTTATATCAAACTAGAGGCTGCCCCGCGGTTTCACCCGCGCAGATTTCTCATAAACACAAAAATCCCGTTTTTTTTCAGTTCTCATGGGAATTTCGGAAAATCCTTTCTTAGTGCTTCCCTACACTCCCCAAGGAACCCACTTGCAAAATTTCAGCTCGCTACGCCCAGTAGTTTCGGCTCTGTGTTGTCTGTCAGTCAGTCAGTCAGTAACGGAAGAGTTTTATATATTGATTATCCGAGTTTTCGCTAAATCTCTAGTTTTTTTTGCAACAGTACTAATTTTCAAATCTTCCTACGACATTATACATTCCACTGCACACAACATTTATATCATTTACATACCTTTTCCTTTCCGCAAATAATTTCAGAGCTATATTTATACAGCCTCATCAATTCGTTGCCCAAATTTGATGGGGCCATAAAATAAGCAATTCGGACCTTCGGACCCGCAATCAGTATTCATGGGATCCATCGGACCTCAAAGCATTTGAAAAACTGCAAGGAAAGGGTCTGAAAAATGCGGGTCCGAGGAAGGTTTACCTTTGTATCGGAATTTAGGGAATTTCCTGTTTTTGTTGTTATTTGGTTAAGCTACGTAGGATGACTATTGTTTTACAAATTAGAGGTATAGTTTATTGCGTTGCATTATCGCTTTGTGATGGAAAATAGAAGCGAAAATCTTGTTGTGAAGTTGTAACTATATAGGTTCGCTGTCTCCTGATTTTTTTTTTCTTTTTATAGAGACACGCCCTGAATCAACTGACACGTACTGAGAACTTCCTCTTTTCCGAAGTCGTTTAAAATCGGTACTAAAACCTTCTCCTGAATGTAAAATATACTTTTTTTAAAACCGCGTCAAAATTGGTTTTGCCAAACTCGAGATAATCTCGGCCAAACATACATACATACAGGTCAAACAGATAACCTCCTTGTTTGAAGTCGGTTAATAATAAAACAAGTTTATCTCAAGCAAACATTCATTCAGACTTGTTAAGCTGTTTCGGAGAAAAGTGCCTTTGACAGACGGACGGATTAGTCATATTAATAAGGTGTAAGGATGAGTATGTACAGTGGCGGACACGATCGGCGTAATACTTCCGGTTTTTCTGTATTGCAAAATAGCTCTTGTTCTTTGGTTTTACAGTCTAGGGCTTACGAAACCATAGACAAATCTGTTGCGGCCTCCTAGTCCTTGACTGTACCATGTTTGTCTATGTATAATATGTCTCGGGCACCCTAGGTACAGGTTCTTCCTAGTTAGGAGCTGAGTGTTATGTGTTATTATTACCACGTCTATAAAAACAATTAGTACCTAATCATCTTTAAAACGATATCCATACATAATCTCACGCCTTTTATTCCCCGAAGGGTTAGGCAGAGGTACCAACTCAAGAGCCGGACCCACGTTTAGCCGAGTTTATGCTTTTATTACCAACGTGAGGCGGGGCCAGCTTGTCGCCGCGGTTATAACGACCACTACTGCGGCCGGGACCAACGGCTTTACGTGCCTTCCGAAGCACGGAATCATCTTACTTTTCACGATAAACGATATCCCTTTATCGCTTATGTAAATTTTCTGAAAACATCTCAAATTACAAAACTACGAGGCGTCGTCGGGGACTCGAAGGCGAATGCAAGACGAATATTAAAAAGACATAAATCATGTCACTGCGCCCCAGCCATATTTGTCAGTTCGGAAAATGTCCGGAATTTTCGGAAACGCTTTCCGGACCTCAAACCCGTCGCAGTTCGTTGTTAGATTTGCATCAAAGTGCGCTATTCGAGGACCTTTAGGTTTTGTATATTTTTTTTAGTTTTGAGCACATTAAAGAACAAGAAACTGTTCCAGCTCAGCTGTATTCCCTTTATTTAACGGGCCACACGTTGCTTAACTAGCGCCACTTCCGATAAATAATTATATCTTAGAAACCAAGGCTGAAATCAAAAATATGCGTCAATGACACCCTAGTTAGATAATCTTGCTTAGAATTTTTAATGCTCTGTTGTGTATCTTTCAGGATAATGATCTTAGAAATATTCGTTTGTTGCCCAAAGTGGCCACTTTTAGTTTCACGCACATTTTTGATTCGGCCATGGTTTAGAATAGTTTAATTATTAATCGAAGTGGCACTAGTATAGCACCCGCTAAGCCCCTTAAATTGTCTATTTAAGTGTTATCGAATACGAAAGGTATTTCTAAGGTTCTGGTATTTTTGGTACACATTGTTTTTAACCGACTTCAAAAACGGTGGTTATCAGTTTGACCTGTATGTATGTATGTATGTTTGTCCGCGATTATCTCGAGTTTGGCTGGACCGATTTTGATGCCGTTTTCAGAAAAGTATTCGTTACATTCAGGAGAAGGTTTTAGTATCGATTGTAACCGACTTCGGAAAAGAGGAAGTTCTCAGTTTATGTTTGTGTCAGTTTATTGAAGGCGGGTTCCTTTTTTGTAAAAAAGAAATTATTCTAAGTGATCTCTACCACATTTTACGAGTGCTTACAAAAGCTCTGAAAGCACAGAATAAGCTCCTAGCTGAGTGCCGCTGATTGTCGCATTACTCTATTCATCGGAGCTTCATTGTGCAGGTCGGGTCGAGAGTCGAATAATTCACTCCTCGGACTTTTTGTTACTCTTTACACGAGGCCCTGATAGAAGGCATATGTAAACTAATTATATCTTCAGATTTTTTTTTTGCAAAATGTGCAAAATTATGAGATCCACAGAAGAAATAAAGTCACCAACATTACTCAAATAATTGCAAAATTTAAGTTAATAACACATCATCGTCATCACACTCAGAGCCCCTAACTAGGAAGAACCTGTATTTAGGGTGCCCGAAACACACACAGAGATGAACATCACACCCAGACCGGAAACAAGCATCGATATTCATGATATCAATATTTGCCCTGCCCGGGAATCGAACCCGGGTGCACACGTTTACTCAGTCCACATCACTGCCAACTGAGCCACGAAGCAGTCAACAAGTTTCAAGTGACAACAGTTTACTGACTGAATTTTGTCTAAATCTCTCTAAGCTTACACGGTGCAAAACTAGCGCCACTTCGATAAATAATTGATATCTTCTAAACCATGGCCGAAATCAAAAATATGCGCCTTTGACTCCCTATAGATAATCTTGCTTAGAATTTTTAAGGCCTCTTTGTTTAGCTTTTAGAATAATTTTAGAAGTATTCTTTTATAAAACTAAAGTGGCCACTTTAGGCGACAAAAGGTTTTTTCTTTGTTTTTGAAGCTTAAAGCAAAACAACACGGGTTTAAAAATTCTAAGCAATATCTAGGGAGTCAAAGGCAAATATTTTTGATTTCGGCCATGGTTTAGAAGATATCAATTATTTATCGAAGTGGCGCTAGTTTCGCACCGTGTAAGCCTTTAACTTGTCTTTATTATGTTTTATTACAACAAGATCAAAGTATTAGCAAATTGCTGATTCCGTAACTCGTCCACTAATCCCGGATCTTTCCGGTTATTTTTCAAGGAAACGGACGTTAAAAAAGAGATTTTTTTTCCTGTAATTTCCTCCCTGGAACAAAAACCAAGCTCTAATGCTCGCTGAAAAAATACTAATAAAGGGTTTCTGCCGGTGCCGCTGATTGATTTACATTAACGAGCTTCCTCGCTAATTATAACAATCTTGTTTTATTTTTAGGTTCCTAGTAATAATAGTAAATTTCATTAACCACCTCCGTTGGCAGTGATGTTCAATATGACTTCGGCAGGCGCACATTTTTATGATGGATATTGATGTTGATGTTTGTTTTCGGGGTGCCCGAATCGCATACTCAAACTCACCTGGAATCTGGATTCGGGCACCCTAGTTAAAAGTTCTTACTGGGCAGGGGCTCTGAGTGATCTGTGTCATTAAAATTGTTTTGTATAACTTGAATTGCACCAGGGTCCATTTTCTCAAATCAATTTCTCCTTTATTCCAGATGTCCCATACTTGGAGCTGGCGGAGCCTGACGAGGGCTACCATGGGCTGATCCGCGAGAACGAGACCCTCGTGGAGGTGACTCCAGCCATCAGGGCCAGGGGGCCGCTCTGCTCCTTCCTCATCCTGAACAATAAGCACCATGGGGAAGCGCCTTTTGAGGTAAGTTTACTCCAGTTCTACTCGCGTTCTTTGCGAGTGCGTGTACCTACACTGCTTGTGGGTCACTGCTAGCATTGACTGAAAATCAGCGCTGTTGGTGAAAGCCTTCAGCAAATGCTGAGTTAGTTCCATTTTTCAGCAACTGGGAGAGCAACTGATATGACGGCAACGTTCAGAAGTCTGAATCGGAAGGTTGCAATTGTTGTAGTTCACTGGTATAACGCGTAGATCTCCTACTCGCATGATTCAGGTTCGGTGCCCACTCCAGTCGCGGCACATACATTTGTCTAGAATGCTGCCACGATCGCTTCTGTGTTTCACAATGAACTCTTGCAGCTAGAAGTTTTCTCATTGCCACAAAGAAGCCAGAGACTACAGACGTCTTTTTTTTATATTTTATACTAGTCCTCTAAAAAATAGTCTGGAAAACTGGGTAAAATAAATTCTTTGTGTAAAATAGCTGCGCAAAAAAACTGCCATTATCTTTTTTATGCAAATAAAAAGCATGAAGTTCTTGTATTATCAGAACACCTTATTAAAAAAGCTTTATCAAACTAAAAGACTATCCTGTTACTCATTAAAGAAACATGCTAGCCCTTAAAAATCGTAGGTTCTTAGGAACCTACGATTTTTAAGTTTAAAGTTGAGTCAGAGGGGGAGTTAGCTCTGACTCAACTTTATTGGAACTTTATACTGACCACCGGAACAGAACTGTTCCGAGTTGAGTCAGGGGGAGTATATGACATGGAGGAGGTGGCAGCTTGGCGCTATTTGCGAGCTTTATAATAGATAAGAGATAAAAGGCTTCATCGTCATCACAATATCTACCTTTTACGCAGGTTTCAATTATTTCTTTACAAGTGGACGGACTGCAAACTACCTTTTTACGCAGGTTTCAATTATTTCTTCACAAGTGGACGGACTGCAAACTACCTTTTTACGCAGGTTTCAATTATTTCTTCACAAGTGGACGGACTGCAAACTACCTTTTTACGCAGGTTTCAATTATTTCTTCACAAGTGGACGGACTGCAAACTACCTTTTTACGCAGGTTTCAATTATTTCTTCACAAGTGGACGGACTGCAAACTACCTTTTACGCAGGTTTCAATTATTTCTTCACAAGTGGACGGCCTGTAAACACATTTCAAATCGTAATGTATGTTTGAAAAGGCGTGGTAAGCAAAACAATATTCCCGACGTGTCCACAGCTCAAAAAGACATCCATCAGTCAGGCTGCGCCGCTGTAAATTGGCGCAAAAGACGGATGTTGTTCCATTACGGGCGCGCGTCCCGTCATGCCGCGCTCTGCGGTCGGAAACCGTAAATGAATGGGGATCGTTTGAAATTTCGAATTTTGGGAGAACTGCTGCAGTGCAAGCTACCCGAAAAACGTCTTATTATATCGCATTTAACAAGAAAAGGATAGGAAGATTGATGTGGTGACTTCTGCCACTGACTAGCCATATAATTATACTACTTCCCAGGCGTTATTTGGTTACGTAATCTGTGCGCATGATAGACAACGGTTTGCAAGTTCCAATTTTGAAATACGCATCAGTTTCAGATCTGGGCCGGTAACTGTTTAGAATTTTGAAAACTAGATTAATGTTTGACAGTTCGATGATTACAATTTCTAGCATTCATACAAAACTACTTACAAAGGGATGGGTTTCAATTTAAATATTAGTTTCCGCTTCTACTGTTTGAGAATTGATCAAAATAATTTTGTAGTCGAGTTCAGTAAATAGTGTTTTTTGCTATGTCTAAATCCAACTGCTTTATAGTTTTTATTTTACTGAAACTTTACCGCGATACTGAAACATTTCCGTACGATTGATCAAGCAACTTAAATTCCTTAAATAGAATTACAGTTTCCGGTAGATGGTTCCGATAGTCTGAACAGATCAAACACTGTTAGAGTTGAGGTCGCTGCACATTTATAACCTCTACACTAGATCGGTATCGTCCTCATGTCGTATTTTACTAAGATATTTGTTTTTCGCCGTGTGGTGGCGGCATATGCCACCACCCCATCAGCTCACATTGGTATCATTAAAGGCGATAGGGACACCCGAATGAAGGAAAACAGCGTCCTTCGTTCATAAAAGAGACAGTTCGTATTAAAAAAAAAGCATCAAAATTATCATAATCAGCCATAAAGATTTATGCGTATATAGTCCTCTGATAAAAATTAGATATGTGATGCTGACTCTTTTTTTTTTTATAAGTTCTCACTTAACGTGAAAACTCTTTAAAATACCTAAGTCAAGTGTATATATATTTACTACCAGTGTTATGTATGTTAGTAATATTTGTTGAACACCTTTGCACCTCTGTAACTGTTCTTATTTCAAATAGTAGGACAAAATCTGAACTCGAACAGTCGACGCTACAATTTCAACAACTCTCATAACAACTGCAAATAACGGCTGCGAATAGCAGGTATATGAGCCACGACTTTGAGCGAAGCGTGAAGCGTAGCGTTTGTTAAAAGAAAATACTACTATTGATACTATTTTAAGAAAACTTAAAATCTCAGGGTTCTTATCCTCTATAATTTTCCAGCTGTCAAAGTTTAAAAAAAAGTAATCTATTGCAATGAGAAACAAAGTTTTCGATCGAGGCACCATTACATTACTGGAGGGGATTTCTCTATCTGTGTGTTTTTTTCTACTGTTTCACTAGTTCACCGCCATCCCAGGTTCGTACAACCCTGCAGTCATACTAAACCTTGAACCGGGAGACACTGCGGAGAATACCGCAGCTTTTCTACAGCTGCAAAGCGAACGTGACGCTCCGTGAACGTAGCGCCATTTTCCCATTTTAACTCTCCTCCTTCAAGACCAAATCAAATCGCTCGCTGGATTAGACAACTTTTTGATCGGGGCACCAAATCATTGGGCTCCACTTCGCTTCCGCACCCGCTTGTCGCTTCGCTCGTCGCCCCGCTCAAGCCCCCGCTTACATCGTGGCGTCCTCGTCGACGCCACAGGTGATACGTTGCGGAAAGTTATCTCGACGTATTTTACCATTTTCACGGTTGAACGGGATAGAGTATCGATTCTAGTTTTATAACGCGTTGCCGTTTTATTTTATTTTGTTTCAGTACATACCGGGTGTTTCTGACAAGGCGGTAATAAATCAGAGGAGGGATTCTGCTCACCATACCTAACAACTTTCCCAATGCAACATGGGCCGAAATCTCAAAACAAAAATCAGCCGTCCCATACATTGACCCCGTCAGCTGATCGAACCAATGTAAGGAACAGCTGTTATTTTTTTTGAGCTTTCGACCCATGTTGCTTTGGGAAAGTTGTTAGGTATGGTGAGCAGAATCCATCCTTTGATTTATTACCGCCTTGTCAGAAACACCCAGTATATTTGAAATGAAATGAAATGAAAGTATATTTACCTATACACTAGCCTTTACCTATCGAAGTTACTAAATAAAAACGAACACCTGTTTCGCATTGGAGTACGCAGAGGAAATTTTGACTTATACTACGATCCTGACTTACCTACTTCTTTACAGCACAAAATTATTTCATAATTCAAATCTAAAAAGGTTTCTGTGGGTTCAAAATTGCACCTAGATTTTAGGAAATCTCCAATTTAAAAAAAAAACTAGCAAACAATAAAATAGCTATGAATAGTGGAGCTTCTAAAGATAAGGTCTAAGAATAATTTAAATTCTTTCCAACTTGCTTCCATATTTAATAGTTAAAAATTGCTAAGCCCTAGTAGAACTTGGTGCAAACTGCAAACACATTTTTTTCTTTTTGAAACTTGTTGTTCCGATCGAGATTAACTAAGCTGCGACAAGCTCGCGTCTAAGTTAAAGTTGTGTTTAAGTTGGCGTTAAGATGGCGCCCTGCCATCACATCCTTATAAAAGATATACTTATAATCACAGAACAAGGAAGATGCTCTCTCTCTCTCTCTTTTCTGTGCTTATAATGTAACTAGCTTACCCGGCAAACGTTGTTTTGCCATATAAATAATTTTTAAGGGGTATGAAAAATAGATGTTAGCCGATTCTCAGACCTACTCATGCTCACATAATTTCATGAGAATCGGTCAAGCCGTTTAGGAGGAGTACGGGAACGAACATTGTGACACGAGAATTTTATATTAAGAATAGAGGCTGCCCCGCAGTTTCACCCGCGCAGATTTCTCATAAACACCAAAATCCCGATTTTTCCGTTCCCATGGGAATTTCGGGATTTTTTTTCCTAGTGCTCCCCTGAACTCCCCAAGGAACCCACGTGCAAAATTTCAGCCCGCTACTCCCAGTACTTACAGCTCTGCGTTGTCTGTCAGTCAGTTAGTCAGTAACGGAAGAGCTTTAATAGAATATTTAGAGAAATAAAGGAATGATAATATTAGCTACATTTGTAACCTTATGTAAGGTCTCCTGATTAATAAATGCCTTTTAACAAAACATGTGTGTTAGTCTCACGACTTAATTGCTTTCATTTTCTTTTCCATTAGGAAGCAAGTGAACATACAGTCAATACATAGTATAAAATAAAGTCGCTTCCCGCGTATGTACCCCGCGTACGTACCCTGGCCCTATGTATGCTGAAATCTTTAAAACGACGACGGCAAATGCAACGGATTATACTGCGGTTTTTTTAATAGTTGGACTCAAGGGGAAGGTTTATAAGTATAATACATTCACAAAATACTAATAGGTGAGGCGGTACGAAGTTCGCCGGGTCGACTGGTACTCTATAATATAAAAATTAATCGCATAATGTTTTGGTTAGCACATAACTCAAGAACGCCAGGACAAATTTTAAAAATTCCTTTATTGAAATGTTCGTTGAAGTCCAAGGATAGTTTGAACGGCGAGAAAAAAAACGAATAATTTCCCGGGAAAACAACAAAGTAGTAATAGGTTAGTTCGAAGTTCTTTGGGTCTACTAGTAAGTAATAGAAGCACTACGACTCTATAGTTCAAGTAATTCTTTACAATTGGCCTGTTAATTGCCCATTTTCTTTTGTAGGTTGAATAAAAAGAATCCGATCAGCAGTTAATGAGTGGGTGTGACAGTAATAAATCTCGTTTTTCCAATGGATTGAATGTGTTTTCCCGCTAGTGGCCTGACAGACAGACGGACGGGATGACAAACGAGCTACTGTTGCAACAATGCAAGGAAAAAACTCCGCCAGGACCGATTAACTAACTAGAATTTTGGGATTTCTTTCAAAGAACCTTTCTTTGAAAGAAAAATCCCCTAGGATTTTTTCCCTTATGAGATCTCTGTTCGCTGAAAACCATAATTAAACAATATAGTCATCTCAGCCAAAACACGTCCACACCTAGACACAGGCCTCCACCACAGATTGCCATAATGACCTACCATGTTTGATTCCCGACGGACAATTTGTCGAATTTGTCGTATCTATCTGTCACTTTTGTCGATCATCTCCATACATTTTCCCGCATTGAAATGTCAAAAGCGATTAAGAGTGACGGTTAGATTCGACAAATAGTCCGTCGTGCTGCGGGGGGTCTTGGATCAGATTGTATTTGTGTCGGGCACCCTAGATACAGGTTCTTCCTAACTATGGGCTCTGAGTGTAATGCGATATTATTACTATAGCAATTTGGCGTAAATTTATATTTATATTTAGTTTTATATGGATATTAGCTGTCTTAAAATATACATAACTGTAATATGTACCACACGGCTGCTCTTTGTTTCTGGCAGAATAATCAGCGTTGCATTTTTTGCAGCATATGCTGAGTCGGAGCCATTTCACATGCACAATACAGGCTTGCTAGTTATATTATGTTTTTCTTTTGTTATATCATTTTTATTTTATAGTTTTAGTTTGTATGCTTGTTCTTACGTATTATAATTTTCTATTTTATTTTTGCTGTACCGCTTTTTTATATAATTTATTATTGTTAGTAGTTTGTATGCTTGTATTGTTTGTGTGAATAAAAACTATGTCTATGTCTAAACCTGCGGTATATTATGTAGTAGTTAGAGTAAGTAAATCAATTTTACCGTTACATCGTAGCAGCACAACCTGTGGCTCGCCGCCATTAATCTCCTCTAATGGAGCCAGGTTTATGGATGCTGAGCGTGTCGCGGAACGTTTATCACGTGCTAATGTCAAATGGGACAGTTTGGACGGAATATATATATTGGCCAAGACTTATATACTTACCTGCGAAAATGATCGTGAGACGACATTTTTATGTAGATAATGAACTTTCGGAATCACGTTATGAGAAGGCATTAAGGCGATATAAAGACAAATAAATCAAACGACCGAATGAACAGAGGTTATCCCTTTGATATAGCATACTGAGGGAAAGGGACAGTCATATGTCAGTCGCCCACATCGGTTCCAACATTTTATTGGAAAAAGTAATAAATATTGAATATATTTAATTATTACTTTTAGATCAAATCTGAATTACCAGAATTTGATTTTGTTTATTATACTTATATTATTATTAATAAGTAATTTCGAAGAACGGGACGGGAATAGCTAGGTATTCCCGTTTTTTGGAAAGGTTATCTATGACGAAATAATGTATCGAGGTTTTTTGATTCCACTAGTGTTTCTCAATTATAAAAAACTTTGTTATATCCTCAAAAAGGTTATATCTTTATCTCCTATAGATTTTGAGAATTACTTGATTTAAAAAATCTTCAACACTCATGTAGCGTCTTAAGTTCATATTCATTTATTCAGCGCTTGCTTAGGTTGAATAATAATAATAACGCATCACTCTCAGAGCCCCTAACTAGGTAGAACCTGTATCTAGGGTTCCCGAAACATATACAGTAACGAACATTACACCCAGACCGGAAACAAACATTGATATTCATCATAACAATGTTCGCCTCGCTGGGAATCGAACCCAAATGCACACGCTTCTCAGTCTACATCACTGCCAGTGCTACGGAGCAGTCTAATTATCTAAATGTTGTCTGTGGGTTTCCTGGGAGAAATAGCTTTTAACGATAATTCCTCCCTTCCACCCTCTTTATCTTCGTATTCGTAATTTTACTGTATATTTGTAATAGTTTTACTTGTTTTAATTTTTTCTTGCATCTTAATGCATCGAGCGCTACCGAACCACAACTGAAGTTAAAACACAGTACATGCGGTTTTCTCAAATAAAAAACCTTTTTGAAATATATTTTTCTTAACAAAATCCGGGCAAAGCAGAAACTGCCAGACGTCATCAAGTTTCCCGCAACAATGTTTAACATGAAAAGACTAGAAGTAAATCTAGTTCAGGCTATAGGTTTAGCCTGTGTGCTGTCTGTTCCTATTGGAAACTAGCCAGTGGCCTGATTTATGATAGCACGAGCTTCCGAAGGCTTCGATTTAGAAGCTTTTTTTTTGTAAAGTTCTGTTTTATTTCTTTGGACTTTATACTGGATCGCGTCGTGCTAAGATTTTTTTCGCATTCCACAAAAAAATAGATGACGTATCCCTCAAAGGTGTAATTTAAAATTTTGTTTTTGCTTCTTCAGAACTCTTTAATTTTTAAACATTTTTTTTAGGAAGAACAAACAAATTTGACACTTATGTCGGTATTAGTTTTAATTCATTACACAAAAAAAAAACTGGAAGAACTTTGGCATCAATCAATGTTCCTTGAGCTTACACGGTGCGAAACTAGCGCCACCCCCGCTAAATAATTAATATCTTCTAAACCATATACATCTCAACCAAACAGTCAGGCAGGAGTCAAAGACTAGTACATATATTACGAAAACCCTTTTTTGTTATTCCACAATTTTCATTTCCTCTTTATCTGTGTGATAATAAAAAGATCTTTATATCCTTCCTACCTCTTCCTCATTATTTCGCAACTTGTAGGGTTATCTGCAAGACAAGGCATTTCAAATTACAGATCCTATTACAAAGTGTAGTATCGTCCGCCGGCTCCACTGCAGGTCTTCGGCCTCCTCCCTCCCTTCTTATTGTTGAACCGGCACTTTGTTTCAGTTGCCCGTCTAGTTTCACAACTACCCTCGATTGCTTGAAAGTATAGATAGGGCCTTTTAGGAGCTGTGGTGTTTACTTTATTGAAGCCCTTTTAGGAGCTGTGGTGTTTACTTTATTGAAGCCAGGAGCAAATATTATGGTTTACTTTTCTTCTTCTTCCTATCCTAAAATATGTCCACTGCTGGATACACACTACGTCCAAGGCTTACCATTTCATTAATGTTTTTTCCGCAATTGCTACGATAGGCAGCCGGGTTAGTGATTGCAGCATGGCTGTTCAAATTTTTCGACTAAGGACGCTGCTCGTCCTATTGAAATTCCAAGTAGTCGCTTTTTACGCCACCCACATCAAAAATCAGGACCACTTCTTACATGTTTGCTGTCTTAAACTCAAAACTTATGACGATGGCCTTAAATCAATCATCAATACATAGTATAAAATGAAGTCGTTTCCCGCGTCTGTCCCTATGTATGCTTATATCTTTAAAATTATGCAACGGATTTTGATGCGGTTTTTTTTAATAGATAGAATAATTCAAGAAGAAGGTTTATAAGTATAATACATGCACAAAATAGTAATAGGTTAGGCGGTACGAAGTTCGCCGGGTCGACGAGTTACATTATAAATCAAATTTTACATTCATAATTTGCCCCATCTATGAAAAATATCACTTCGATTGTTCAGAAGTTTTTCAAAACTGGACGTATCGACTGTTTCTTGCTCCAGTAACTTCTGACTTTTGTGTAATGTATCTGTGTCTGCGTGTGTATGTGTACCTACAATTGTATGTACGACAAACTCTTGAAATACTTTTTATTAGTTTGTTCGCTACCCTGTTTGTGAAATTAAAAGGGTTGTATAACAAGATCGTACCTACCTACGAATTGCTTTGATACAGAGTTTGCTTTTTAAATTTGTTGATTCGATTGGTTGCTTTTTAAATATAGTTTCATTTAAACCTGCATTACCTTAGTACATTTAATTAGTTAGTACATTTTTAGAAATGTAAAAATAATTTAATTAAATGTTTTTTCTTTCTTTCTAAGTGCTTTTCGGTAAGATATTAATTTTGAAATGACTCCTTATTATTTAATTTAAACGTTGACGGACGCTTCGTCCGGATCCTTTTCTCCGCTATAATAGGAAAACATTTCTCTGATGAATATCGATGTCTGATATTTATCATAGCGTAGCGTTCCACTATGTCTTTGGATATTCTCGTATATCGGTTATTCGACGATCTTCGTTATGTATTTGTATGTGATTCAGTTTCTATCTAGTTAAGGGATGTGTGTCTGATCTGATGCGTTGTTAAATTTATTAATTGATTGTTTCAGATAATGGTGATCGACGAGAACGAGGCCCGTCTGCGCGTGCGCTACCCGCTCAACTGCGAGAAACGACGCAACTACAAGTTTGACATCGCGGCCGTCGGCTGTGACGGCTCTTACTCCAACACGTGGGTTTTATTTAAAAAAAATATATACTCTCATTCCCCATCTCCTTTCATGAGTGTCGAAAAAGGTGACTAAGGGAATACGCGAAGGACGGGCACCAGCGTCCTGAAAGCGTAAGGAAGATCATTTATGTAGAATAGGAAAATGTAGGGTCTTAATATTGATCCCTGAGGTACACCAATTTTCAAACAGAACAACCCACAGACACCGTACTATCCACGTCCACGCGTTGATCTCGATCAGTAAGATAAGAGGGCATTTGATAAAGAGATTTGTCAATTAGGCTATAGTTCAGTATAGCCTTTTTGAGGTCATAAAAACCACATCGGAATAAATATTTTAATTGTGATAAGCCGTCCTCTACGTAAAAGCGGCACCCCTCTGGATAAAGGAAAGAAGGAAAGTCGCATAAGATCATAGTCTTAATTTTTATGTGTTAAACCTTAATCGTAACTTCTTATTCCTGAATTTCGCCTTTAGTAGCCACTTTTAGCTAATAAGTTGTATTTTTTTAAAGATCTACTTTTAAGTATTTTATATTGAAAGCAATTACAAACCAAAACTTTTCCCCAGGGTGCCAGTCCACATAACAGTGACAGACGTGAACGAGTTCGCTCCCGTCTTCACTCAGGAGTCTTACGTGACGAGTCTGGACGAGGGTCGTATATATGACGAGGCTGTCCGAGTCGAGGCGACTGACCGGGATTGTACCCCGCACTTTGGTGACGTCTGCAAGTACGAGATTGTGACTGACCGCAGCCAGCCCTTCGCTATTGATGATGACGGTATGATGGAGGAATTATCTTGAGGTTTTACTATAATAGTGGTGTTGGTGATTTTAATACAACTTAGTATTTGGCGATAGTGCAGGTAACGATAGAATTGAAAATTGAAGTCGTCATCTTTTCTTCGTTTGTGGCAGTTAATTGAAACTTAAGGAAAATAAAATTGACACTCTGTAGGCAGTAATATTCGTTATGTGCACAGCACACTAAATCTTGCCGTGTGGTGATGGCATAGAATTTCACTACCCATCTCCTTCCATGTGTGTCGTAGCAGACGACTAAGTTTGCAAAGGATGGGTAGCAGAATCCTTCATTGAAAAACTTGAAAACCTATTCTGCACTCGCCAACCTGCCTTCCAAGCTACTAAACTACCTCCAAAATGTTTCTCACTTGGAAGTGTCAGTGTCAACAGTGGGAGAAGATATGGTGATTATTCGAAGCCATCACCACACAAATAAAAAAAATCAAACTACCACTAATAAAATTCTTATCCTAAATCCAGGAGTGATCAGGAACACGGAGCCCCTCGACTACGAGAAGTCTCACAA
Source organism: Euspilapteryx auroguttella (assembly GCA_951802225.1). NCBI lineage: Eukaryota > Metazoa > Arthropoda > Insecta > Lepidoptera > Gracillariidae > Euspilapteryx > Euspilapteryx auroguttella. The sequence goes on from OX637665.1 coordinate 7,085,982, forward strand.
CCACATCCTGTCCGTGGTGGCGTACGACTGCGGGATGAAGCCCTCCGAGCCCGTCATGGTCACCATCAAGGTCAACAAGCCCTGCAAGGCTGGGTGGAAAGGTAACCACTTCATTGTTGGTAACTTAGTAACATTACGTCACTCGCTTTCATAACTTTTGACCTCCAAGGAAGAGGGTCCTGGTAACTGCTGGTCACACTTGTTGTGGGCGACTTACATTACAACGCTCTAATGGGGTCACATATTTTAAATTAAGAATTAATTAGGTACATAATGTGTTAATACAGCTTTCCGAAATCGCCAGAACGTTCGAAGTAAATAGTTCAAAGTTCTTATTTTACTTAGAAGACCTATTATATCCATCTCCAATAACAACAACCAGGCAACAACAGTGCCCATAAATACTAAACCAGATTATCTTATGTGGTCTTATAGTGTACAACATTTTTGATAGATAATTGTCATTGTTTACATTTTTTTTTTTGTGATCAGCGCTTGCTTCGATGTAAAAGGCCTCTCAAGGCTCTTTAGCCCTCTGCTTGCTCAGTTTATCCTTTCTGTGGAAAATGCCATAATACTCACCTCCCAAATTTGCCCAGGCGTGGCCGAGCGCGTGGACTACGCCCCAGGCACGGGACCCCTGGCCCTCTTCCCCGAGGCTCGCCTGGAGACCTGCACCTCGGACGAGCGCTGTCCAGGAGTCACCAGGATCCAGGCGAACGTGGCCCTGCAGGCCTCCCGAGCTGGCACTGGATGCGACCGCGACACTTATAGTCTGCATACCCAGAAAGCTGCTTGCGGTGAGTCCTTTTTAAGGTTCCGGGTACTCGTCCCAGGACCCTATGGTCATGTACTACTTTTTGTGGTGTCTCCGGTATTTTCTGTTCACTGCTGTATGAAAGTGTCAAAATATCATCACTGTCTGATAAATGTTCTAAGGTGAAACAATAATATTTGCAGGTCTGGACCCCTCAACAGTCGACCTACTGCCGTCGCCTGGGCCCGGAAACGAGTGGGCGAAGACTTTGAAACCTGATTCTGGTAAGTTCTGTTTGTATAATATTTTAAATCTTTTTTTTTAGCTGACCCGACCAACTTCATATCGCGCCTTTCAATATTTTTATTACTTTCTTCCCCTCCATGTTTCCCTATTTTCTTCCTTCCAAACCTTTTAAACCTTCCATGGACTACTACGAACATTTCATAACCAAAATGGGCCCGGCCGTTCTCAAGTTTTAGCGAGACTAACGAACCACGATTTGTGTTTATATATACAGGGTTTTTTGACAAGGCGGTAATAAATCAAAGGAAGGATTCAGGTCACCATAACTAACAACTTTCCCAAAGCAACATGGGTCGAAATCTCAAAACGAAAATCAGCTGTCCCGTACATTGACTCCGCCAGCCGATCGAACCAATGTATGGTACAGCTGTTATTTTTTTTTGAGATTTCGACCTATGTTGCTTTGGGAAAGTTGTAAGGTATGGTGAGCAGAAGCCTCCTTTGATTTATTACCGCCTTGTCAGAAACACCCGGTATATTAGATAGTAGATTGATAAGTGGACTGCCCCGTAGCTCAGTTGGCAGTGATGTGGACTGAGTAAGCGTGTGCACCCGGGTTCGATTCCCGGGCGGGGCGAATATTGATATGATGAATATCGATGTTTGTTTCCGGTCTGGGTGTAATGTTCGTCTCTGTATATGTGTCGGGCACCCTAGATACAGGTTCTACCTAGTTAGGGGCTCTGAGTGTGATGTGTTATTATTATTATTATTATAAGTAGTATGAAATTAATCGTTAGGTAAAATATAAAGACTATACACACGTACATTACGGTGCGTTTTTTTTTTGTATATATTTTCCCCTAAAATCATTGTATCTCTGATGATGTAAGTACGCCTATCCTTGCAAACCTCCCCAGGTCGCGACGGCGAAGCGATGTTCTACTTCGACGGCTCGACGACGGCCGCGGCGGTGCCCCCCGCGCTCCTCCCGCACGCCCTCTCCGGGACCTTCTCCATCAGCACCTGGATGCGGCACGAGCCGGCTCCGGACATGGACAAGCATCGGAAGGAGCACGTGCTGTGCCTTGCTGATGATCACAGTTAGTAGAACCCGCTTTATCCGTTCTAAAACTCTAAAACAAGTCATAAAAAAACTCGCGACTGCAGTCGTAGTCAAATATCGAACGACATATATTAGACATTGCATATTAGAGATGAGGCCTACCTTTCTATTATAATATTAGGCGATTATTAGCCGCCTCCGTAGCTCAGTGGCGTAGCGCGTCGCGCCTTTGATAAGGACACGGCAGGTTGTGGGTTTGATCCCCGCAGAAAACACCACATATTGATTTCTCACAAAAATCACGTTGTGGTTGTTTTCGGTTGGATAGGACATTGCAGGCTTGAATCAATTGTCCGAAAAGTAAGAAGATTCCGTGCTTCGGAAGGCACGTTAAGCCGTTGGTCCCGGCCGCACTAGTGGTCGTTATAACCGCGGCGACAAGCTGGCCCCTTGTCACGTTGGTAATAAAGCATAAAATCGGCTAAACGTGGGTCCGGCTCTTGAGCTGGTACCTCTGCCTAACCCTTCGGGGAATAAAAGGCGTGATATTATGTTATGTTATGCGATTATGATCGAAATATCTAACAGACCCGGCTGTAAGACATCTTTGTTATGCTATTAACTATGCCTTCCCTGGCTCACACGATTACACCAAGCGTCTTCCGTGCAGGCCCACGTCCAGTTGCCCCCCCCCCCCGCTTGTGTCTACCGAGTACTGACTGTCACTCCTTGACTGACACATCTCTGACTGACTGATTGACGTGCGGCCCCACAACTTGTGTACTAAGTAAATACAAACACTACACCGGCGAACTTGGTACCTAACGCTATCAATGACTTCCTTTGAATTGATACATCCTTGTCATCTCAGGCGAGAGACGTCACCGTTAGACATAGGCCTCGCCCACTGATCACCACTATTGCGATTTGCCATCACAATTGTCACCGACGGCGATCGCAGTATGTCTCTAATTCTTTAACTAAGAAGACGCTGCTGATGCAGCCCGACCTTCGGGTTGGTAGCGGCACACTGGCACACTAACTCCATCCAGTGCTACACCTACAAAGCGGAGATCGCTCGATCAGCAATTCCTACATCGCGACAACGAAGTTTCTGTTGAATAATTGTAATATCACAAAAGAAAAAAAAAAGAGAGATAAATTGTAAAGTAGAGTTTGTTACCCCTTTCTTCTCTACGCTGTAAAATCATTGCGAAAGGGAGTAGAATTATTTGACAGAGGAGGGCTCTTTTGGGGGCCTCTCCAGGCGACTATTGTCGCAAGGCAATCCAAACATTTGTTTGCCTGAGCCAATTGGTGGGAACCCTGAACTACCTCGCCTCTCACAGTATAGAATACTTTACCAAATAAGGTATCAATAGCGATTAGATTAAATGTAGTCTAATTGACTTTCAATAAGTGATATCTTGCATCCTATATGGAATAAAGATTTTTTTGATTTGATATTTGATTGGATCTGACGCAGCTAGTATAAATAGAATTTACAAAGTAGATGCATCGCGGGAGGTATTAGCCAATTCCTCTTTGCGCTGCCTAAAGGTTTTTTTCTTACTCAATTTTTACAACACCTACGGGTGGAGATGGTGGCTATATTATAAGCCACAAAGCGTAAAACAACATAATTTTCTTCTTGCAGAGATGAACCGTCACCACTACGCGCTGTTCGTGCGCAACTGTCGCCTCATCCTGCTGCTGCGCCGGGACTTCGGAGACGGCGACCTGAACATCTTCAGACCTGCCGAGTGGCGCTGGAAGATCCCTGAGGTAATGTTACTATACTAAATACTACAGTATAATAAAGAGTACTACGTACAGTACGGACACTCCCAGCCTCGCTCGGTTACCTCTCAGTGGCGCTCAGTACAAGCAGCACGTCCCATCTCACAAGCACAAGCGTAGTGCTCGTGCACTTTTATGGTAAAACCCTCCTTTTTTACCTTGTGGTGATCTTTGGAGAAGGCCTGTATCCAGCAGTGGACATCTTATAGATGAAAATAGTATATACTTCAACCGAGCGAAGAAACGAATCACAAAAAATATTCTTAACCATGGCCGAAATCAAAAATATGAGTATTTGACTCCCTAGATAATCTTGCTTAGAATTTTTAAGCCCTGTTGTGTAGCTTTCAGGTTCATAATCTAAAAATTAAACCGTTTACAGTGGCAACTTTAGTTTAATAAAATAATATTTCTAAGATCATTATCCTAAGAGCTACGCAGCAGAGCCTTAGAAATTCTAAGCAAGATTATATCTAGGGAGTCATAGACGCATTTTTTTAATTCCACCCATGGTTTAGAATATATTAATAATTTATCGAAGTGGCGCTAGTATCGCACCAGTTCGCCCCTAAAGCTAAAATAGTAATGATAGTGGCATCCCTAAAAAATCACGAAGTCATTTGTACAAATTATGCCTCGATGAACCCTCGAGAATATCTGAGATGGCGCCACCATCGTTACTTTTTCACCTTCGAAGTTTACTTGCTTTCATAATTAAATTTATTTAATCAATATTATAAAACTCTTCCGTTACTGACTGACTGACTGACTGACTGACAGACAACGCAGAGCTGAAAATACTGGGCGTAGAAAGCTAAAAATTGGCACGTGGGTTCCTTGGGGAGTGTAGGTGAGCACTAAGAAGGGATTTCCCGAAATTTCCACGGGAACGGGAAAAAACAGGATTTTTGTGTTTACGAGAAATCTGCGCGGGAAAAACCGCGGGGCATCCTCTAGTTATATTTATAAATTTTGACTGCTCCGTTGCTCAGTTGGCAGTGATGTGGACTGAGTAAACGTGTGCACCCGGGTTCGATTCCCGGGCGGGGCGAATGATGAATATCGATGTTTGTTCCCGGTCTGGGTGTGATGTTCGTCTCTGTGTGTGTTTCGGGCACCCTAGATACAGGTTCTTCCTACTTAGGGGCTCTGAGTGTGATGTGTTATTATTATTGTTATTAATTAAAACCTCAACCAGGTTTGCGACAACGAGTGGCACCACTACGCGGTGAACGTCCGCTTCCCTGCAGTGGAGCTGGTAGTGGACGGCAGCCTGGTGGCCCCCGGCGCGGGCGGCGCGCCTGCGGGCCCGGAGGTCATCGACGACTGGCCGCTGCACCCCGCCCATGGGATCAATACCACGCTCGTTGTTGGGGCTTGCTGGCAGGGTGAGCTTTTGATCCCATAACCCTGCGGCTCCCCCCGGGGCTGCAGGGTACTCGTTAGGAGTTTCCCCGCCTAAATTATTTATTGTAACTAAAAATTAATTAAGTGAGTAATTTGTAATTAATACAAATGTCAAATCAAATAATTCTTTATTCAATATAGGATACAAGATATCACTTATTGAAAGTCAATTAGACTACATCTAATCTAATCGCTATTGATACCTTATTTGGTAAAGTATCCTATACTGTGAGAGGCGAGGTAGTTCAGGGTGCCCACCAATTGGCTCATGCCTTACGAAAAAACAAAAGAAAAATACGTCCGTATTAGGACTGGTTTTGACTGGCGCCGTAAAAGGACGATTTACCAGATTGCAGCCTAAAACGTATGTTAAACAGTACATATTTCTAAAAATGTCTTCAACAGGAACGAGGAACATTAACGTAGTCCATACAGCCAATTTCTTAACATTAATTCCCTAACCTAACATAATTCATAGAAATGTGAGGGTGATCTCATATATTTCAATGATAAACACTGAAGTTTTCCTGGGACATCGATCAGAATCATTTGGAAGCGGCTTCCTTTATTTCTCAATTTTACTACTCTGTTCCCACATTATAGAAAACACATACATTGCATACAAAGTAATATACAAGAGTACATTAAATCTAGGACAGGTGCGGACAGATTAAATTTGCATTCAATGGTCGGCCTTATTGCTAAAAGCGATTTCTTACAGACAACCCACTATTTAAAAAAAAACAACAGACTAGGACAATAAAAGTTATGTACTTACTTACTAGAAACTAATTTAGAAAGTATAATGTAAACATAATTCCGTCATTTTATTCTTGTTCCCGCCAAAAAAAAAAACACATTGTTTTTGATTGTTGATGTTTTAAATTTTATCCTTTTGGAAGAGCAAAGGTCTCTAGACCGTGCAGCCTAGTCAGTCTATTTGAGTGCTTTAAAGTTGTTAATTTGATAAATGATTTGTTTTTTTTTTCCCAGGCACAGAGAGCGACATGAAGCACCACTTCCGCGGCTGGCTGGCCGGGCTGGGCGCCTCCCCGCGCGCCGCGCAGCCCCCCGCCGCGCTGCGCTGCGTCGCGCAGTGCCGCGAGGGCCTCAGCCTGGCGCCCGACCTGTGTTAGTACCACACGAGCTTCTATCAAAATTTTTAATATTCATAATCATGAATATTAAAAATTTTCGCGAATGACGCTAGCATCGCTCTAAACTGGCTCTTAAGTTATTATGTATTGTCTATCTATCTTCAACGTTTTCTTCTTAACCGTAAAGACCTCAACGTCAGCCAATCAGATTTGTATTTTGTTATAATTCTATAATTCTCTTTTAGACCTGAAATCAGTGTCAGTGGAGGGCGACGGCGCGGCGGACGTGGAGACGCTCCTCCGCAAGGTGTCGTACGGAGACGCGCGCGCCTTCCCCACGCCGGGCCGCCGCAACGTGCACCTCGCCACCACCATCACGTGAGTACCACCCACGCCCCCACATACAACTATAATGTAATTTCGAAGAACTAGCTATCCCCGTTTTTTGGAATGGTTATCTTTCACGAAATAATGTATCAAGGTTTTTTTATTCCACTAGTGTTTCTCTATTATAAAGAACTTTGTTATATCCTCAAAAAGGGTATATTAAAATCCAGATCTTTACCTCCTATAGATTAACCGTATTATTCATAAAGATACAGTAGGTTTTAAGTAGCATTACTGGAGGTCTACTTATCTGGTTTGTTGTATAATAAATATCACGTGACATCGAGTCTATGACATATGTCAAATAACTAAAATGCTCTTTAACTTTTTATAAATAACAGGTTAAGAGAATTACTTGATTTAAACAAACCTTCAAAACTCATATAGCGTCTTAAACCAAATGTTTCCCTCCAGCTGCGACAACGGGCGCGTAATCGCAGCTCGTCCAGCAGAGTCGTACATCATGGTGCTGCAGCCGCAGACGCCCACCGTGCGGCTGGCGGGCGGCGGCGAGGCGGCGCGCGACTACGCGCACTTCCGCGCTGGCCTGCAGGTCTTCCCCGACCTGGAGGTGGCCGTCTCCGTGAGGGATGATGCTGGTGGGTTCACATTTCCATATGATGCTGGTGGGGCACATTGACCGCCACTATTGTTTCTGCTTTCTGAAAAGCAGAATAGTCCTTGGAACTGAGAGATTTTATCTCTAAAAACATACAAACACTACCTGTCCGATAAACAAACATCGATATAATAATAATAATGTTAGTCCCTGTCTGCGATCAAACCTGGACCTCAACATTATCATTATATTAGCCGAAAGACATCCACTGCTGGACATAGGCATTTCCCATAGATCGTCATAAGAAACGATTTAAAGCGACCCTTATCCAGAGCACTTCTACAATCTACTCAAGGTTGCTTGTTGCTAGACTACCTTGTAAACTATTGATATTTGACCAAATACAAAAAATAATAATAAAGTAAGTACCTAACTCTGTCTTGCAAAAACAATGTAAGTATTAAAATGTGAGAGACGGTTATTGAGCGTGGGGAAGTCATTCGAACTTTATTAAAAACGAATACTCTTATCAGAATCAATAAAAAATTAATAATTTCATGTCACTCCCTACCGATCCCCCGGCCTCCACTACTATACTTAGTATCAAAATAAAGTCGCTTCCCGCGTCTGTCCCTATGTATGCCTAAATCTTTAAAACTACTTTTTTTAATAGATATAGTGGTTCAAGAGGACGTTTTATATGCACAACCTATAATGGGTAAGGCGGTACGAAGTTCGCCGGGTCGACTAGTTTTTTTTTTATATTTTTTTTTATCTCAAGTATTTAGAGTACCTTTCCTCTTTATAAAAGCTCATCAATATACAGGGTGTTTCTGACAAGGCGGTAATAAATCAAAGGAGGGATTCTGCTCACCATACCTAACAACTTTCCCAAAGCAAGATGGGTCGAAATCTCAAAACAAAAATCAGCCGTCCCGTACATTGACCCCGTCAGCTGATCGAACCAATGTATGGAACAGCTGTTATTTTTTTTGAGATTTTGACCCATGTTGCTTTGGGAAAGTTGTTAGTTATGGTGAGCAGAATCCCTCCTTTGATTTATTACCGCCTTGTCAGAAACACCCAGTATATAAAACTCTTCCGTTACTGACTGACTGACTGACTGACTGACTGACTGACTGACTGACTGACAGACAACGCAGAGCCGAAACTACTGGGCGTAGAAAGCTGAAAATTGGCATGTAGGTTCCTTGGGGAGTGTAGGTGAGCACTAAGAAGGGATTTTCCGAAATTCCCACGGGAAGGGGGAAAAAACGGGACTTGTGTTTATGAGCAATCTGCGCGGGAAAAACCGCGGGGCAGCCTCTAGTACATAGTATAAAACAAAGTCGCTTCCCGCGTCTGTCCCTATGTATGCTTAAATCTTTAAAACTACGCAACGGATTTCGATGCAGTTATTTTAATAGATAGAGAGATTCAAGAGGAAGGTTTATAACTATAGTACATGCACAAAATAGTAATAGGTTATGCGGTACGAAGTTCGCCGGGTCGACTATAATTGATCAAATCTAATTCCTCAGAGCCAGCAGCCCAGCGTCTGGACTCGTGCGTGGTGTCCGTGTATCCGGCGCTGAACCCGGACCACGAGGCCCTGGCGCTGTCCGAGCCGACCGACGCGTCCGGCATGTCCGGCGGCCGGGACATCCGGGCTGCCGTCACCAGGGACGGCGTCAGTCTGTCCGGGGCTGACTCTGTTCAGAACTACCAGGAGGTGAGGCGAAAGAAGAGGTTTAAAAAATCATGACAAACATTATGCTGTCTTGCTCTGATATATTAACTTTGGACGAAGACGCATGCGTCTGACATCAATTTTTATGTTTTTTAAGTTTCTGTTTTCTTTTGTCTGATTAGTTTCAAATTGTGTGTGTGTGTCATAGTTGTAGCAAATGTTTCTTTCTTTCTTTCTTCTTTCTTTTCAAAACTTTTCCTTATTTGGTTGAATTAAACTGAAAAAAACATCATCATCATCACACATCATGTCGTGTGAGGTTTGTAATCTGCAATGGCATTTTTAACTTAATTAATGAAAAAATAAAAATAATAACCGTGAGATGTAAGTACTTACACTGGTGTTAATAATGTATTCTCGGCAAATTTCCACAAGGACAAACATTGTCATCACGAATACCACCACGACATTTCCTCCCAAGGTTTCATAAAAGCCGACTAAGGGAACATCCGAATGACGGGCAGCAGCTTCCCTTGTAGAAAAACTTAAATAATTTCTTTTTTACAAAAAGAGACCCGCCTTCAACAAACTAAATCACATAAACTGAGAACTTCCTCTTTTTCAAAGTCGGTTAAAATAGGTACTAAAACCTTCTCCTGAATGTAACAAATACATTAATGAAAACCGCATCAAAATCGGTTGAGCCAAACGCGAGATAATCGCGGACAAACATACATACAGGTCAAACTGATAACCTCCTTTTTTGAGCCGTACTGCGATCACCTGCCAAGCATAGCTATTAGGCAACCCTCCCTTCCTACAAAAACCAGGTGGAAACCTAGTGCAAGTGCAGTGTTCTCCTTGGACACACGGGGCTGCAGCTCCGCAATAGGCTTTAGTTCTACAACAATCACTGGTTTGCCTTTTTTGCCATCTTCTGAATCCGTTTTTTCGTCTCGGGCGGCGCGAACAATGAATGTGTTAGTTCACCGTATGATGATTTTATTTTTATTTGTATTAAATTATATTATTAGGTATTATTTTTCATTTTTATATTTTTGGTATATTTTGTTGTATTTGTGTTTAGCTTTGTATTTATTTTAAACTCTATTGTAATAGTGCCTCTCTCGTTTGGGCGCCGGCAGAATATCGGCGTCATAGGCAATAGTCTGTGGCATTAAGCTGAGTCGGAGCCCATTTTTGGTTGTGGTACTTGTCACTGTCCTTTACACTTACCCTCTTATTCATAAAAAGTTAAAGAGCATTTTAGTTATTTGACGTAGGTCAATTTAGACTGGATGTCACGTATTTACCATACAACAAACCAGAGAAGTAGACCTCCAGTAACGCTACTTAAAATGTACTGTATCTTTATGAATAAGACGGTTAGTGTGTAAAATTGTAGCTACCCTCTAACCCTCATATTCATAAAAAGTTAAAGAGCATTTTAGTTATTTGACGTATGTCAATTTAGACTGGATGTCACGTATTTACCATACAACAAACCAGAGAAGTAGACCTCCAGTAACGCTACTTAAAATGTACTGTATCTTTATGAATAGGACGGTAAGTATGTACCCTGTTTTTTATTTTTGTATTTTAATGTTTATTATGTATGTGTATGTACCTCAACCGAAAATAAATGATAAATCAATCAATCAATCAATCAATGATGTTCGTCCAGGTGCTGCGCTCGGTGTCGTACAGCAACAAGAAGCCGGCCTACTACCTGAACCGCGTCTTCAAGCTCACCTGCTCCGCGCTCGCCGGACGGTTCACCAGCAACGAGTATGTGCAGACTGTGAGTACCTTTCCATCAATCAATATATATAAAACTCTTCCGTTACTGACTGACTGACTGACTGACTGACTGACTGACTGACTGACTGACTGACTGACTGACTGACTGACTGACTGACTGACTGACAGACAACGCAGAGCCGAAACTACTGGGCGTGCAAAGCTGAAATTTGGCATGTAGGTTCCTTAGGGAGTGTAGGTGAGCACTAAGAAAGGATTTCTCGAAATTCCCACGGCTACGGGAAAAAACGGGATTTTTGTGTTTAAGAGAAATCTGCGCGGGAAATACCGCGGGGCAGCCTCTAGTATAAGATAAGATAAGAGAACAGAGAGAGATATACTATTTAACTACGAACAACAATACTCAAGAAGCGTGACTAGCCCAATAAAATGCTTACACGGAAAAGAAGCCCCGGTGGGCGGGGCTTAGGTTACGGACACCATGCCGCGTCAGTTCCTAGTACTGTGAGTACATTTCCTACAACCTATTTGTAGACATCTAAATCTTATTTCGGCAGACTATCGATTATAGGTAAGTTGGCAAACAGATTGGAAAATATGGTGGCTGGGGGAACTCTATAGTAGCGATCGCGCACCGTTAGACGCAAAGTAAGCAGACCCGATGTTTGGACGACCTGGTGAATGTGAAAGGAGGAGTACAGTGGATGAGGACCTACGTTCAACAGTAATCGTCTTTCGGCTATGTTAAGACGATGATGATCCATCATTAAGAAAAAGTGTCATTATTTGCTTAGAACTAAGTATGCTATGATAGTATTGTAAACGTATAAGAAGCTAAAAAAAGTTTTTTTGTTTTCCTGTCTGGAGGTTTCAATGTTAATCATATGTTGAAGCCAAGAAGGCTACTTGGTAAACAACAAAGTAACGTCATGAATTTAAATCAATATATATAAAACTCTTCCGATACTGACTGACTGACTGACTGACAGACAACGCAGAGCCGAAACTACTGGGCGTAGAAAGCTGAAAATTGGCACGTGGGTTTCTTGGGTAGGAGAGCACTAAGAAGGGTTTTCCCAAAATTCTCACGGCTATGGAAAAAAACGGGATTTTTGTGTTTATGAGAAATCTGCGCGGAAAAAACCGCGGGGCAGCCTCTAGTTAAAATACAAATCAATCGTCAGCCCACACGTTTAGCACATACATTATTATGAATCACGCTTGTACCCATAGGGGAAGCAGATAACTTCATAATAATAGGACTTTTTAACTTAATAGGAATATAACGTTTAAGATTCCTTTTAAAATGCCATTTCAAATTGTCTAATATTTTTCCTTCAGTTAACGGTGGTACACCCGAAGCTGTCTGCGTCCGCGGACCCCCCCGCGGCCCGCGCGCCCCCCGCGCCGCCCGCGCCCGCCGGCATGGCCGACAAGATGGACGCCGTTAGAGACAACCAGGTGAGTCACTTACATGACATAGTATAAATAAAAGTTTATAGAAAACTAGTGGACCCGGCGAACTTCTTACCGCCTAACTTATTACTATTCTGTGCATGTATTATACACATAAACCTTCCTCTTGTATCACTCTATCAATAAAAAAAAACCGCATCAAAATACGTTGCATAGTTTTAAAGATATAAGCATACATAGGGACAGACGCGGGAACGGACTTTGTTTTATACTATGTATTGAAGAGATTTTAAAGAAGCTTATTATAATGTTAATGATTATGTGAACGTGAAAATCGCATGCAATATTTTAAAGAAGCTTATTATAATGTTAATGATTATGTGAACGACAAAATCGCATGCAAGTAGTCAAGATAGTTGGCTCCTTCGTGCTGTGGCTAGTTTTGCGCTCACTCTACGCAGTTTACAGCGTTACGTGCAAACTATGGACACGCCATTTTTTGTTTAAGTGTTGACACGCCGCTAACTTAGTCGGCCGCTAACAGTTTGGGCTAGGGATGCTAGCGCCATTCGCTCAAAAAAGTTTGATAATCATAAATATGCAGCAGTGATGCACCAGATAATTTTGCTTACAATATTTTAAGGCACTTTCGTGTAGCTTTCAGGTTCAAAAATGTTATTTCTTTTTTCAATATTGGTGCTAGTATCGCGGACAAAGCAGTATTATGTTTTAATTTGATAGTAACCGATGTTGTCTGTAACTTGACTAGATCCCGCACGGCGCGGCGCACGCGCACAGCAGCGCGCGGCAGTTCCAGGCGCACGCGCAGCGCGACGCGCACTCCGCCGAGCTCGCGCCGCCCAGGGTCGTCGACCTGCGCGCCCGCCCCGCCAGTCAGTACTTTCACAATATCATAATAGCACAATTTAAGAAATACTAAGAATTAATAAGCATCCTTATACCTACTTATAATCTCAGAAAATATAGTTAAAAACGTTAAGACGCTTTATGAGTTTTTAAGGTTTTTTAGATCAAGTCATTCTCTTAATCTATAGAAGGTAAAGATCTGGAATTTTAATATAACCTGTTTGAGGATATAACAAAGTTTTTTATATAATTGAGAATCACTAGTGGAATCAAAAAACCTCGATACATTATTTCGTCAAAGATAACCTTTCCAAAAAACGGGAATAGCTAGTTCTTCAAAATTACTTAATAGTTTTTGTTAAAACTACCTAGGAATAACGATAATTAACAAAATCAAATTCTGGTAATTCAGATTTGATTTAAAAGTAATAATTTAAAAGATATTCAATATTAATTACTTTTTCCAATAGTAACTGATGTGGGCGACTGACATATGACTGGCCCTTTCCCTCAGTATGCTATATCAAAGAGATAGACTCTGTTCATTCAGTCGTTTGATTTATCTGTCGTATATCGTCTTAATAACCCTTCTTTACCTTTAATCTAAATAGGTGATGTACGATTCAGGCTTAACCTACCAACAAAACACAACGAGTTTTACTTAGGTCCAACATCAGCATCTTTATTTTTCTTAAGTTAACATTATCGATTTAATTCGATAGGACTAATCAGAAGACAACCATCTTTCGAAGTAACAACATAACGGGAAATTAATTTCCATTATATCCCATGATAACAACATACTTTGCCAGGTGAATCTTCTTATCTTTTACTCAACAACTCTCTGGAACATCTCAAGACTCCGGGGTGGGCTCAGAATAAATATTGGTGAATTCAACTTATAAATTGGTGACCCCTGACGTGATATATCTTTCCTTCAGACCACGTGGCCCTACTAATCGGCGTGATAGCGTGCGGCGCGGCGGTACTCGGCGCCGGAGTGGGCGTGGCCCGCGCCCGCGCCGCCCGCCGCCCGCCCCGCGCGCGCCCCGCCCGCCCCCGCGCCCCCTCTCGCGACCCCGAGATGCAGTGGGACGACTCGGCGCTTAATATCACTGTTAATCCTATGGAGCTGGTGAGATATTGCTTGCTTTAAATTGTGATATTCCGTAAAATCTCGAAAAATATAATTTAGCACGGTTGCTAGATAGTCGAGCTCGGTAGGCTAATGTCTGGCTGCCCTGGGCCGAGCTGAAGCCAATTGCAGTTGTTAACTGGTCGAACTTCGGGATTTTTCGTGGGAATTTCGAGAAAAAAAATAGCCTATAGGTATCAAATTTCATTGAAATGGGTTCAGTAGTTTTGTCGTTAAAGAGGGACAGACAGAGATACGAAAGATATTTTCGCAATTAAAGTATTGAATGTGGATTTGTTAATAGAATCTAATTGCAATTTAGTAAATTTATAAAGCAATCCTGGCTTTTGGGCATCTATGGAGCTACCGCCACTAGTGGTACACTACTATATATATAAAAATGAATCATGGTTCGTTAGTCCCGCTAAAACTCGAGAACAGCCGTGCCGATTTAGCTGATTTTGGTCTCAAAATGTTCGTAGTAGTCCAGGGAAGGTTTAAAAGGTGAGAAAATTTGTAACAATTTAATTTTTCCATATAAAATTGTAGGGCGCGGTACGAAGTTCGCCGGCTAGTGTTTGAATAATGCTACATTTACGTATAGCCATGAATAATAGCATGCTACAAAGTACCAGGCCACCATAATTCACTAGGAGACGACATATGAACTCGTCAACTTTCTCCGCAGAGCGGTCCATCGGCGCCGGCGGGGGTGGCGCGCGGGGGGGCGGTGCCGGAGTCGGACTCGTCCGACGAGGAGGACGACTCGGACCGCCGGGACTCCTCCGACGAGGAGGATGAGGAGGAGGGTGAGTTGCTTTATGACAACAGTGGCTCACTTTCAGGATCGAAGCATAAGGCAGTGGTCCCACCGCCGATGATTAAAGAGAAACGTGTAGAACTATTCATACATGCATATCTTTTCAATATGCGAAATGTGTACTTATTGTGCGTTTTTTGAGCGAGGAAATTAGAGAGAAAAAAAATTATTCACAACAACATTGACACACACAAACATTATTTAAAAATTTATAAAATCTCTGATAGTTAGTAGTTTTTCGCCTGCGCGGCGGTGGAACCACTGCCTAATTTTGTGGAGTTCGTAATAACAACAGAATGTCAAAGCTATCTCAGCAGATGCATAAAGTGAAGTAAAGGGAGACATGTTTTCCTAAATGGGAAAGGTGAAAGCGACTAAAGGAGCACTTTGCCCTGCCAAATAAATTATTCTAATATTGATTCTGCTGTGGTACAAAAATGTTTAACTACCTATTAAAAATGCAGAGCATGTCCATTTTATTTGAAATCATTACACTGTATCCTATTACAGATAAAATTAAAAAAAAAACAAAAAAAAATTGTTTTTATCAACAAAAAACTAGTAATAAAAAGTATTCCAAAAATACTTTACTTTTGCCTCTAAAAAAGCCTACATAAATAAAAATAAAATTTTTAATAATGATAATTTTAATGATATTTAACAATTCTTCATATAAATTGTTCCAGTGGTATCATCAAAGCAGCACAAGTACCGCAACATCAGCCAGCTAGAGTGGGACAACAGCACCATGTAACGTGCGCGCGCGCAGCTCGCCGTCTCCCTCCCACCCCCTCCCTGAACCTCCACCTCCCTCCAGCCTGATCGCGTATTGGTTTTATAAGTTTCCTCTAGATCGGATCGATGATTCTACTCTTAGGCAATGACTGTATGCTTCATGTCGCAGGCAATAACCGAAGTGTTGCAGGTCTAACTTAAAATTCGTATACTTGTGTATTACCTACCACTCTTTAGATCTTTGAAAAAACATAGTCGCTGGCTTAACTATGTAAATAAGTTATCTGACTGATTGATCATCTTGGCTAGACTTGAATGCATGCAATCAATATCTATGATACGTGTTACGCGAAAAATCGAAAACTTGGCGGCTCTAAAATTGTCACAAAAGATTCATAAATCTAAAATATTGATGTCTGGAATAAACACTATGCCACTCTATTTGTAACTATGTATCAAATTAATAGAAAATCTACTGCGGGTCATAGAGTTTTTTTTTAAATAAATCTCTGGTATTAGCATTGATTTTTTTTTTCAGCTGTCAAAAAAATTGCTATTTATGTTCTTAAAAGTTTACTTAAAAATAACCTACAAAGCCAATACGTTATCCAAAATCCTGTTCACACGAGTCGTGCGTCCCGCTTTATCGTTCGCGGACGCGTATCTTCGTCCTACTCTAATGTTAGTCGATGGAATTGAGTTGTAAACTGTGATCATCCGAGTTGGTTGCGCACCAGTTTGGCTGATCAGATTGGCTGTTCAGAAATTGATGCCAATAAAAATTTCTTCAGTTTGTTTTATAGATGTGTGAATTTGCACTTGATAAAACCTGATGAAATGACAAGGCCAAGTCTCTGAAAGAGATATCTCCCAGGCAACCAGAGGTGGATTTGGATAGTCGAGGTTTCCCACTGCTGGGCAAAGGCCTCGTGTGCAACCAGCTCGGATGCTGTAAGGTGTTTAATGCTTTTTGCACAAATAATTGTAATATCATCGCGCGGCACAAGTTTTGAGTGTGTTTATTTAGTATTTTCTTAAGGTCGACTTAACAATCATATCAATTATACGTAAATAATTTCGCTTGCCCTCGCCAGGGCGCTGGCGGCCGCGATCGTTTACTTTTTAATATTTACTTAGTTAAGTGGAGAAAACTGTATGTACTAAATATATAATGTAGTCGTTGTAATTTCGTATGGAATCGGTAATATAAGCTAGCTTATAAGAACAAGATATACTTGTATATTATTGTCTTCTAAGATAATATAATATATTACTATATAGTGCTTCACTAACTCCCACAAGATAACAAAAAACACTATTCTTGAAATTTTAAAACATTTATTTGCATTTGTAGTACAAGCATTTTGAAGTAAGTAGTACAAAAAGATTTGTACAATTCCGAGCGCTTAGTTATTTTTTTAGGTTGAAAAAGTAAGTCCAAAATCTATCCTTCGAGCTTCTTGAAAAAAAAACGGCTTAATGTATATTAGGCAAAGAGATACATAGTCGTATTATATATAAAAGTAGTATTAATATACAGATCGTATCTGTCTAGAGCAGCCACTTTATATACTACGTTACATGATATATATATTTTGATCGCCATAATGGGTATTAAACATCTAGATTAAGGGTCGCTCTATATATGAGACTATATCATGAGGATGGGTCGTTTTTGTTAAGTGTAGGATATATTTTCTTAAGCTTGGGTGCTCTCGCTCGCACCCGCGGCCTCAGGGTCGTGCTGTCCCTCTCGCACGCATATCAAGAGTTCATATAAGTTCTTTTTGCCATATTAGGGTAGTACACTCTACTGTGAAACGAAACTCAGCAATTTTTGACATAATCAAAAGTTAAAATTACATTTGACGACAACTTTAATCAATGATAATAGGCAAAAGGTCTTCAAAAACTTTAGGATCTCTAAAAAAAAAAAGTATTACATGTGATGCCATTTTTCTATGATTAAATGGCAGTATGTAAGAATTTGTTCAGCCCAGACGATAAGATCGGTTTCAAATTTAAAAGCCGAATCATTGAGTTGTATTGTCAAATGTTTTTTAACAGAAATTTTTAATCTGTATAAATGTGAGTGTAAGCGTTTGGGAGTAGCGCGTTTTGTTTGTTTATTTCCAAAATTGTTGTTATTTTGAAACAAGTAGTGCCATTAGATTGTTTTTGTTTTCGTATTTAATTTAACAAACTGAACGCCAAGCTCCTAGTTTTCTTGTTAGATTTTTTATATTTTGTAGTCGATTTTTGTCTTGACAACCGTCCAATTTTTAAAGTACTTCTTATTCCGATGGATCTGACCATTTTTGTCTAATTCTTTTATCATTTTGACTTCATCAAACAGACGTATTTTTTTGTATTTTCCTAGTATTATTTGCGGTAGCTAACTCTAGTTTTATTGACATTAATTCACTTTACGCAGCGGTATTATATTACTTACTGTATTAATTAGGAACTTCTTTGATGTATGGATTATTATATTTTAGCTAAAAATAAAGTTGGTTTAAAATATTTGTATTATTGTTTTATTACGATATCATAGTGACACTTACCAGGACCCCGAGTCGCGCATTTGAAAATGACACAAATGTTAACGTGATTGGATGTTAATGTTCGTTCAACATTGGTTTTTCGGCACTTTGGAAGTCTACTAAACATAAACTGCCATTGATTTGACAGTTTCGAAGGGCGTTGACGTTAAAATACGCGACTCGGCACCCAGTTGTAACGTAGGTAGAGTGCGTGCCATCTAAATGTGAGCGCGACTGTATACACGAAATTTATCCGCAATTAAAAACAAATGGCTGATTGATAATAAGTTCATATTTTGACCGCGCAGACACAGACTAAGCTGCCGCGCATTTTACCTACATCTAAGCAAACGACGGCTATTTTCGTTACTGCATGATCATCAATTCATGAAATAAGATAAAAGGTAATATGAATAATTTCTTTTTTACAAAAACAAATCCGTCTTCAATGAACTGACACAAACATAATCTAAAACCTCCTCTTTTTCGAAGTCGGTTAAAATAGGTACTAAAACCTTCGCCTGAATGTAAAAGAAATACATTACTGAAAACCGCATCAAAATCGGTTCAGCAAAACGCGAGATAATCGCGGACAAACATACATACATGCATACTGATAACCACCTTTTTTGAAGTCGGTTAAAAAGCGCGGGGATGATACCATATAATTTAACTAAGTATACCACATACATAAATATACATAACGTCACGCCTGTATCCCATCGCGGTAGGCAGAGACAATTGATTTCCACTTGCTGCGATCCTGACACACTTCTTTCGCTTTTACAGTCATAAGCCTTTTCATACACGCACGTCGGTTTCGTGTACTCTTCACGCGGCTGATGCTGCGCGACCTGATGTACCTACAATCTGATTGACAGAGTTCGACACGAGAGGCGACGCGTCCACTTCACGCTTCATCTCGCCCCGCGTCGCGCCGCACGTAACGCACGTAGGCGTTTGGTCACGTAGGACGTAGGACACTTTAATAGGTTAAATACTTACCCTGTTATTCATAAAAAGTTAAAGAGCAGTTTAGTTATTTGACGTATGTCACTTTAGACTGGATGTCACGTATTTACCATACAACAAACCAGAGAAGTAGACCTCCAGTAAGGCTACTTAAAATCTACTGAATCTTTATGAATAAGACGGTTAGTTTATTGTTTTCGCACCGCGCCGCATCGCGCTCGCATCCAGATCGCTCACCTATGACGCAGCGTAAACTAAGATGACTGCTCGCAGTCCATACGGCGACAGTTAACAGGCACCCAGCAGTCCACGCGGCGACAGCTAGCAGGCCGCCAGACGTGCGGATTGTTGGTAGATACTTACTGAGCAGCAACGCCGGCGCGCGCGGCGACAGCAGCTAGAGCTAGCGGCCACCGCGCAGACCGTGAGACCGCCCGTCTATAACGTGCGGCCAGCGAGGTGTCAACTACCGAGCAGTCTGACGGCGGTAAGCTCATTGGCAGCAAGCTGTCTGCTAATTTATGATGTCAATCTACCTGCCATATATAAAAATGAATCGTGGTTCGTTAGTCTCGCTCAAACTCGAGAACAGCCGGGCCGATTTTTGTTTTGAATTTTCTTACTTAGTAGGTAGTTCAGGAGAGGTTTAAAAGGTGAGAAAAATATTATGTCGTCGGAAGTCGGAAGCAAGTAAAAACAACAATTAATTTTTTCCATAATAAATTGTAAAGTGCGATACGAATTTCGCCGGGACAGCTAGTTTTAAATAAATTACAGTCTTAAAGGTCCATTCTACACATTAGTGAAAAAGTTCTATCTGCCGGGAAAGTTACCGACAGCTTGGCAAGAGTGTCTCGAAACTATTTTTATTTTAAGTTTGAAACCCTAAAATTAACTTCTTGTAGAGAAAAAAGGCCTCTAGTCTCCTAAACTTAAGATTATAAGTATTGGGTCAAAAATTATGAGTCTCGTAACTTTGATCATGTAGGAATAGTAGAATGAAGACACTATAAACATTACGAGAATTGCAATTCTTGACCCAATCGTAATAGAAGTAAATAGTAATTGGGATCTTCATTCTATTATTCTTAAATATCTCAATCTAATAGAGTACCTAATATTAAAATAGATATAAGAATAGAAGTTTAAAATCGTAACTTTATGATACTAGAGGCCAAGATCATGAATTCGTTGATTTTTGATTTTGTATAACTTGTGCGCTAAATTATGTTTTATTTAGCGAGAAAATGAATAAAAATTACTATTATTCCACTTATAGCAAGTAGTACCCCCAGTACTTACTAGATTTTAGTACCAAGACTAACTTATATAGGTAGGTATTTACTTTTAAACAAATTAAGATTGGAACACAATTTGGAGGTTTTCTGTACTAAAACTCGATAATTAATAAAAAAAAGACTACTAAACCAAACACAACACAATTTACACAATAGATAATACCGTCTCGTATAGCTTAGCGACAGGCGACCGTTTACCTACTTCAATTTGCCCCCTCCTACTCGCCGGGCAAACACGGCACAAATAATGCACAGCACTACACCGCCTAATATGAGCAAGGGAGACGAAACTATACGCTCTCAAAACGCTAGAAAGAGCCGTAGAGTCGCATGACATAAATGCGCAACGAAATGTATGCAGCCGAAAAGAGACAACAATTGTTTGCGCAAGGGATGAGAGAGGGAGGGGCGCTCGTCGCTCGTTGGTGCAAATCCTGAATTATTAAGGTGACGCACGCCCTTTGGGCTGCGAGTGGCGGGGCGGGGGCTGTTTGCTGGGCACTTGCCGCGCGCCTTTCCGACGTCACACCAATTCGAAGGCCCGCGCCGCCATCTTGGTTTTTCAGGAAACTTGCTCATTTCGGGTGGTTTTTAAAAATGGAACTATTTGTGTTTGTGCTGTGGCAGCTCTGAATTTGCAGCTGGTTATTATGCAGGTTAGTAAAATAGTGTTTGTTTTGGAGATCAAATTTAAAAATTATCAATAGGTTATAAAAAACCCTTTGTTAAAAAAAAGAGAGGAACTTAACGCAAATAAATAATTATACCTACTAAGTATTCTAAAAGGAACTTAACTAGTCAAATGCGAGGAAGAAATTGAGAGCGTAGCCAAAATTTTTGAAAACCAATTTTTCTCATTGCTTGCCTTTGCCTCAAAGTAAAATTTAATTTTTAACTTTTTTGCACCTATACCATTCTCTAATTTAAGAGCAAATTTGAAAAATTCCTAAGTAAAGGTTATAGGATTCTCGATAGGTCAGCGAACACAAAAAGTAAGAAAGTCTAAAATATTTTATTGTTAAATATTGACGTGATAGTTAAGTAAGTAGCTAACTAACTATTAAGTACTCTAACAATAACAAATATTTGCTAAATCTCCATTAATAGAGGTACTTACTAAGATCCGAAATCGTCGCCGCCAAAACGGACCAAAAAAACCTATTCGGACCGAATCCTTTGCTTTGGATCAGTTCTTGTTAATCCTAAACGATACATTTACAATGGATTAACGATTATCATATCACAAGGAGCAGCGACGCCGGCCGCGGCAGGAAACAGTGTTTGGAGGCGTGAATGGGTAAACAGGAAGTTTCAAGATCCGCAAATAAGGGAAAAAAATCTTTTAGCTCAGCTAAGCCGACGCTTACGGTGTTGTATTAAATTAAGTATTTCAAATTGGATGGTAAAGTGTGATAGACTTTTCTTATTAATAATTTTACCGGCTTCCTACGTTACTTTATGAACGATCTATAGTTATTTTTTTTAAGGTAGATAGGTATTAGACATAGGTACTCCGACTTACGGCAAATAAACTGCCCAACCTACTTGAAGTTAGTAAAGCTTTTTGTCGCGGAGACCTAAAAGTTTTAGAGTGAAACCGCGAACCGCGAAAGACGCAGAGATCCCCATTAAAGACTAATAAAGACGACCAGTTGTATACTGCGGGAGTAAACTGGGGCCTCAGTCTCATCGCGCAAAACGGCACTATCGGATAAAAGTAGAACAAAAATAGTACGTTAATCGCAAGAAAATACACATTTGGCAGTCTCGTAATCAATTTTGCTTTAACTATAGCAGTAGTATCGCAATAGATTGGAATTGACCAAAAAGGGTAGTCTGCTCCATACTATGATAATGTTATGATTACGTTCGACTGACATTATATACGTCAATATTGATTGATATTTAATGACAGTTGCACTACGCGGATTCCACTTTCGTCTAACAAAACAGTATTAGCTATTTAGGGGAAAAAATCCTATATTACTCGATAGCTTACTATTAATATTCTATTGCTATGCTATAACGATCGATCAAAGTTACGAGACTCGCAATTTTTCACCCAATCATAATCAATATATATAAAAGTCTTCCGTTACTGACTGACTGACTGACTGACTGACAGACAACGCAGAGCCGAAACTACTGGGCGTAGCGGGCTGAAATTTTGCATGTAGGTTCCTTAGGGAATGCAGGTGAGCACTAAGAAGGGATTTCTCGAAATTACCACGGGAACGGGAATAAACGGGAATTTTGTGTTAATGAGAAATCTGCGGGAAAAACCGCGGGGCAGCCTCTAGTAGAGTAATAGTAGAATGGCAATAGAATAGAAGTTTAATCGTAAGTTTATGAGACTAAGGTCCCTGGATGACGTTCTCTTAAGCCCGGTAGGTAGTTGTGGCAATTTATGTGGGAAGCCTTTGTGACAGCAGTGGACGTCTTTTGGCTTAAATTATGATTATAACTTTTAAGAATGTCACACACACACATTTTATCTTTTGTTGTCATATAAAATTACCTTTCCTCACATACATACACATAAAAGGTCCCTTCAGTAAGGTCATCCACGCAATACGCTACAAAAGAACCCCGCTGTGCGAAACCTACGCCCTTATTAGACGACAACGATGAACAAATTAGGTCCCAATAGCGACCCTTGCGATACTCCCACATAAACCCGAAACTCAGCGATCTGAGGCTAACTAGCCGTATATGACCGCTCACGCGAAAGGTGTGAAAATTACTAATTTAATCAGTATTTGTCACCCCTACCCCTTCCCTCCCTTATTAAGTAAAAGGATGTCGTGATAAACCCAGTCAAAGGCTCTTGCTAAGTCCGTGAGTTCACCTGTGACATTTTAAAGAGGGATAAAGGGTGAAAGTGTTTTCAAGGGAAGCGTTCGCGTCTGATAATTGAATAAATCTGCTGGATGGGGTGTCATGTCATTCATGCTAATAAAGTTTGTTGTGTGGATTTAAATTTTTAATGTGAATTTTTCACTTTACCGTACTGTTTTCGGCGTACCTATAAACCTATAATAAATAATACCTATTATAAACGCATTGCACATAATATATCAGTCGTCAGCTGTTACCAATTATAATTCCATTCATAACTCTTTTGCTTTAAAGTTTAAGTTTCTACCCCATAAGTATCTTACGTACATATATTTATAATTAACGTGATCGTCAAATCATTTAGGACCAGTTGGACCCTTCAGGCTTGTGCCGCAAGCATATCATTAATAGAAGCGTCGGCGCGGAGAGCCAAATATTTGCTCGGTGTAATTGGTCCGGGACCAAAGTTCGATTCCCGGCGGGAGCGCGGTGCCCTCGTGTTGACACTGGGATGTTGCGGAAATTATTGACTGCGGATTACTACTGGGGGTTGGTTGATACATTACAGTATGTTTGTTTACCTAATGTCGGTACCTACTTACATTGTTTACACTGATCCGAAAGCGTTGCATTTATTTTTTGTTATAACTAGGTTTTTACAAAATTTTATTAAATTAACGATGTTTGGTTTGAGTGTACCTACTTACATACTTCTTTACCGTAGGTTTTTGGGTAGTTAAAGTGACGGTTAAGGTCGCCGTAACACTTCCGGGCTAATGATAGGGCTGACGAATGCATAAACAAATCTGTTACAGCCTCCTAGACCGCCAATGTATTTTTTTTTAAATAAGGAGGTTACGTACTATTTTACTACTTGTGAAGAACAAAAAACACAAATTATTAATACGTTGTATGAACTTAAAACTAAACATGCGTAAATTTAAATTGAACTTGCTAACAATGCTAAAACATAAAGATGAACACATACCTACCCTACGGAATTTGGACTCATTGGCGGGCTTTGTATCTGCTTTTGAATAGATTCTATGGCTGACAATTAAAAGGGATCAATTGATTTAAACACAGATTAGTGAAAGTGCGACACTTGTTAAAGATTACCGTCCTCGGTTCACTTTCTATGAGGATTGCGCGGCAACAGTACAGTAGCTTGCATCCGGCGGAAGCGGTACACACGGCTTTTGTGAATTCGGAATTCAAGTTCATGCCGCCTTCATCCTCAAAATTAACTATTAAAAAATAAGAAATACTAGGGAGCTAGGGAGTCTAGAGCTAGGCTTACTTGTCAATACTTAAATAGTAAAGCCATATTTTTTTACGATTGTTAGATGAGATGATAACTTTGCCCTAATTTTAACCGTCCTAAGACTTCGCTAATTTTAAAGTTAATTCTGCCAGATTAAAATTCGTTACTGTAACGGTCTACGGGGTGAACAAACACTTAAAAATTGTTGTATTATCAACCTTCACAAGAATAAAATCCTTTCAATCAAGTATCAAGGATTTAGGAACCCAAAAAAAACGTCAAACTCCATTAATTTTAGGTATGATGACGAGTTTAAATGCAATAAAATCGTTTAGACGGGCGCAGATAAGGGCGATTATAATTTGAGTTGAATCCACTCCACGTCGCAGCGATTACGCCCTCGACACGTGACGTGCCGCGCCGTGTCCGCCACGACGACTCGGCGGTTCAATAAGTGAAGTTTTTTACCTACAGTTTTGGTCTAAAATGAATAGTAGGTGTGTATACTTTCTACCTACCGGAAATGTTTAGTATGTAACTCAAAAGCAATAAAATCGTTTAAAATATCTTATCATATTATATTAGTGTGTCTACCTACCTATGTTCCTAAATTACTACTGTAGCACCTGTAATTTTTACCCGTATTAACAAATATTATTATTCTTATTATCTAAAATAACTTTGCAATCAGGTAGGTATTGAGTACCTAAACTACTAGGTAAGTAGGTAAGTACCTATGTTATGTATGTATATAATCGACTTTATACTTACATATCAAACGAGAAACGATTAACAGATCCAGAAGCCAATTCCCACGAAACAATCTTAAAAGCGCCCAATATAGCACTAATAATCATTTATACTTACATCACCTTATTTAACCACCCCCTCGCACAAACATAACCTCAAAACAAATCGACCAAACAGTTCTGAACTCTCAAAATAATTGTTCCCACATGCGCCGCAGTTCAGGAAACATTGGTCATTTCACTTAATGATTTCTGTCACATCAACACTCGGATTATCAGATTTGGAAAGGGACGAAGCTACAGAACGCTGTTATGTGAATGAGACAGAGCTATTTCTATTGATATCGCGATTAAATCGCTGTCACTAGCACTAATGACTGTTCCCGCCAATTTTGACGTAATGGCGTCTTGAGGTGACAGATGTCATGTCGGTCGGCATTTCGGGAAATGTGGGTGCGGAATTGTTCTGGGAATGAAATGGGGTAATGCTAATGGGATTTGTAGAGTTGATTTCGGATTACAAACAACACTCTACACTTCATACATTTAGGGATTTAGCCGTTTCGCTTTTGATTTAAACCTAAATCCTACGTTCTTATTCATGTAAGGATTAAATTATACAAATATGAAGTGAGTGAGTGACCGAAACACAGCAACGTCTTAAATTGTCACGCACACCCATAAACCTTAAATATTAACATGGTAAGAGTCCAATTTTAGACAAATTTCTATGGTGAAATAGGTTTTTTATTTAATTAAACCAAACATTATTAATACTTATACTTTTTACTACAGTATTGGGTAAAAAACAAAGTCAGATAAAGTTTAGGAGAGCGCCCAGTTTTTAATTTTGAAGCATACTTACTTACCCCGGTACTGATTTTAACTCAAGAATTTCAATCGCCACCGAGACTATAGGTATAAGATAATACAAGTTTCTACAGCTAAGACTGTTACATATGTTCAAGAGTGAGTTAGGTATTTTCAGGTTTTTGTAATTTCTCAGTAGATAGCGCTATCACGGCCTACATCGCGCTATCGTCGTCTTGCGGATATTATATATAAGATTCAAGTGTTTTATATTTTGTGTCCATTTCCAATGGGTAGTATTCGCCTATAATAAATAGTGTGTGAAGAAATCCAGTTGTTTCCTTGGCTGAGGAGTGGACCCGGGAGACCCTTGTTCATGGTCCTTCGAGCCGGATAGGCCTTGGCCCGCTGCAGCAGGCCAGCATCAGGTGGTTCAGGAGGAACCATCATCCCGCACACGTCGGAGCCCGACTGCGACCGGAGGAGGGGAGCTACGGGAGCCAGCCCAGGAATCCAGAGGGTGAGGCGCGGTGCGGTGGAGGGGCGCGGCTGCAGACGGCAAGGCAAAGTGGCCAGCTGTCAGGAGACAGCCGCCGAGGTGGAAGCTGTCAGGGAGACGGCTCTCCAGGTGACAGGTGACAAGAGTGACAAGTGAAAGATTGTTAGTACCCTCAAAGTTTTAAAGTTGGACCTCCAGTCAAAATTGGATCAATGCAGTGAATTTGGTTTGGACCTTCAGTCAGTAAAAAAGAACTTAGAAGATTTCAAGAGTAAATTTAGACTTAGAAAAATTCGTGAAAAAGTGAAGACACGGGGAACCTATGCCCGATTTTGTATAGACTGTAAAGGTTACAAAGACTTAGAATAATTAGCGAAATTTCGGACTTTGAAAATATTTGAAAAAAAAAAAATTGTTTGAAATAAAGGTTTGTAAGTAGATTAAAGCGGTAAATATGGATGTCTTTTTGCGCCAACAAGTAGATTTGAAAGATAAGATAGAAAGAGCTAAATCAAATTATAAAAAGTCTCCAAAAGATCGTATAACGGTGTCCTATGTAGAGGCACGATTGGAGAATTTGGAACAATGTTGGGCAGATTTTAGGGCAAATGATACGGAAATTGTAAAATTAGTAGATTTAAAGAAGTTAACGGAATCGGCTTATGTCACTAAGGATATATTTAACGATACGGAGGAAGTTTATCTAGAATATAAGAGTTTGTTAAAAACTGCTTTGCTGGAATTCCAAAAGGCGCAGCCACCACTCCCAACACAGCCATCAGCGTCAGGTTGTTCTGAGTCACACATCAGATTGAGAGAGGTACCAATCCCGAAGTTTTCAGGGAATTATTTGGAATGGACCACTTTCCGGGATTTATTCACTTCATTGGTCCACAAAAATTCGCAATTGGATGATGTGCAAAAGTTTCAACATTTAAAAGCTCATCTGGTGGGGGAAGCGGAACAATTACTTCGTCATATACCGATATCAGAGCAAAATTACGCTTATGGTTGGGAGGTTTTGGAAAAAAGATATAGTAACAAACGGTACTTGTCGAATTCAATTCTGAAAAGGTTGTTCAGTCAGCGGCATGCGATGGGCGAGTCGGCTAGGGCACTCAAGGAGTTGCTAGATACCACTTCTGATTGCTTATTGGCTTTAAAAGGGATCGGCGTGAATACGGAATCATGGGATATATTGGTAATTTATATGGTATCTTTTAAACTGGACGCGGAAACACGAAAGCAATGGGAAATTAAAATCTGTGAAAGTGAATCAGAAGATCTGCCAACGTTTTCAGAATTTAAAAGGTTTTTAGAGAGTCGGTTCAGGGCACTCGAAAATATTGAATTTAAATCGGCTCGCACAATCAATTCCAGCAACGCAAATTCGTATAGGCCCAGGGTACTACATGTTACTAATAATGGTTGTAAGTTTTGTGGGGGTACAGGGCATACATTAGCCTTATGTAAAGAATTTCATATGGAAACGGTAGAAAATCGGCGCACATTTGTGCAAGGAAATGGTGTGTGTTTTAATTGTCTGGGTTCAAACCACTCTGCCAAGTATTGCCGGAATTCAGATGCTTGTAGGGTGTGTTCAAGACGCCACCATTCCCTACTACATCCAAAAGGTGCTCCCGGGAAATATTCAGCCGGTAGTTCAGGAACACAGGATTTCACATCAGGGGGACAAGTAGTAGGCGTAGGAGATGGATCAAATACGGAGGTAAATAATGGGGATCCAACAAATGTAGTCGCATGTTTATAGACAGGGGGGGAGTCGGGAGTATTAAAGCTACAGCGCTAGCAGCAGCTCAGTCGAAAACAGGGGACTACCGGGTTTGAATATCATTGTTGGATCAAGGTGCTAAGGTGCAGTATAGAAATTGATTGAAGCGTTCGTGTAGAAATCAATCACGACTTTCTTACAAGGTAGGTCGTGATAGAGATGACTGGAAGGAGCTCCATGCTCTGAGTCTTGCAGACCCAGAGTATTACACATCTAACAAGATTGATATCCTGTTAGGTGGGGAGTCTACAGCCAGGTGATGAGGGGGTAAAAAGGGGGCCATCGGGGTCACCTCTTGCCCAAAGCACCACTTTAGGGTGGATCTTGTCTGGTTCTGTAGAGCAAGCGACTTCTAGTTGTCCAGTGGTTATGCACGCGGCACTGCAAACTAATCTTTGGGTTGCCAAGATGAGTGAACAGGAAGGAACTCAATGCACTGATCGAGCTGCACGGGTTCGGCGACGCTTCGGAAAATAGCGTTCGCAGGTATTTTGATCAGGACCGTGGGAGCAAAAGGATCAGTTTCCGTTCATCTCATCTCCGCAAAACTAAGTTTGAATTGTATTTTAGGATTTCGGAATGAATGTGAAAAAAGGAAATTAAATATCGAGTACAAAAGATAAATAATACAAAATTAGAAAAACGGGTAGTTTAGGTTTAAGTTCATATGGCTATTTGGCAGGGTGGTTAAAAAACACACTGGAAACTATAATGTAATAAGTGTAACAACGTTGAAATGTATAACGGTTTTTTCTGGCTGGTTTTAAGAAAATATATGTTTAAAAAGAAATGGTTATGTAGTAGATTGTAAACATTGGTTCACGGTGGGCGGTAAATTATAATCGTTTTTTAATTAATCGGATTTATTGTTCTGTTATAGTATTTTGTTAACGTGTAATCGGATTTATTGTTCTGTTATAGTATTTTGTTAAAATTTAGGGTTATACTTTGAAGTCGATGTGTGTTAGTTAATGCATTAGTATTAAAACTAATGCCTTGGTGGGCGGTATGTTCAAGAGTGAGTTAGGTATTTTCAGGTTTTTGTAATTTCTCAGTAGATAGCGCTATCACGGCCTACATCGCGCTATCGTCGTCTTGCGGATATTATATATAAGATTCAAGTGTTTTATATTTTGTGTCCATTTCCAATGGGTAGTATTCGCCTATAATAAATAGTGTGTGAAGAAATCCAGTTGTTTCCTTGGCTGAGGAGTGGACCCGGGAGACCCTTGTTCAACATAAGTACCATAATTTGCATTAGAGCACTTCTAAAGTAGCTGATTGATTGATGGAAGTGATTAAATGATCACGTTATTTTGTGCCTAATCTTCTCCGATCTGAACTTGTCTGACGCAGCGCAGATAACTTGACACGACTGCTGATCCTTGTAGGTGCAGGGGTTTTTATTATGACTATGTGAGGTTTTAAAGTAACAGTCTGGTAACAGTGGTGTAGGTCCATCTCGAATTTCTTATCCTACTATCTCAAATATTTTGGGTTAGGTACTTATGTAAATGATTTCAAATCGTTCGTGTAACGGCAATGGTAACAAAGCGCCATGGACCCGGGCGCTGCACACGCTGAACCGTGTGTCAGAAAAAATGACCTATTCTGTTGCACTTTGAGTGATTTCACAAAAGTGGCAATGTATATTGATGGATGATTAACATTACTGTTTTAAGTATATCTTCACCACTTTTTACATATTTTGCTTAACTATCACATTAGGTAAAGCCTGCAAAGATAGTTTTAAGTTTGAAATAAATAAATAAATATCGTTTAATATTTTTTACATAAAAAAATGTTGCTTTTGAATATTTTACACACGTATTTAAAAACTTCCTACCGTTCAGGATTCGATTGAAGGCTTTCAGCAACAGCTCTGAATGTTTTGTCATTACAAATGTAAACTAATGTAAGTAATTACATATGACGTAGATTTTAAGGACAAATCAATATACTTATATAAAACTCTTCCGTTACTGACTGACTGACAGTGACAGACAACGCAGAGCCGAAACTACTGGGCGTAGCGGGCTGGAATTTTGCATGTGGAACCTACATGTAAGAAAGTGTAGGTGAGCACTAAGAAAGGATTTCTCTAAATTCCCATGGGAACGGAAAAAAAACTGGATTTTTGTGTTTTTGAGAGATCTGCGCGAGTGAAACCGCGGGGCAGCCTCTAGTTAAGTTACGCAAGTTTTCATTACTTTCTCCGAAAGTAAAAGTAAGCATTTCTCACTCTTTAAAAATTGCAAAATCTCTATACAAAAGTGTTGTAAGATAAAACCTATCGGATATCTCAAAATCAGCTAACTCCGCTTCCGTCCATTAGGTGATTGAAGTCGATGGCAGATAGCTTTGTTAACGATAAGGCCGGCTCTGAAGTGGCGCGGGGAGAGCTGATCGAGATCGCTTTGATATTGCTGACTTTATATTTTACTAGCCGTCCCGGCGAACTTCGTATCGCGCTTTACAATTTTATATGGGAAAATTATATTGTTGTTTTTACAAACTTCCTCTCCATTTTTCCATATTTATCTCCTTTTAAACCTTCTCTGTTTTACTACGAACATTTCAAAATCAACATCAACTAAATTGGCCCTATAGTCCTCGATTTTTAGCGAGACTAAACAAACCTCGATTAATCAATATATATAAAACTCTTCCGTTACTGACTGACTGACTGACTGACAGACAACGCAGAGCCGAAACTACTGGGCGTAGCGGGCTGAAATTTTGCATGTAGGTTCCTTAGGGAGTGTAGGTGAGCACTAAGAAGGTATTTCCCAAAATTCCTACGGGAACGGGAAAAACGGGATTTTTGTGTTAATGAGAAATAAATCTGCGCGGGAAAAACCGCGGGGCAGCCTCTAGTTTTTTTATAAGTAGAGATAGAGTTCCGTATCAGTTATAGTGTACTTTATAACAACCGATAGACACTACTAGTCATTGTTTCTCCCACTGATTCTTGATTTCTTCTTAATTCTTCTTAGCAACTGTGTGTTTTTTTTGTTCTTTTGCTAGTGTGTCACTGTTTGGCAATAAACGATTTTCATTCTTTGATTCTGGCATCATAGAAATGTTCAAAAATAATCAGTGACACCAACCAAACCATAGCAATGCAACACAACGCCCGCACTAGCAGCTGCCGGCGGCTTGGTCTCGCCCACCTCAACAAACGCGAGCTGAGGGGTGCGGATTTACGGTAATTATTGTGCTTCATTCGTAATCAAAAAAAAAAAGTTTGTACTTACTACCTAATTACAAAATTATATTGTACCTCAATTTTAGATCAGAATAGCACTGCAGCGAAATAAAAATAAACACGAGCTGTTCTAAAATAAATATATATTTATAATAATAAAATAAAAATTTAAAAACTAAAAGAAACGCTACGTATTAAATACTGTTGTTGTTGTTGTTGTTGGATCCTATGGTACCCCAGTGGTACAAAGGGCCTTCGTGAGACGTCGCCATCCGCCCCTGTCTTGCGCCTCGCGATCCGCGTCCCTCCAACTCAGCCCGGCGGCCCGCAGCTCGGCGTCGACGGCGCGCTGCCAGGTGTGCGCCGGCCGGCCTCGGCGCCGGCTTCCACACCCCCTCCACGTAAACGCAGCCCTGACGATGTTGTCCTCTGGTCTTCGGAGGGTGTGCCCTATCCACTTCCACTTCCGTTGAGCGATTTCCTGCTTTATCGGCACTTGG
Organism: Euspilapteryx auroguttella; assembly: GCA_951802225.1. Lineage (NCBI taxonomy): Eukaryota > Metazoa > Arthropoda > Insecta > Lepidoptera > Gracillariidae > Euspilapteryx > Euspilapteryx auroguttella. The sequence goes on from OX637665.1 coordinate 7,118,198, forward strand.
TGGCATCGTATTGTATACTATAAATATAAAAATGAATCTTGGTTCTTGGTCTTGTATTCTTCTTGCTAAAACTCGAGAACGGCCGGGCCGATTTAGGGTGAATATTCAGAGCCTGATTTTTTTCTGTCCGGGGCTTTATTTTGTGACTTTCCGAAGAAAACTTTTAATTTGAAGATTTAGATTCAAACTTTAGCTTCCATTCTGTTTGGGCCCGCAAAGTTTATTAAAAAATACATAGTTTAAGTACGCCAAAATCTTACCTAAAGTCCAAAAAACCGGAATATTCTGATTCCTGTGGGGCGTCCGGGCTCCATTTTTTACTATAAATGACTCCATAACTTTTTTTTGAACAAACATATATAAAATTCAAGATCAGTTAAGCATAGTCAGATAGTTGTTTATTACAAATAAATTGTCCCTGATTGATTACTGAAGCTGGTTTTGAAATAAATCGAGGCTTGAGATTTGTCCGCGTGTACCGTGTGATTTCTCTGGCGCGTGCAGCAATCACTTTCATGGTTAAACTAAGCTATGTAGAACTCAGCAGTTTTATGGATGGGCTGTCCCAAGCTATTCTTTATAGTGTGTATGAGGTGATTGCTAGCTAAGGTGCTCCGTTTAGAAGTTATGATGCAAAATATCTGATTGCTCTGATCGTGGTTCAGTGGTCACTCTGATTACTCTGCAATGTTTATCTTATGTTATAAAATAGCTATGTCATGTCTAAAGATTATATTGTATGTCATGTATAGTTGGGTGTTCCTCATAAAAGACCTAGTTTTCTATTCTACCCCGTTTAAGCTGGACGGATCACTTATTGATTTTTTAATGATTCCTATGGTCTGATATCTCTGGTTTTTTTACCATAGGAATCAGCAATTTTCAGCAGTTTTGCACTTTTAACCTGAAAATCAGATGTCAAACCTATTGTTATCATCATAATTATTATTTTAGTCAAAATAGGCCTAATCACATCTTGCATTGCGCGGTCGGGCGCCAATCGAGAACGGTTTACTTGCCCATTACGATACAGTTATGGAATTTATTTTGGCTACGTGGGAGTTTTCTGATTGGATTATGCTGAAAATTTTCAAGCATAGCCCTTTAGAGTGACTGATAAGCTTTTTGATTAGGCCCATAGTGAGCTATGTCTCGGTCCGGTAAGTCATCACAGGTAATACACGTTGATCGTAGACCTTGTCTTGAGCCTGATATGGCGAACGGTAATGGGTTTGCTTATATGGAGGAAAATATGGAGGAAAATATGTAGCAAAGCTTGCCCATCGCCCTCTTCCTATTGGACCAAGCTGGTTGGATAGTTTGGCTACGTATTCATCGACTACTCTTCGAGCGTACGTACAGACTCCAATATTAACAGGAGCATTTGAAATGGGCGTTAAAATAATTTTAGTTTTGTCCATGTTGAGAATCCAACTAAAGTCATCGAGCATTGTACTGAGATCCTGCGCGGTCTGGATCCATAACTATGATATCGATATCACATCGAGTCTGATTGATGTATTCAACGTTTATGTTGATGTCTAGCCTAGTTATTTCCAGTCCGGAGCCTTGAAGACACCCTCGAATACAGCGATGAACAATTTTGGCGTTATGACATTTACCAGTATGACTCCCTGCTGCAGTCTCATCCTTCGAGGTCTTTGTCTGAAGTCGAAATTACATCGAAACATTAACACTTCGCTTTAGCTACTATAGTCCACTTGGCCTCGCTAGAGATACTGCAGCACTGACTTATCCTTAATCAAATCAAATACAAATCAAAGGCTTTCTTGTAAAGCTCTAGGCAGAAGCATTATACCGCAAATGACAACCACTGACCAGCCTAGCCAGCCAAACTTAAGCTAGAGCATTTATATCAGCTTCGCTGATCTGAAGACCAGCTACAACGCACTCTGAATTACATGAGAATTACCAAATAGGATTAGATTATTACGGGAGATTTTGAATTGAAGACTCCAAAACTCCTGCGGTCTATCGACATTATTGTGATGATTATGGTTATGTGTCACGTAAATTGACGCTGCACTGACCACAAACCTGCTCTTAGGCATTCTACTATTCCAATATATTACATGCCATTTTAGTAGGCAGCATGGCCTCAAAAGCTGTGTGGAATAAATTATCTAAGTCTTCACAGTTCTAATAGGACTCCAAAATTTGTATCTTGCATTTGAATACTTGTCCGGTATTTTTTTTTTGCAATTCTCACCTAACCTGCGTGTTCATGTCAATGAATCCCTAACTGATTACTGGCACTGCGCTATTGATGGTCCACAAAAAGTGGCTGCAATTTCAAAGAAATATGAGCAAGAGCAGGACACAATACCAGTTGGTATGGACCACTTTTAAGCAGATGCTAGTGATATGTTTGTAAGCATAAATATTACTAATTGAAAATATGATGAGAAATTGAGTGAGAATACAATAACATCTTTAGAAGTTCGCAACTTGGTCTTACTAAGTCTCGTTTCGGTATTTTCATTAAAAAACTACTAGAACTAGTTCATGTATGAAAAATAGCTTTTTTTGGAAGATTAAACTACTAAAACTCAAATAAATTTAGCGTTGTGAATACTCTGGAAGCACTTTTCTGATCGCTCTGGACCAAAAACTTAAAAACTCAATTATTCATAGGAAGACCTGGTCAAAAAATGGTGCTCAATCGAAAATATTAAAGCTAATGAGGCATACTTTGATAAAAGTTAACTGATATTTCAAAAAAACTAAATTTGAAAACTGCCAGAGGAGTCAGCTGAATATCGCCGTTCTGAATATTCACCCTTTAGTTGATTCGGTTTTAAAATGTTCGTAGTAGTCTAGGGAAAGTGAGAAAGTATCAAAAAATGTAGGGGAACTTCTTGAAAACAACAATTTAAGTTTTCCATATAAAAATTGTGAGGCTTAATATGAAGTTCGCCGGGACAGCCAGTAGGTAATAAAAATCCTATTCATTAGGCGAAATGTTGTGCCAACAAAAGTCACCGCAGTGGACGGTAACGGAAAAGAGCTTTTTGTTTTCGAACAAAAATAGCACTAAGGAGGTTCATTGTTGCCCGCGGCGAGGGGAGGTTGCCCCAACAATGCCTGTGGGTTTAGACAAGTGGGTCAACTTATTTGCTTACTTTTCTACTGATTACTTATATTTTATGCCTGCCCAACTGCCAAACCAAAGTACTTGCCTTGGAAGCTCTTTGAAAGCTTACTTTAATTTCATGCTGCAGATTTAAATATTAGTATTTTTTTCAGGTAAAGTTTAAGTAAGTACTTACATTACAACGTTTTTTTAACCCCGGTCGCAAATGAGAGGAGTAAAGTAAAAAAAAAAGTAAAAAATGATTTATTCAATACAGGATACAAGATATCGCTTATTGAAAGTCAATTAGACTAATCTAATTAATATTGATACCTTATTTCGTAAAGTATCCTATACTGATAGAGGCGAGGTAGTTCAGGGTGCCCACTAATTGGCTCAGGCAAACAAATGTTTGCCTTGCCTTACGACAATGGTCACCTGGAGACGCCCCCAAACGAGCCCTCCTCTGTCAAATGATTCTACTCCCTTTCGCAATGATTTTACAGCGTAGAGAAGAAAGGGGTAACAAACTCTACTTTACAATTTATCTCTCTCTTTTTTTTTTTTTTTTGTTCTTATGTGACATTACAATTTAATTTACAATACAAAGAACATAAATTAATGAGATTTAAAGTACATACAAGAAATAATGAAAATATCGTGCAGAGCTAGACTACTTCCATGCGTCTTTGTCGTTTTCATAATCATCAACATTGTAATAAGCTTTCTTAATCAAACCTTTTTTGATACGAGTTTTAAACTCATTATCATTCAGGATCAAAATCTCTTCTGGGATCTTGTTATAAAATCTTACTTCGTTTCCTATAAAGCATTTGTTTGTCCGTTTTAGTCTGTTCTGTGGAATACTTAGTTTGTTTTTGCTACGCGTTCTAAGGTCTTTAATTTTATTACATTTTTTCTCAAACATATGTAAGTTTTTACGAGTATACATAATAATTTCAAAGATGTACTGGGACGGAAGCGTCAAAATATCAATTTCTTTGAATTGCTATTAGAGTGGCTATTATTTAAGGTGGTAACTCTCGCTATGGCGCGAAATTCAAATTTTTTCGTGTTTTTTATTTATTCTGGAGTAAGTATACATTTTTAATAAAGTTTAAATAAATTCGCGTATGTAAAAAACCATCTCCCATATTGTAATACAACGTTTTTTGAAGACAGACCTACATAACAGATTTTGTGTCTAAGGGGTAGAAGGCCAAAAAACAAGTTCCTTGAATATACACAAAATCGGTAACTCTGTCTTTCAAAAACGATATATCACAATGTGGGAAATAGGTTTTTACGTACGCGAATTCATTTAAACTTTATTTAAAATGAATACTTTCACCAAAATAATTAAAAAACGTGAAAAATTTTAAATTTCGCGCCATACCGTGAGTTACCGCCTTAACGTCTTTTTACTTACCTATTTGTGTATCTAAACGGATGAATCGTTTTTCGTTTAGTTTTTATTTGGTCATGATTAATTCTATACAGTGTTCTTATTTTTTAGTTAACAATTTATTCATTTGAGTTTTACACATTTTGCTGAAAAGAAATCATTGTCTACGTTTTCTATTGTAACTACGACCTTTATATATGAAAATCCTACGATCACTTACACTACTTACCTAATTATTGTTTTGAAGAAGAGTCACTTATAGAGAATAAAGATTATTCAAAGATAATAAGAAAGAAGACATTTTTATCTTTTTAAGTTTATCAGTAAAACTATGGACTTAAGCAAACCAACTCATTGACGATCACAGAAACTACCCAGTTTGTACCCATAACGTTGCTGGCAGCTTTCTGGCAGCCTTTGCCATCACGATCATCGAATAAAAAACCTAACCTGAGTGACAATCAATGCAATAAAATTTATACAAAGGTAAATAAAATATTAAAACCGTTTTATTCAATACGAAAGCAAAGTCGAAGTATGAAGTCGTTTCAGCCGCAGCACACCCTCGCTAATTGCCGCGCCAACTCCCTCCGGCGACTTTGTTTTGCAAATTGTAATGGGCTCCGTTTGAGAGCCGGCACTCGACTGTTTGCCCGCATATGTCGCTATTTGCTTTATTAAAAACGACGACAACTCACGATTTATTGGTGGAAAAAAATCACACAAAAAATAAAAAATCCTAACCTCAATCTCTCCTCAACTCGTGAAGGGTTGAAGCCGCGACTGAAAAGAGATTTTCCCGCGAAACGATTCAGCTAACAAAGGCTCGCGTTTCTGCAAATCAAAAAGGGGCACCTACCTACCGTCAAACGCAGTTGCAGACGCTTTCCAATTTACTTAAAACAAGGACAATGCGAATACGACGCATTGTGGGCGCGGGGCGTGGCGCCCCTCCCCTCCCTCCCCGCCCCCCTGGCAGGATACCTTTAGCGAACACGGGTGTCTCTTTATACCAAAGGGCATTTAGACCGCTTTTAAATTATGTGCAATACTAACGCGAATTATAGAAAAATTACTTCTTACCTTCTTCTTACTTTCTTAACCAAAATTTTACAAACAATCTTACCTTTTCTAAATCCCTAATAAAATTAAGTTAGTTATTTTCATTTTGACCCATCGTAAGGCAGAAGTTTGCACACTGGTTAGTCCACGTCAGTCAAAAACCTTATTTTCGCCCAGCTTTCGTATTTGGTGCTACGTGCTACGTGCTATGTGCGTTAAGCTGCTACGTGCTACGTTTTAGAACTACTACAAACATGCGTAGCAAGTAATAAATAATGATCATATTTTTAACCGACGAAAAAACAAAAAGGAGGAGGTTCTCAATTCGTCGCGTATATATATTTTTTTTTTTATGTATTAAGTAAATAATCTGACCAGATTTTATCGCTTATTGCAGATGTAAAAGATGCAGCCGTTCCAGGCGAGCCGGGGCGAAGGGCCGCGGGAGCCCTCCCCTCCGCGCGCGCTCTCCCCCGACACCCCCGCGCAGCCCGTGCTCAACTTCTCCATCGCGCGGCTCATGGAGCCCGACCGGAAGAAGTCCACGTCTCCCGAACCCTTACAACACCCTGGACTTCTCTCGTACGGAGCCCATTTGCTAGATTCAGCGTTCAAGCAGTACATCCCGGCGGCGCGGAGGCAGTTGTCGCACTATCCTCTATTGTATTACGGACCTGATCTAGTGTCGCTAAGCTACGCTCATCAGCTGCATCCGGTGCCGTCGCCGGTCAGAGCGCCCAGTCCGCGGGCTGACCACGCCGTCTCCTCCACGACTGGTCCCACTCCGTCCCCGGCGAAGAACAAATCATTCGCGTGCGGCGACTGCGGGAAGGTCTTCAACGCACATTACAACTTAACGAGACACATGCCCGTCCATACAGGAGCACGGCCGTTTGTCTGTAAAATATGCGGTAAAGGCTTCAGGCAGGCATCGACCCTCTGCAGGCACAAGATCATACACACCTCGGAGAAGCCGCACAAGTGCCTCACTTGCGGTAAAGCCTTCAACAGGTCCTCCACCCTGAACACCCACGCGCGCATCCACGCCGGCTACAAGCCGTTCGTCTGCGAGTTCTGCGGGAAAGGGTTCCATCAGAAGGGCAACTACAAGAACCACAGACTGACCCACAGCGGCGAGAAGGCGTACAAGTGCAGCATCTGCAACAAGGCCTTCCACCAGGTCTACAACCTGACCTTCCACATGCACACGCACAACGAGCGGAAGCCCTTCACATGCTCTATATGTGCTAAGGGTTTCTGCAGGAATTTTGACCTGAAGAAGCACACGCGGAAGCTGCACGTTGGTGTGCCGTCGAACCATGGAGATTCCTCTATTGACACCCAGGATGACTCCACACAGGAAGCTAGGTCGAGTCCTGGGGAAGACGCGCCGCCGTCGGTGGCGTTCAGGCCGTTCTTGAGCTCTGCCTACCCTCGCATGCTGGATCCCGCGCGGCTCGCGGCCCCCTCCAACTTCTTCTCCAAGTTGTTGTGACCCCGGGGGTTCCTCCACTTTGGCAACAAGTGATTTGATCGCTGGATTTGATAGACATTCCATTTTTGTAGATTTTAGCTTGTATTGTACAGGCATATTCTATGCAAAATCGCTTTTCATTGTACAATTAGACAAAAATACAAATTATTTATTTAAACTGTAAGATTGATTGTAAAATACGTATGTAAATAGAGATAATTTAAATATTTATATGTATAGGTTTGTGTATAGTCAAATGTTGTAGTAAGTAGCGGAGCATTGTGATTTTACTTTCGAGTTAGATCTACTTGAATAGGCGCTCAATCGAGATGAATTTCAAAGAAGATTTGAGATCTATCTTAAATAATATAACGCAATACTTATTGAGTGTCATTAAAAACAAATTTTATTAAAGCAACGCAAATATTTTTTTTCTTCCCCTGGGTAGAAAACTGAATTTATTGTGAAAGGTGGCACTTTCTGGCACAAATTACAATATTTGTTTGGTCGGTGAACAATAAGCGAGAGTTGGCGAGAAATTATTGTGTTCATGCTGCGAGCCGAGCTGGGGGCGGGCAGGGTGGATGGAATTACAACCTTGACCTGCCCTTCTACAGTTTTAACCTGGCTTCCAAACTTTTTCTAAATAATTAAGACTAAAGTTGCTACTCAATGGCACAGTTGGCAGTTATGATGACTGAGACGCGTATGTACCGGGTTCGATTCTCGGCGGGGCGAACATTGTTAATAAATAAATAAAATAAATAAATAATAATAATAAATTGTTAATGATGAATGTCGATGTTTGTTTCCCGGTCTGGGTGTATTGTTCGTCTCTGTATATGTTTCGGGCACCCTAGATACAGGTTCTTCCTAGTTAGAAGCTGCCGAGATGGACAGGAGAATATAAATAGGAAGTTACAAATGTCAAATAAGTATATGTAATTATAATAAATGAATAAGTAACATACATAACATAATCTCGCGCCTTTTATTCCCCGAAGGGTTAGGCAGGGGCAGCAGCACAAGAGCCGGACCCACGTTTAGCCGAGTTTATGTTTTATTACCAACGTGACAATGGGGTCAGCTTGTCGCCGCGGTTATAACGACCACTACTGCGGCCGGGACCAACGGCTTAACGTGCCTTCCGAAGCACGGGATCATCTTACTTTTCGGACAATCAGGTAATAAGTTCTAAGGAAAAAACGGTCTCTAGGTTCCTACACTCACATATCTTTTTAAAAAAACTTTAGGAACCACTGGAAATAGTCACAGGAACACCGTTACGGTAACTCGAACCCCGAATCACTGTGAAATCACAACAATCAACGCGTTTGATCGAAAATAATAGCGCAACGTCTGCGCTCGCGCTGCGCTTTTGACTCTTTTGAGGACCGGAAGTGGCGGCTGCAGCGGCCATATTGTTTCCGGAATAATGGACTGAGTGACTTTAATTAAATGTGGACCGTTTGAGAACACGAGAGAGTACAGCTGCTGATTCGTTTGCTTTGCCAATAGTAAGTATACCTTTTTGTTTAAAAAGTGCAAACTCTAAAACGTAATACTTGCTCCTGAAGCATAAAATAAGGGTTGTTGACAATACCCTAATTATTTGGACACATTACGGGGAATATTCACAAATATACTTACTTACCCACTCATTCAGGATCGTTTATAAATTGATATACTTAGTTAGTACTTAAGATATTGTGATATAACTTATAATAAAAAATACTTAATAGTAAGTACTACGACAATAGAACGATGCACCAACCCGTCTCAAGTTGTAAGTAATATTTAATATCTAAGTATAGGCTAGCTATAGCTAGCTAAATCAAATTTTATAACAATCGGTCGAGAAGTTCCGATAATGCGAGTTCCTAATGGAAATGAATCAGATAGCCAAGTTATTTGGACGTAAAAAAAAATTTCAGTTTGTAATAAAAACCAGTAAAAAAACCTTGTATAGAAATAGGCAATTAGGTAGGAATTTCCTCACACTCCCCTGTCAGACCCCTGACACTTCACAACTCGTGTCTCTCCCGTGGTCTCTTCACAAATTGCCGTCACCGGCCGTGTCGGTGACAGTTCTTGTCAATTCAAAATCGTGGCGTCATTTCCGCTCGTCACTTCCGTGGACTAGAAAGATAACGAATAAACACTTTTTTGTATTCAAATACAATCGTTTAATCTGAAAATATAACATTGCTAAAAGCGATTAAGCGCTTATATGCGCTTTGGAGAAATTATTAGAAAAATTAAGAAGGTGGCAGTCCAAGTATTAGAACTTGAATCAAAATTTTCGATTTTAAATAAGTAATTCTAAAACCACAGAGTGGATCCCATGCGACGGACGCCGAAAACGTGGCAGACCAAGACGAAGATGGCGGAAAGATCTCGATACCTCTTTGGGAACTGAGTGGCCGGAGACTGCAATAAACAGAGAGCAATGGAAGCAAGCGGGGCCTTTGCCCAGCAGTGGGACACAAAAGAGGCTATATAAAAAATAAATTCTAAAACATGTGTATTTAACTTCTAACTAAGGTTCTCTGATGACAATCCTTTTATAATATTAAAAATGCGAAAATAACTGTCTGCCTCGCTTTTACTTATATGTGTGGTGAACTCCCTTATTTATAGTATGTACTTACTTGCTAAATTTCAATTCATGTTAATACAACATTAATGTTACGTAACGAAACTGTACTTTGTTATGTAACTAATATGTACTAACTAAAATATATTTTTATCAATTATTATTATTCACAATGTACATAATTATATTTACAAATAAACAAACATACAGACAAACATTTAATACTAATTACAATTAAGATTATAACTAAACTAAATTAAACTAAAACTAAACTTAACGATTTAATATTATATACAAACTTACGTTATAAATATTATCGCGTACGTTTATTGCAAATTCACAACTGCATCGGATTGGTATAATGGACACGGTTCCGATGACGTCAATGGTGCACTGCGCAGGCGCATGCCTGCTGCGCCGACGCCTACCAGTCCCGAGCCAGCCTTGCTTCGCGACGCCGTGCATTTGCATACCGCTTGCTAATTGCTTTTATTTATTACGCGCTTACGCTGATACCATTTAATTTGCTATACTGCTTTGTTTCACTCTTCTGAACTTTCATACTAACCAATTATTTATCGTGTTAGTGTTGAACAATTAATTCTGTGTGTGACAATAAACATAGTGAAAGGTTATACTTCTTTTATTTATTTGGACTATCACACACGAACTGTAAGTAGACCTTATCATCTTACTAAACTGGTGACCCCTATAAGAATACCAATAACATGGCAGAAAAAGCAAATACACCAGCAGCTTCATCCTACATTCCACCGGCAATAGTAAATCCACCCGCCGTTCGAGGAAACGAAGAGCGCGTTTCCACTACACCATACGGGTCCGACATTTGCCGCGTCGGAGTAAAGATGCCACCGTTCTGGGCCGAAAAACCCTCACTTTGGTTCGCGCAGGTCGAAGGACAATTTAACATTGCGAATATCACGGTCGACGCGACAAAATTTTATCATATTGTCTCGCAGCTGGAACCGCAATACGCTTCGGAAGTCGAGGATGTTATCATAAATCCACCGGCGACTGGGAAGTACGATAAGCTGAAAACAGAGCTTATACGACGGTTGTCAGCCTCCAGAGATAAAAAGGTGAAGCAGCTGCTGACCCATGAGGAGCTCGGAGACCGGAAGCCCTCGCAGTTCCTGCGTCATCTCCAACATCTCGCAGGCCCCGGCGTTCCCGAAGATTTTTTGCGCACGATTTGGTCCAGTCGTCTACCAGGAGGCACGCAGACCATCATCGCCTCCCAGTCGACCATGCCACTCGAGGAACTCGCCGAACTCGCAGACCGCATACACGACGTGGTCCCTCCCTCGCCGTCACCCAACGTCGCCGCTGTCACCTCTTCCACCCGTAGAGCCGAATCAGACTTCGACGCGATGGCCAGGCAGATCAGCGAGCTCACGCGGCAGGTCAGCGCTTTGACGACCGAGGTTCGCAGCAGCCGCTCCCGCAAACCTTCCCGCTCACGTCACCGCTCGTCCAACCGCTCATCATCAGGCGCGAGCCGCTCCAGATCGCAAAGCAGCTACCAACGCTACCCTATGTGTTGGTACCACACACGCTTCGGGAGCAACGCGTCGAAGTGTGTCCAGCCCTGCGACTACAAGGAGGGAAACTCCACGGGCGGTCGCTAATGGCGGCTGACGATTGCCCTAATTCTTCATCTTCCCGTCGCCTCTTCATCACCGACCGCAAATCAAAGTGCCAATTTTTAGTGGACACAGGTAGTGACGTTTGCGTTTACCCGCGAAGTGCCTTGCGTGAACGTCGTGCAAAAACCGGCTATGAACTTTGTGCAGCAAACGGTACTACCATAGAGACTTTCGGTTATGCACATTTAGCTTTAGATTTAGGTTTAAGACGAAATTACGAGTGGCGCTTTATCGTAGCAGATGTCACTAAGCCAATTATAGGCGTTGATTTTCTTTCATTTTACAACCTAATGGTTGACTGTAGGAACCAACGCCTCATTGACAACACGACCAGCCTGTCTACATCTGCTATCAGTGTACCTACATCCGAATCTGTAAACTCGGTTAAAATTGTGAGTGGCGATTCGCATTACCACGACATTTTAAGAGAATTTCCTGACATCACTCGACCATCTGGTAAAATTCAAATCGTCCCTCACAACACCGTTCACCACATTCGCACTACCCCAGGTCCTCCAATTTCGTGCGCCCCTCGACGTTTAGCTCCGGACAAACTCAAAATTGCCAAGCAGGAGTTCGAAGCCATGCTTGCATGTGGCACTGCAAGGCCTTCTGAGAGCCCATGGTCATCTCCTCTACACCTCGTCCCCAAAAAGGATAACGGTTGGCGACCTTGTGGAGATTACCGTATGCTCAACTCGCGAACGATCCCTGACAGGTATCCGATTAGACATATCCACGATTTTTCACACAGCATCGCTGGATGCCGCATCTTCAGCACCGTGGACTTAGTTAAAGCCTACAATCAGATTCCTGTCAGCACGGAGGATATCCACAAGACCGCCATAACCACCCCGTTTGGCCTCTTCGAATTTCCCTTCATGACTTTTGGACTTAGAAACGCGGGCCAAACTTTCCAAAGGTTCGTTGATGAGATGACCAGGGGCCTCGACTTCATCTATTGTTATTTGGATGACTTTTTGGTGTTTTCGTCCAGCGCAGAGCAGCACGCCGACCATTTGCGTCAACTTTTTGCAAGGATGCAAAAATACGGCATGCTCATTAACACATCCAAGTGCGTTTTTGGTGCCTCAGAGGTCACATTTCTTGGCTACAAGATTTCTGCCGAGGGAACTAGACCGCTGGAGGCCAAGGTTGAGGCCATCAACGATTTCCCTGCCCCCAAGACGGTCAAAGAACTTAGGCGCTTTCTGGGCATGATTAACTTTTATAGGCGTTTTATACCCCATGCCGCAGAAACTCAGTCTCCACTCAATGCCCTCTTGGTGGGCTCAGTCAAAGGTTCGCATCCAATTAAGCTTGATGGCGACGCACTAAAGGCTTTCCACGATTGCAAGAAAAGCCTCTGCAACGCCACCATGCTCTCCCACCCTGACTGTGACGCCGATCTTGCTCTGGTTACCGACGCGTCCGACGTAGCTATGGGCGCCGTTTTAGAGCAACGCAAAGAAGGTACGTGGCAACCTTTAGCCTTCTTTTCTCGCAAATTGATCTCATCCCAACGGAAATATTCACCGTATGATAGGGAACTACTCGCCATCTACGAGAGCATAAAGTATTTTAGGCATATGTTAGAAGCCCGTCATTTGATAATCTACACGGACCATAAGCCTCTCAGTTTTGCTTTCCACGAGAGAAAGAACAGTTGCTCGCCTAGGCAATACAGGCATCTTGACTTGATCGCGCAATTCACCACGGACATTCGGCACATTTCGGGTAAAAATAACGTAGTAGCCGATACCTTATCCCGTATAGAAGCGATCCAACAATCTGTCGACCTCACGAAACTAGCTCAAGCACAGTCCTCCGATCCTGAACTGACTGACATTCTGCATAGCGACACTTCTTTGCGCATCAACTTGCTCCCTGTACCTGGTAGTCACACTGAAATGTACTGCGACGTAAGTACATCGACTCCCAGGCCGTTTGTACCCAAAGAGTTGCGCAAACAAGTTTTTGACAGCTTGCACTCACTAGGTCATCCAGGCTCCAACGCATCAGCTCGATTAGTTGCAGAGAGGTTCGTTTGGCCTGGTGTTAGGAAAGATTGCCGCGAATGGGCACGATCCTGTCTGGACTGCCAACGCGCTAAAGTCAATCGCCACGTGTCTGCACCCTTAGGTACGTTCAAACTACCTAGCGCGCGTTTCCAGGTCATCCACATAGACCTCATAGGACCTCTTCCTATCGCGCAAGGTTTTAGGTACTGCCTGACCGCGATCGACCGCTTCACCAGATGGCCAGAAGTCGTACCAATCGCCGACATTACCGCCGAAACAGTCGCGAAAGCCCTGCTGTCAGGTTGGATTTCTCGATTTGGTTGCCCCTCGGATATTATTACCGATCGAGGCAGACAATTCGAGTCAGCTCTTTTCCAGCAGCTATCCAACCTGGTAGGATTTCAGCATAGGCGAACGACTGCGTACCATCCGGCTTGTAACGGTCTGGTGGAACGCTTTCACCGGCAGCTTAAGGCGGCAATTATGTGCCATCCTGGCGATAGTTGGCTGGAAGCACTTCCCCTTGTTCTTCTTGGTGTCAGAGCATCATTTAAGGAAGACCTTCAGTCATCCACAGCCGAACTTTTGTATGGTGAGCCTTTAAAACTTCCCGGTGAATTTTTCGAACATAACGCTAACGGAACCACAGATTTGACTGACTTTTCCGCGCGTATTCGTAATTTCGCCGAGAAGTTAAAACCAATACCCGCATCACGACACTCTAAGGACAAAGTTTTTGTGTATAAGGATCTAGCAACTACCAACTTCGTATTCCTTAGGGAAGACGCGTTGCGTGGTTCGCTTCAGCCTGTCTACTCCGGTCCACACAAGGTTGTTAGTCGCACTGACAAAACCTTTAAGATAATGGTTAAGGGCAAAGAGGCAACCGTATCTATAGATAGGTTAAAACCGGCCTATATATTTACGGACTTACAAAACCCGCCATCCCAACCCCAACTAGTAACACCATCCCCACCCCTACAAACCCAGATCCCTACACCTATCTCGATTCCTACTACCGTACCGCCTCCACAATCGCCACCAACAACGCAAACAGCGAAATTTACGCGATCAGGCCGTAGAGTACGTTTTCCGGATTATTATCGACCTTAGGCCAGGTCTCTGGGGGGGAGTGATGTGGTGAACTCCCTTATTTATAGTATGTACTTACTTGCTAAATTTCAATTCATGTTAATACAACATTAATGTTACGTAACGAAACTGTACTTTGTTATGTAACTAATATGTACTAACTAAAATATATTTTTATCAATTATTATTATTCACAATGTACATAATTATATTTACAAATAAACAAACATACAGACAAACATTTAATACTAATTACAATTAAGATTATAACTAAACTAAATTAAACTAAAACTAAACTTAACGATTTAATATTATATACAAACTTACGTTATAAATATTATCGCGTACGTTTATTGCAAATTCACAACTGCATCGGATTGGTATAATGGACACGGTTCCGATGACGTCAATGGTGCACTGCGCAGGCGCATGCCTGCTGCGCCGACGCCTACCAGTCCCGAGCCAGCCTTGCTTCGCGACGCCGTGCATTTGCATACCGCTTGCTAATTGCTTTTATTTATTACGCGCTTACGCTGATACCATTTAATTTGCTATACTGCTTTGTTTCACTCTTCTGAACTTTCATACTAACCAATTATTTATCGTGTTAGTGTTGAACAATTAATTCTGTGTGTGACAATAAACATAGTGAAAGGTTATACTTCTTTTATTTATTTGGACTATCACACACGAACTGTAAGTAGACCTTATCATCTTACTAAATATGAAATTTGGTACACGCATAGTCTAGATCTAAGGACAAAATTACCAACGAGGAAGTGCTAAGAAGGGTGGGAGAGGAAAGAATGATTTTAAAAACCAATGAGAGCAGACGGGGAAAGATGCTTGGGCATCTGATACGACACACTCCTTTATCACAAACATTATCGAAGGAAAGATTGAGGGAAAAGGAGAAAGGGGACGACCGAGAAGAAAATACTTTGACCAAATAAAGGAAAGGATAGGTGTCGGGTCGTATCAAGAAGTCAAGCAAATGGCAGGGAAAAGGGAGAAATGGAAGAGGCTCCACCGACAAGAGCGAAGCTCTTCAGTATCAAGAAAAAGAAGAAGATAGTCTAGATAGAGCCTGAGAAGACGTAGGCTACTTTTTATACCGAATATCACACGGGAACCAAAAATTGGCATTTTGCTGTTTCGATTGAACTGTACTAGGTTAGTTTTTCCTAAGGCCCATGGGAGTGATATACATTTTTAATAAACAAAAGAAACAATGAAACTATAGTAACAAATTGTTTAAAGCATATTGAAGTAAGTAGTTGTGAACTAACGGCAAACTGCAATCTATTGAATACCAAAACAATTATTATTGCTAAATAACCTAACTCATTAACCACTTGACAGTAAACCCTCGAAACAAAATTGTTATTACGCTGGCCCCTGCCCCGGAGTGGGTTTAATAAACTTACAGAATCATACCGGCTCTCGACTAACAGGAAAAATCATAAAACACAACCTAGAGTATGTTCACACAGATGATACACTTGATGATGATATTTTAAAAACATTTCAATGATTTGAAGACAGTCGCAGTTACGTGATATTTTATGTAATCATCAGATCGCCGTTTTTATGCCAGAGGCTAAGTTTTCCTACTTAAATATAATCTGCAGGTCAGTTAAATTAAGCTACTAGCTGTCCCGGCGAACTTCGTGTCACGCCTTACAATTTTATATGAAAAATTAATTGTTGTTTTCATTACCAACTTCCCCTACATTTTTAAATATTTCCTCACATTTGAAACCTTCCCTGTACTTCTACGAACGTTTCAAAATCAAAATCCGCTAAATCGGCCCGGCCGAGTTTTAGCGAGACTAACGAACCACGATTCATTTTTATAAATAAAGTAGAAGTAGATTAGCTAGCATAAATTGATACCTAAGTCCTAAATTGCAAAAAGCTACGACATGTTTGTCCGAAGCTCTACTTATAAAAACTTATATATTAATAAACTAGTGCTAAGCAATGCAAGAAAATACTTTGTCTTAAATCGCTAAGTAAATTCACCACTTCACTGGCAACGCTCATAAAATGGAATATCTCCGAAATCTGATTGATACAAAACCATTTAAGACACTTACTCGCCAATAAAAACGTAATCAGCACCTTAAAGACGCAGTACACACTTGAAAAATGTTTTAGTCATAACTTTTTTTATTAAGTAGGTATACCTAAATTAAATTGTGTTAATTCTGTAAACTCGCTACTCTTAGTTCACAAGAGTGCGCAGAGATTTGTTGTATTAACCCTCCCCCGCCCCGCGACCCCGCTCGCCCCGCGGGGTACAAAAGCCCTGCAATATGCTGCTCATAAGCACCGAAGCTCCCTCCGAGCTTTTTATTGTGCTTTCATTGTTTTATTATTGTTCCCAGCTTGTTTGAACAAAAAAACAGATGTCTCGAATTTGTACGATTGTGTGTGAAGAGCTTTTTACAGTTACTTACCGTCTTATGTTGGAAATTGGAGAAATAATTGGGAAATTGTAGATTTATTAATCTACACAATTAATATAAGTAATACTAAAAAGAAAAGATTTGATTTTTTGTTTGTTTGTTTGCATTGAATAGGCTCCAAGACTACTGAACCGATTTCAAAAAATATTTCACTGTTGGTAAGTTACACTATCCCCGGGTGTCATAGACTATACTAACTATAGCCGCTATAGAATTTTCACAAAAATTTAGAACGCAATGCAAAAGTTCGCCTTTACATCTAGTTATTTAATAAAAATATCTTCAATTGTGAGAGTTACCTACAATTTCCAGATTTTTCATCAAATAATATAATAAATATTTCGACAGCTGCGAGCTCCCAGATCAGCACTAAGTCCGCCTTTGTGGCGACACAACACCGCGGAAACACCGCGACCCGACATAATACTATTACACCGCATTTTGTACAAAATAATCACATTTATTTGATATTTACTTCTCCCGTGTCCGTAATATGCTTTTGCCGCAATTTCTACTAACCTATTTGATACAATAAAATATAATTATTTTAGTAAATAACTCTCTAAAGAAAGAGACTATACAGAACCTACGTGAAACTTCACACTTTTTTTACTATCTAAGCACGCAGAAGACATGGAAAGCCAAAGCTTAGGTAAGCTGGCTGGCTTCTCTGAGGGCTGGATGGATGGCATTGTCGTCATGAAATACCGTACCTATTGATTTGAATTTCACATAGGTACTTACCCACATACACAGAGCTGTATGTAGGTATGTATTGCCAAAAATGAAACAATAATGACGATGATTTTAGCCATTTACAATATAATAATAAAGTATAGGTTTAAATCGGTAAACCTAGTAATTTTTTCCGACAGCTTGACCAACACACACTTCAATATCTGTTCAATAATAATATAAGTAATAAACACATCACTTTCAGAGCCTCTAACTAGGAGGAACCTCTGTATCTAGGGTGCCCAAAACATATACAAAGACGAACATTACACCCAGACCGGGAAACAAACATCAATATTCTTCATACCAATGTTCGCCCCGCCGGGAATCGAACCCGGTGCTACCGTGTCTGAGTCCGCATCACTGCCAACTGAGCTACAGAGCAGTCGAAGGCTGAGTTAAGCCTGTTAGCGGTATACGCGCCGCTGCCTGGCCTGCATCGGGTCGCTCGACATGGGTGTGACAGGGCGTCACGGGGCGTGACAATAGAAGAAGTGTCTTGTCTTGTCAAAACATTTGCCTAAACTCATATCATATTCACTAACTCATATCCTTTAGTATTAGCTACATACGTCAATATCAGGGGGCCATCCCTATGGTTATACCTACAGTTTTGCGTTTTTTTTATTTTATTTTTTAATTATTTATTCAAAACAATTTAAAAGGTACAAAGTTACATGCGTTTTGCTGCTAACGAAAACTTAATGGTATAACTGTAGCAGCGAAAGTAGTTAGATTGCTAGTTTACCAGAAGTAGGTAAGTACTAGGACTTGTCTTTTCCAACAATAGATACCTAAGTAATATAATTATTTTAAAGAAGTAAGAGTACTTAACCTATCTAAACTAAACCTTAAACATGTCTTAGGGTGCATTCACGTAAACGTTGGTAACAAGCGCTTGTTAGCGCTGGTTCGAAAAATGTATAAAAAATACCTGCGCGGACATAGACGCTTGTTCCAGCGCGAATGTCAGCGCAGGTATTTTCTTAACATTTTTCAAACCAGCGCCAACAAGCGCTTGTTGCCCGCTTAGTACATTAATGCACCCTTAGTTAGGAAGTTATGTTTTTGAGATCCAAAGCTAATGTTCTTGCTTTTCGAATCGTATTTAAATCCAGACTAAAGATATAACATTTTATTTCAATTGTATTACGTAATCCGAGTACAATAGAGACCTCGTGTCCGTTCTACATTGTCGGTATCACCTCGCCGCCGGTAGCGGAGTGTGATCCCTCTATTTTGACAAAAAAAAATTGTAGAGACATTGTGAGTCGCATCAAAGAAATTTTATCAAGAGATAGTGTAGGGAACATTTAATTACAGGTGGCGGTCTAGGAGGCCGTAACAGATTTGTATAAGGTTTCATTAGCCCTAGACTGTATTGCTATAGAACAGGAACTATTTTGCAATACAGAAAACCCGGAAGTGTTACGGCGGCCTAGACCGCCACAGTACCCAAAGTACTTACGCATATTTCTCGCGAGAAATACGTCTTAACGATACGTTTTAACAATTTTACAGATGCCTAAGACAATTCATAGAACACGTGCGTTTTTCATGCATAGTTAAAAAAATCGGGTCGCTCTACACCCCTGATTGTGGCTATTTATGGGGAGTCTATGTCCAGCAGTTGACGTCTTTCGGCTAAAATATGACAATGAAGAATTAAGAACCTATGGTTACCCTACAAGGTTCCAAACACATAGTAGGTAGGTTATGTAAGTTATCGTAAGAATATCGATTACAACCCCCAGGCACAAGGCCGTGTAAGAAAACTCGGATTGCGCGCGCCGCAACAAAGATTTAAACGTATTGAAATGCTGCAAATTATGTAGACGCCAGCACATCAACCTTGCACACCTAATAATCCACAGATGAAACCTATGTTAGAGTTTCTTAACGTGAAATAAAATTATTCTAATTAGGTGTCAATAGTGTCCCATCCCTATCTTTAGATCGGAAGTTTCTCCCGGATTACAAGATTATTAGCGGCGCATTGTATGTTGGCGTCCGTCTGTCTGCACGTCCGTCTGTCGGGGAGCTCTACAAAGCTGCTGGCCGCCCCCGCCGCCCCCGCCGGCCCACTGTTGTACAACTATTGACGGATTATTGGGATTAGCATGAGCTTGATAAGTTTGGACTTTTAGGGATCCGTTAGAAAATAAGTTATTTTAATTTAAGTTATCTTATCTTATCTTATCTAGTGCGAATAGAGTAGTCTTACCTATTGTTTTTTTTTTGTTCTTTAGGTGAATAGCAAGAAGTCAGAACTGAAACAATTTTGAAAGACCATACGTTACATTGACTGCCTTTGAAATGTTCACTGTACCCATATGTGAAATGGGTCAGTTCCCGGCAGGGCTCTGCTTTTGATAGGCTACATTCTTTATAAGTACTCATTCATAATCAGAAAGTACTTAGCTTAATGTAGGTCACCTTTCAGCCTCAGTAAAATAAAAATAATTTATTAACTTTTGAGAATGTCACACATAAGGGTACCCAGGCCTAAACACATAAAATCCAGTCTGCCATGTCTAAAAATCCTGATTTTGAAGAAAAAATCCGGTCACGTGTATCAAATAAATGTGAAAGTAGGTAGGAAGGTTTGTTCCGTGCTCAGTGCGGCACCCATCGCTCAGCGGTAGGAAATGTATTGCAAAAATCCGGTCTGGACAAATATCCGGGCGGAGTCCGGACTGATACCTAAAAATCCGGTCAAGACCGGCTCCGGTCAGATGGTAACCCTAGTCACACATTATCTTAAAACTAAATAAACAGTATCTTCTATTACCGTCTCTTCGTACTTAGTAAATAAAAGGGTCAGGAACCCAAACTCCTTAAAAAGCGGACGATCTTGTCCACTTGTTCTGGTCTGGCTCGTCACACGCGGAAGGAACAATGTTCGTTGTAGCGTATTTACGGAAACACCTCACAATCGGAAGGTGGCGATTGGCGATGCGATGGCGGTTTACTAAAGGTTTTTTTTTCTACAATAAGTATCTGAGGTATTTAATTTGTAATTCGACAAAAGGATTGCGTATCCGGAGGCCGAGGATTATGATTACAATGGGAAGTGCATTCAAGGAAGGAATTGTGTGAAATTTAATTGTATTGACGAAATTATTTGTGGGCGAGTGATTTATGAGGCTTTGAATAAGTTTTCATTCCACTAAGGCACTCGATATGACATTTTTTGATATGAAATTCATAGATGATCTTATTGAAAAATATATTTTTTTGAATCAGTGAATGAATAATTAAAAAAATATTCTTCATCTAAGATCATCCGTGAATCCACGCAATTTATGCTTACGTTACTGTAGTTGACTACGTTAGTATTTAAAAGGGAAAGGGTGCATTGCACAGCCTATCATCTCATTATAAGACAATATTTGCTGCTGTAATCGGGCAAACAGATCCCATATGGCGCACAATCTCAAAATTGTATCGAATAATTATCTATACCAATATTATACAGAGGAAAGGTTTGTTTGTTTGTTTGTTTGTAACGAATAGGCTCCGGAAATACTGAACCGATTTGAAAAATTCTTTCACTGGTAGGAAGCTACACTATCCCCGAGTGTCATAGGCTATATAAGATTTTCAAAAAAATTAGGGATTCTTACTTAAACTCAAATAATGTAACCCAAGGAGCAATATTTAGTCCGTTGTTTACATATTTTGACAGGTGGTTTGTTGTTGTTGTTTGTTTTTTTATTCGCCCATTCTGGGCAGTCAAAAGAACATAGTCTATAGAGCCAAGTATTTAGTAGTATCTTATATTCCATGGCGTAACGAAGTAAGCCGGGACAGCTCGTATCTAAGTAAGTGAGTACAGTGGCGGTCTAGGAGGCCGTAACTGATTTGTCTATGGTTTCATCAGCCCTAGACTGTATTGCCAAAGTACAAGATCTATCTTGCAATACAGAAAAACCGGAAGTGTTACGGTGACCTAGACCGCCACTGTATTTATTAGAAAATTACAAAAAAAAGTCTGTAACTTGCACTATAATTTACAGTCCTACTCTATGAAGTATTAATTATTTAGTTAAAATAATAATTTTGCTTATAATAGATATATGTCTGATAAATGAATCTACGAAACTAATACCTACCTAGATATTTGCTAAATACTAAATCACAACACCCTCGGCCGCCAACAACAGCCGCCTCCGTAGCTCAGTAGCGTAGCGCGTTGCGCCACGGCACGGAAGGTTGTGGGTTCGATCCCCGCAGAAAATACCACATATTGATTTCTCACAAAAATCACGTTGTGGTGGTTTTCGGTTGGATAGGACATTGCAGGCTTGAATCACCTGATTGTCTGAAAAGTAAGATGATTCCGTGCTTCGGAAGGCACGTTAAGCCGTTGGCCCCGGCCGCAGTGTAGTGGTCGTTATAACCGCGGCGACAAGCTGGCCCCTTGTCACGTTGGTAATAATGCATAAACTCGGCTAAACGTGGGTCCGGCTCTCAAGCTGGTGCCTCTGCCTAACCTTTCGGGGAATAAAAGGCGTGAGATTATGTTTTATGTTTTATGTAAATCACAACACCAATAAAACACACTAAAAGTTATATACTTAATTGATTTTCAATTCAAAGAACGAAACCCCACAATATGCTCAGGCTCACTAGCACGAGCTCATCACGGCTCATCGAGCACGAGCTGATAGCTTCCACGGCGGCACGTGGCTCATTGTTTTATACAAATTGGGCGAGCATTCGTAATCGTAACCACTGCGCCGCCGCCGCCGCGCCCGTGGGAGAGCCGGTCGACCGGCAAATTGCAGACAGATCGGCACGCACGGCACGT
Organism: Euspilapteryx auroguttella; assembly: GCA_951802225.1. Classification (NCBI taxonomy): domain Eukaryota; kingdom Metazoa; phylum Arthropoda; class Insecta; order Lepidoptera; family Gracillariidae; genus Euspilapteryx; species Euspilapteryx auroguttella. The sequence goes on from OX637665.1 coordinate 7,140,628, forward strand.
TATGACAACCTAGTACCAACCTAAGTCCTGCCTGTCGTAAGTGGCGACTAAAAGGGATCATCGGGGTCGTGGGTGTGTAGAGCGGGGGCTCTTCACATCTATGAAAACGGCCCCGAGACGGGCGGCGGCACAGTTTGTGGCACTGTGCCGCTGCAGCATCAGTGGTGGTGCAGGGGAGGGAGGAACATACCCTCCCTGAGGCAGGCTGGAATGCAGCTATGCATGGGAAGGATCCTAGCGGAAGGCTTTGAGGCGAATCCCGGGGTCCTTTCCAAATCGCTGAGGCGGCCACCGGGGAGTTTTAGTGGGTGCAATCCCCACACCCCCCCGTCGCACCCGCGAGCGACGGGAAGTGCGTAAGGCATTTCTCCCCGTTACAAAAAAAAAAGTACCAACCTAAGTACTTGTATCAGTTATCAATAGGTTCATAACTTGACGAATTTCATTTATTTATTAACTCGGTAAAACGTGGGTCCAGAGGGCCTATTACGGAGAAATAAAGTCAATATCATAGCTGCCAAAATACTGTAATAGGCTTCACGTCACGGCACGTCCTCGCGTCGAGAGAAATAAGCATGCATCTATTAGTTTCATACTTCAGTTTTACTTCCAAATAAATACATCGTTAATTTGTTGTAATTTAATTACCTCTAAAATAAAGTGTCTAACTATCTCTCTATCGTCTGAACAACGCAAAAATTTTAGGTAAAATAATGTGGCAACGAGTTCTTGTTCAATAAACCTACCTGAGTAGGTATCAGAAAAAACATGACTACTTACATATTTTCCTTGCGGAGAATATTGATTTAAAGCACTTTACGTTGGATTAGGATTACGTAGGTATCCATGTGAACCTGTGAAGGTCTACAAGAGTCTACAGGATATCGTGCCCGCATCGAACGAACCTATCGAAACAATTTGATAGTCCCACTTAATCGGATTCACCAGTTTTATATAGTACCTACTTATAACTCTTAACCACAGAACATATATTATGAAGTGTGTGCGTCCTATTTTAATTCCCGCAATCTCTAAACTAGTAATTTCCAATCTAAATACATCCGCAGCCAGCAGGTTGTTAATAAAAACAGTATCGCCACGCGCCCCTGATTGGATACTAACTAATAATTGCCCCATTATTGGCCTCGCCACAGTACACGTATTGGTTTGAAGCAGTGGCCCGCCCGCTACCGTAAGGCCAAGTTTATAATGCCGCCGTTGCAAGAATGTCGTTTAACGGAATCATTTTTTTATTTTGAGTTGGAATCCAAAAAAAAATAACTTATTGTACAGAAACAGATCATGAATCTGTTGGTTTTTGATTTGACTTTGGGGGTTTTATTTAGGGAGAAAGCTTTAATAAAAAATCCTATTATGCAGAAGAATGGAGGAGGAGGCAATGGAGCATGCATTTTTTTACGACTTTCTTGTCAAGCTAGGCGGCGGTCTAGGACGGCGTAACACTTCAGGTTTTTCTGTATTATTAAATAGATCTTGTTCTTTGGAATTAGAGTCTATGACGCACGTGACCATAAACTGACATACGTTACGCAGCGTACCTATGTTGTAAATTTTTTGGCTCAAACATTTACTAAAGATAAGGCGTTAAAAAGCTTCTGCTAAACCTACTGCGATATATCTACACTGCAGCAGCCCTCGCCGCCGCAGCGCGGAAGCAATCGACTCGATGAACGGAGGTCGCGCTAATGGACCAATATCAACATTCCAATTACATACAGATTATTATTATACCTGCTGCATCGTTTCGTGAATCGTGATATTGAAACGGACTGTAAGTACTTACACAAAAAGCTATAGGTTTATCAATTTTACGATAGTAAATAATAATAAAAAAATAAAGAAATGAAAAAGCTGGCAACAATTTACGTTAGGTGTGCCAAAATGTAGCGACTTTATATAGCAAAATTTTTCATCAAATTAATAGTTTAAACAAATAAAATAACGACGAATTCCGAACTGATTTTAGTAGGTAGTTATAGTAACTTCAGTAATACTTCGGTAAGTGAGGCCAAATTGCCGTGCTGAGTGTGAAGCCACCACAAGCGTCGTCGTATCTTAGGATGAGTTTACACAGAAAGAAAAACCAGGTACTTTAAGAGGCATAGCCCAGCTAAAGTACCGCCACCCGCGAAGAAAATTAATATCTTCCAAACTAAGGCAAAAAGCTACTGATTGTTGCAAAACGTGGCCATTTTTAGCAATACTTTGTAGCTTTCTCTGGTCTTTAACCTAAAAGCTATAACAGTGCTCTAAAAATACTAGGCTGTATGATATATAGTGGAATACTGTTTCACATTTTTGATAATTGCCTTAGTTTAGTAGATATCAATTTTCTTCGCAGGTGGCGCTACTTTAGCTGTGCTATGGCTCTTAAACTAAACCTACGTTAGGTACTTAACATTTTGTTCATTAATATTTTTTAAAATTTACTTATAAATACTTCATAATAGTCAAATATTAGGTTTTATGTTAATTAAAGTAATTTTCTTAAAAACTATAAAAGTAAAAGTTGAAGGTGGTGGTGGGTTGGGTAAGAAAAATAACAGAAAACTCCTGAAAAAACCCATCCTAACTCCTATCTTACTCAAATGCACGCTAAGGGCGTTCTCTTAATAATTCACAACCAAGCACAACTGAGCATTATTATCTGTCCCTTTCATTTCTACGTCTAAGTGATAGAGGCGTCTCAGTCTTTCGCATGTGTAGGCGTTGCGCTTTCTGCGCCACATATAGCTGTCTCCTTTCCACTTAAGTTGTTAGATTTTCTGTTTCTATCACACTCATTAGTTTAGTATGTTTGCCGACGTTGGCCGGCTTGTTGGCATAGTAGTCACGTGCAGACGTAGTTGGTTAGTACGTTGGTTTATTTCATACTAAGCTAAGTACATAAATACATGTAATATACCTACCTTAGTTGTTCTAATTCGATCTAATCTATTCGGGATGCCCAAATTAAAATTATTACCACAGTAGATCTGCTCTTATATCTTACCTATAATCTCAACATTTTTCTCTAAATCTACAGGTCGATTACAGATACTAAGACGTACAGGCACATTCACATACGGAAGTTTTTTTTTTTAAGTAAAATTCATGTTTCTGTATAGCTGTGTTGTTTTTTAATTGCATACAAGCGATCACTCTTAATATAATAGAATAATATACTTAATATAGGTGATTACAATTTATAATTGCTACATTGATTGCAATGGGCGGCCTTATCACTTATACTATTTCTTCCAGGCAACCCATGTTAATGGTAATTATAATAACACCTTACAAGTACCTAAGTACTTTACTTTAATTAGAGTTTACTAAAACTACAGTTTTTTTTACCTCTAAAATTATTTTAAATGAAAAAGAAATATCTAGGTACTTAGTACTTCAGAACGCAGACACCGAGGACTATGCAAAACTAATTGAGACGTCTTCAAACAAACAAACACTCAAACATCAATCACACGCACCCCTTCCCGCCCTACCCTAGGTTAGAAGTACGCCTATACGACGCTATTACTTGCATTTATTTTTTCAATTATGAGCAACTTTACACTTTTATGGTAGTTTCCGTCTCAAATAGCACTAAAGAATTTTCCCTTAAGGCGGTAACTCTCGGTATGGCGCGAAATTCAAAATTTTTCACGTTTTTTAATTATTTTGGCGAAAGTATTCATTTTTAATAAAGTTTAAATGAATTCGCGTACGTAAAAACCTATTTCCCACATTGTGATATATCGTTTTTGAAAGACAGTTCTATAGAACTTGTTTTTTGGGCTTTTACCCCTTAGACACAAAATCTATAGGTCTGTCTTCCAAAAACGTTGTATTGCAATGTGGGAGATGGTTTTTTACATACGCGAATTCATTTAAACTTTATTAAAAATGTATACTTTCGCCAGAATAAATAAAAAACACGAAAAAATTTGAATTTCGCGCCATAGCGAGAGTTACCACCTTAATAGTTAATTTTATCAGTGACTATTGTGATTTAGCAAATTAAAAAACGTTTTCGTGTAGATTTCATGTACCGCTACTTAAGAAAATAAAAATTAAAGCAAATCGTAATTAAGTGATCTTAAATCAATTTAGTATTTATAAAGCTTTCAAATAAACCATTGAACTCTCTTAATACTTAACTCTTATTATTTTAATACTAAATTAAATCAATATACTTAGTATAGTTGTAAGACTTATTTAGTCGCGCTAATTCAAAATTGATTTGCTAGGCAAACTAAAGGTTGTATTGAGACAGTATGCTCACATCAGTTTTTGACAGGAAAAACAAAAAAATTTTTATCTTATTTTGTAAGTCATAATTTATTTAGAGATACTTTTTACAAGATGGAGCAAAACCAATATATGAAAGAGGTTAAAAAATTAAAAAGAAGTGGTGGTTTTCGTCGGCGTGTGGAAAAATATAAAAAAATGTACTTACTCAAAAACAGTTACAAGTTGTGCAAATGTTTTAGCAACGTCATGCATTCGCCACATTTAGTGGCTGGAAAACGGAGTGATCAGGCACAGGACAAAACTTTGAAAAATACAAATATGGAAGTGGACTGTTATTCCGAAAAAGAAACAAAGAATGAAAGCGATTTAAATTTTCGAGACCATTTGAGGATTTGGTCTATCGATCACAATATATCACAAACTGCTTTTAATAGCTTAATGCAGATAATAAACAAAAAGTTTCCAGGAACTGTGCCCAAGACGCCAAAACACTTCTCAAAACAGTGAAAAACATTAATCAGTGGAATAAACCAAGCCATGAAGATCGATCGACCGCTCAGTTTGTGTAAAACCACGCAAACGTAAAGGCTCAAGATGAGTAAAAGTGTTAACTTTCTTTGTGCCAACAAATAAACTAAATAGAGAAATTAGTGGTTAAGTATATTACTTTATTTTAATAAATCATGAACATGGCCGCATTCAATAACCATTGCTGACATATTTAGGGCATGTTCCTACTGTTGTGGTCTTCAAAAATCAGCAAAGGTTTTCGAATGCTGTCATTTTCATATATTGATAATGAATAATTTAAAGATAATAGACCGGACCTTAGCTATGTATGGCCCTTATATGTTTTCGGGTAAATGCAGCTTAGGTTGCGTATCTTTGCCTTTCTCGTCCTTCCGCGCTCGCTTTGTTTGGCCATCATCATACACAATCAAATAAAAATTGCGGGTGTCTCGCCCCAAACGTCTCTAAATTGTATTGACGTAACAATCATTCAATTTAAAGTGATTTAGAACCTTCTGATCGATGGCAAGCCCCGCTCCGGTGAACAAAGCAAGTGCCGCCCCCCCTGCTGCCTCCACAAACCGGGATGTTATGAACTAAAGGCGATAGGTCAGGGAATTTTTTTTTCCTAGTTGCTGTATAAGTTTCAGACCTTGGAGATTTGACACATTTCGCAGTTCTCATCTCAAGCGATGTTTAGCGTAAATAATGTCGATTTGAAATACTTACCGTAATACTTACCTAAGCAAGTACTTACTTAAAAACATGAAAAAAATTTGCTTGCTTAAAATTATTCTTGCAAATTTTCTGTGTCAAATGTCTGTAGGTATTATTCAAAGTCATTGTCAATGTGGCCGTTTCTTTTTTTCTTTTTATAAATCGTTTTCCCCATTTGTAGAGCCCTGTACAATTCCTATCCCTACCGCTCAATACAGCTATTGCACAGACATAATGACGCCTGTCTGCCAGTCCACCGATGAGTGTGGTGCGGATTCGAACCCGGGACTCCGATTGCAACGGTGACATCGCAATTATTTTATATACCTCGCATTTGATTTCATTTGCCAAAAATAACACAAGGAATATTGCACATAAACGTCAATGAGAAGTCTGGTTATGTTTTAAAATTACCTATCTAGGTACCTAAATACCTGTCGGTTTCATGAAAATAAGTATACTTACTTATTTAGTGAATAGTACCTGTACCTGTAGTGAAGATAAAAAAAAATCTAACCCCTTCGATCTAATATTTTTTTAATAATAAATAAATTTAAATCTATAAAGTATTTTCTTACCTATAAGTAGGTAAGTGAGTACTTACTTACTTAGGTATTTTTTTTTGTAGGTAGGGCCATTGTCTCCTTGATGATCAAGGCTTGATCAAACAAGTGAGGATTTCATCATGAGGTATCATCTTGACAAACGATAGGGCTTCACTGCTAGATATCTCATATCACTTAATATGAAAGCAAATGTTTGTGAATGTGTGAGTGTGTATGTGTGTTACTTCTTCACGTCTAAGCGGCTGGAGCGATTTCAATGAGTTTAGCTGATACCCTGGATTAACCACATAGACTACTTTTTACTGCGGGAATAAACCGCTGGTAACACTGCTGGGCACAGGTACAGTCACGGACTAGGAGGCCGTTTCAGATTTGTCTATGGTTTCCGTCAGCCCTAGACTGTATTACCAAAGAACAAGAGCTATTTTGCAACACAGAAAAAACAGAAGGGTTACGCCGATCGTGTCCGCCACTGTACAGCTAATAAATCTGTTGTACAGATTGCCATAGGGCTTCGGCTTGGGAGCAAACATTGTAAAGGCAGTACATATGCAGATATTGTATATTCATTTAAAACAAATTAATTAACAAACAATCACTTCTAGTTAATATAGAAAAGTGATAAAATCACCATAAATGTCTCCACTTACAATTCCCCGGATGGAGAGAGGAGAGAGTATGGAGAGGAGGTTTATTATAACTGCGCTGGTGTATTTGCATCACAAAGTGATGAGATGACGTCACGGGACGGGTGCGACGCTCGAGCACAGGCACCTGCGAGGTAGGCAGTTAGGCACAAGATATGTCACAAATCTTACTAAAATATTACGTTTTGTCACCTTGGGTGTGAGAGTTTAAGAGATCTCACTATTTTTAACAGATTTTAAAAAAGGACGTTATCAGTTTGACGTTACCTGTATGTAAGCTTGTATGTTAGACCGCGATTATTTTGCATTTGGGTAAACAGATTTTTATGCAGTTTTCAGAAAAGTTTTTGTTACATTCAGGAAAAGGTTAAGTATTTTAACCGACTGTGCAAAAAAGGAAGTTCTGAATTTTGGATGTGTCAGTTTAATGAAGGCGGGCCCCTATTAAAAAAAAAAAAAAAAGAAATTATCTTGGTCTAGTTTTTGTACAAATTCAGTTAAGAATGTGGTCATCTCGACGTCACATTAAGAATTTCGTAAGATTTCTTTTTGCGGCACAGAGATTACATCCAAAACTCGAAATCCTCTGAATCAGAATCAGAAACATTTATTTCGAACATGTGGTAAGATACAGGTGGTAGTGTATGGTAAAGTACAGCACATGAACCCTGTAAGGGCACCGAAACATAAAAGTAGGTACTTAAAAAGACTAAAACTTAAAAACTAGGTAGAAACTTTTTATATTATTTTTAGGTAGACAGGTACTCTTAAGGTATTTACCTTATAAATATATAAATAGAAAAAATAATAAAAATCTGTATTGCAGCTAGGTACTGCAATAACAAAATACTTAAGTGTTAAAACATTTTTAACGAATTATATTAGAATTTAAAAACCTGCCAAAACATTGCAAATTTTCCTAAAAACGCCTCCCTTTCAGAAATAACTGCATCCACTCAGCTCCTCAAATAAATTCTTTTGATTAAAACAAATAACCTCTCACAGAGTCAAGTGCGTGGCGGATGGCGGATGTCTCGGCCCTCGAATCCTTTGACGCTCGGCTGATCGGCTGATCAAAGAGTCGATGCCACATGGGGCAGCTATTAGAGATGTCTTCAAGTACCGACTTACCTAGGTTTATTTTGTAATTAGCAGCGTTTTACCTGAAAATAAAACGCTTATTAAAATACTTACCTTATTCAAAGCATACTATTGAGATAGGCACTTCCGGTTCCGCTGTTTCCTGAACGATTCCCTCTACAAATCCACCGGGTATGACGCACGTCAAGCTTAACACGTCACCACCAAGGCAGGGCCGAGGTCTTAAAAGGTGAAGTCTTCGGCCGCTCTAGCTCATTGTCGAAATAAACCAGGCAGGCATTAAAGTTATGCTTTGAATAAGGTAAGTATTTTAATAAGCGTTTTATTTTCAGGTAAAACGCTGCTATTAAATAACTGTACCGTTATTCAAAGCATACTATTGAGACCTGTTTGTTATCGCCTGGTGGTGGTGTTGATGTGAGGATGCCAATGTGAAGTAGTAAATGCTTGCACTTTACTGGCATTTTATGTATAAATTGGTTATAAAGAAAGTACTTAGGTACTTTTATTGATTACACACCCAATTAACCAAAATAAAATAAATAAGTTACATAAAACAACATGTTTTTATTATTAGTATTTTGCATACTTAGAACTTAAAGCTTGCTGCGTTTGAAAAATATATGTTAACTGAATGATAAATAACAACTGTGTACAGTTTTATATAGGTATAATCAAATTATATAGGTATAGGTAATATTAATATTGATATATGGAAGGTAAGTTCTTTATACCAAAAATAATTAAGTATCTTAAAATAAGTATAAGTACTGTGTAGGTACATGAATTAAACAATCGGTTCAAATAATCTTGAATTACAATCATCAGAAACTGGCAGAACTTGTCGCTGGTAATATTTTTGAAAAGTTTTTGCGGCTTTCCAATTACCTCTAGCCATGATTTCTTCGAGAGGATAATTATCAACCCAACTTTTGGATGACACTGCAGAGCGAAAACTACCAGGGGTGGCGGTAATGCCAGCTTCCTGTAGCAAGGTTTTAACCCAACCTGCTATGAGAGTGCGGGAAGCAGGTTTAGCCTCGCCTCTCAAACTTAAAAACAAGCTATTACACTTAGTTAAAGATCTCCTATCATTTAAAAGAAATATAGTGCGATTTATCCAGTACACCGGATCTAGATTTTTATTTGTTTTGTTTGGTAACAATTTCCATCCTGACTGTCTATAATTTGAAGTATCAGTTTTGGATCCAAATAGGGGCCAGAAAACTAAACAATCATCGCTCTTAATAAAATGTTCTGAAGCAATGCTTAGTAACGTGAGATCGTGGATTCGCCTTCCGGAGTACAATAGCAATAAGGTAGCTGCTAGCCTACTACTTTCAAAAACACTATTATTATCAATCACCTTATTTTCTAGAAATGTAATAAGACTATCAATATTCCAGATGGGTGGTTTAATTGCCACTGGTTTACGCAGGGCAATAGATTTTAACACGTGTTTTACCACTGTGTGGGAACTTAACAGAGCTGAATTATCTGCGTTACATAATGTGGATACAACTGACTTATGAAGGAGAATAGTGTTGTATGATAACTTTTCTACCAAATGTAAATCTGCCAAAAATTTTGCTAGGTTGGAACCCGAAGGGTTAAACATATCGATATTTTCTTTTCTTGCCCAAACAAGCCACCGATTCCACGCTACTTTATATGTTTTTCTTGTTGAAGGACGCCATGACGATTGTAATAACTTGAGCTGTTCTGGTGACCAGTTGGTTAAATTTTGCGACCACCCCCACACATCCACACTTCTAGTGTCATTTCCTGAACTTGTGGGGGCGGTAAGCCGGTCGATGTGTCTATTAAGACCTGATGCAGGTTCTGAAGGCAAAATGGGGCTCGTAGAGCTCGTGCTTTGATGTCTGCTCGCCAAAATACTTTCTTCCATCGTGGTACTACCAGCAAAAACTTCCCCACTGCCGTGTTTAAGTGCGACAGAACTTTCGGCACTAGGTAAGGTGGGGGAAATACCCAAGCTAGGTCGTAAATCCACTCCCTGGAAAAGGCGTCGTGATATAGAGCTTTCTGGTCGTTCTGGTCGAGCGACACATAATTGAGGACCACGTGAGCTGTCGCGGATGCAAATAAGTCGATTATGGGAACTCCCATCTTTTTGAATACAACTTCCGTCCCCTGAGTCGTTATGTGCCATTCTGGAGGGGTTCGAAGCCTCGACAGATGGTCGGCGTGGGCGTTGTAGCGCCCGGGAATGTACCTCACCTCTAGATGAATCTGGTGAAAGTCCAATAGTTGATAAATTTTGTATGTTATTTCCATAAGGTCCAATGATTTGGTACCGCCTTCGCGCCGCAAAAATGCAACCGCCGTCCGGTTGTCGGTCTGTAACAGCACTGTGCTCTGTTTCAAATAATGACCTTGTTCTAGCAGAACTTTCAGAACTGTCAGTAATTCTTTTTGGTTGCAATGTAGTGATTTTTCTTCGTCCGACCACAGTCCTGACGTCGGGTGTCCGTTCATCTGCATTCCCCATGCCATGTCTGATGCATCGGTACTCAGAAAATGAGCTGGTGGGGGAAAGTGAATTCGGGACGTGCCCTGATAATTGTCCATCCACCATTTTAGGTCGTTCTTGCAACCTTCTGGGAGACAATACCTTCGTACTTGGTTGAACTTGGGCAGAGAGTTTAGGAACCGTAAGAGGTTCCGATAATTTAAGCGGCCTCTTGGTACCACAAAACTTGCAAAATTTAGTAGTCCAACCAGACTTTGCAGTTCTTTTAAGGTCGTTGTGCCTTTTTCTAAAATGTTTAATATCTGGTCTGCTACTTGCTCCTGCTTGTTCGAAGGTAGAGTTTTTAGGTTTTGCCACGTATCCCAAACTACGCCCAGGTAAGACAACTTTTTCTGAGGCTCCAAAATAGATTTGTTGAAGTTGATATGCCATCCTAGATGCTGGAGGCGTTCTATCACAAGCTTCACGTGCTTGCGAAGGGCCAGGGGCTGCTGATGAATGATCAGAAAATCGTCTAGGTACACTATAAGGCGAACACCGTCGTTTCTCAACGTCTCGGCAACCCAGTTTGTTAGAGTCGCAAAAACCTTCGGTGCAGTACTGAGACCGAACGGCAGACATGTCATTTGAAGTAATCGGCCTTCGAATATCAGCCTCAGGAAGGTCCTGTGGGACCTGGCGATTGGCAGGTGGAAGTACGCCTGGGAAATGTCGATCTTGCACAGCCAATCGCGAGGTTGTAGAACTACCGGTATTTTTTGTACATTTATTAAACGAAAAGGCTCGGTCAGAACGAAACGATTCAAGGCTTTCAAGTTGAAAATTGGTCTTAAAGTTCCGTCGCTCTTTGGAACTAGGAACATTGTAGAAAGAAAGCTCGGGGCAAGCTTTACTTCTTCTAAGATCCCTTGCCGTTCCATTTGTACAATTAGCTTTCTCATTGACTGAGTAGCGGGTGTGTGAAACGCACTGGTTTGTGAATTGAGCACAATAAGCGGGGGTTTCACTCGAAAGGGTATGCGATATCCTTTTATGAACTTTAAGATAGTGATTGGGGCTCCAAGCCTCTTCCAGTGGTTGTAATATTTCGTTAACTGACCTGCCCTGAAGTGTGAGTCAATATCTTTGTCTCTTGTTGTCGTAATTTGAGGGCGAACCTGCACGCTTACGTTTACGGTTACGGCCCTGTTGCTCACGCCTTTGCCTGGGTTGGCGAAAATTATGACCATGGTTTGAGCCACCTCTGTAATTTTGTACGTTACCATTATAACCTCGTGGTCCTATATGGTGCGAGCAACCACCTTGCGAAGGTGCGTAGTGCGGGTGAGCTGCGTGCAAACACCCTGTGGCGCAATGGCCATGTCCAACACCCTGCGAGGGCGTGGTTGACTGGAACGACCCCTGCGAGGGGCGATTAACCTTGCTAGGTCCTGCTTGCGGAGCAGAATTATTGCTGGGTGTCAGTTTTCTAACGGGCCAAAAAGCCTTTCGCACACCTCCAGCTTTTTCTAGGGCTGCTGTGAGCTTCCCGGTTTCAAACAAGTTTTGACAAGAAGGTGGAATTTTGTTAAAATTACCCTTAACATGCGGGTCGCGCACATTTTTTAAAACGGCGTCTCTACGCATTTGGATGACCTCGGCTCGATGCCCGCAAATCAACTGCATGAGATCAGAGGATACCTGAGCATATTCTCCACCTGAAAATAGGTCAGTGACCTTCTTGATTGCGCTGGTGCAATCAAAAGATTCAGTGGCAGACTGTGACCATGAAGAAAACTCATTTACACATTTCGTCAAGACCTCGGCCTGACGAAGCGCGCAGTAGCTGAGAGCAGCATACGCTCGGTCAGCATGTGCGAGATTTTTAGCCACGTCATAGGGCTTGAGTTCATCGTTAGCCTCAAGTTCAACAAAACCCGGCGCGTGACTGTAAAGTTTTTGTGTTTCAGCATACCTAACCTCCGACCACGTGGAGTCGTCAAAATGTTGTATTGAATTTAAAATGGTTAAATACAATTCTGGAGTTTTCGGAACTGACGGCTCCTTTAATTTTGTCTTAATACCTGAAGCGAAACTAGTGTTGTTGGAATCTACGGGAGCCACTGCGGCTGGCTCTTCTACTCCAATACTCGGGCAAAGTGATAATACATCGTCATTATCATTGGACGGCCTATTAGAAGGGCATTCAAAATTATTGCAGGGACAATGAACTTGCTGCCGGCTTATACACTGGTTTACCTCGAGTACAGGATCCTGGCGAGCTCTCGAGCGGGAGCTTTTCTTGCCCCCCCTCTTTTTGTGGTGGCGGCGTTTACTGCGCTTGCGGCTGCACGAGCTCGAAGAACTCGAAGAATCGGTGTCCGAGCTGGAACTCGAGGAGCTGCTTGATTTCTTGCGCTTCTGCTTCTCCTTTCCCCGGTCTACTGACGGCCCCGGTGCGTCGACTGCGTCCTCTTTGTCTCGCTCATCGTTAGAAGACATTTCTAACAAAATTAATTAAAAATTATTAACTCGTAACAAAAACTTTTTACGCTCTAATCGCAATAAAAAGACTAGGTAACAAACCTTGTTTTTGTCCTGCGCCGAAATAATAAAATCAGCTATAACAATGATCTCAGATGAGACTAAGTAATTGCAAATAAAATTATTCCAAAGATTTTAAAGAAAAAGAAAAATTTTTTGTCAACAGTCTACTGCAACTTGTATAAAATTGCAGGTTACCTGCTCATTTTTTAAATAAAAATTTTTGAATTTCGAACGGTTTTTCCGTTTAGAATTATAATCACAGGTATAATAGTTGTACAAATTCTTACCTGCAATAGGGAATCGTAACTTACTATAAGTAAAATTTTAAAACTGGCAGGAGCAGACCTCCTGCAGTAAAATTTTTGTCGAAACAGGAAGGGAGACTGATGTCTCCGCGGGAACCAAAATGCCAATGAGCTAGAGCGGCCGAAGACTTCACCTTTTAAGACCTCGGCCCTGCCTTGGTGGTGACGTGTTAAGCTTGACGTGCGTCATACCCGGTGGATTTGTAGAGGGAATCGTTCAGGAAACAGCGGAACCGGAAGTGCCTATCTCAATAGTATGCTTTGAATAACGGTACAGTTATTTAATGTGCTAATATTATTCTACCTTCTTCTTTTTAAAACTTAACGGCTCTACCACAAAAAGAGTTTAACCGGGTCTAAATCACTAGACTAGGTTTAAATCACTATTTCGTCATACAAATTGGCGATTTTAGACCGGTCTAACTTTTTTGTGGTAAGGGGGTAAGAGCTTCGCTCTACTTAGTCGGTGGAGCCTCTTTCATATCTTCCGTTTCCCCGGCAGCTGCTTGACCTCTAAATACGAAACGACACCTCTGAATCCTATTCTTTATCTTTAGTTTAGATGGTCAAATTACCTACATACATAAGTACCATGGCGTACAAATGGTTGTTTCCTTGTTCCACATAATCTCTGTCAAATTGGTCGTTATAATCTAATACCATTTGGAAAGGGACCCGTTAGACTGAGCGAATAGGACTTGCTAGTTATTGCCATCACACGATGGTGACGCCATCTGTTAAAGAATAAACGCCACCGACTTTCAGAGGTCTACTGAATGTGCGGCGGGGCGGACGAAAAACGAGAGGAAAACGACGACGCGGTGGGCAAACGAAACATAACAAAGTGCCTGTAGAATTGTAGATGGCGTCGTCTTTTATTCTTCATCGTCAGCTGCAGTATGGCTGCAGTGCAGTATAGATAGGTATGTAGCGTTCACCCCTTACTTCCATGTTCACCCATGTCGCTGATTCTGCCCCTAGGTGGCGTCACCATTAAGCCAATAGATGGCGCTGTACGTTGTTAGAGATATGGTATATCGCTCGTTCGCTTTCTAAACAGACGCCTTGTGTTGTTTGTGGTATCTTGCTAGCTTTTGTTTCTCCTTTAGCTAAGTATGTAGTAGATGGTGGAATGGAATCCTACCCAGTACCCCTTTACTGACTATATTATTTGTATTCTTATTGGTATTTTTATGGCAATAAAGCGTTTTTTTATCTTTAGCCCATCCCTGTAAATTGGTATCACCAATGCGCAAATTCGGGGCATCCGATAGTAAAACCCCAACCCCTTGTAACCCCACAAACGTTAATAATATGTTATTTGTACAGAATGCAAATAAAAAACGCGTTTCGATACTTTTTTTGTAATTTCTTTATTTTTCACCATTTATCGTAAACTCTCGCGAGTCGCGTCGCAGCGCAGTCTCGCACCGACATTCCTACTGAGTGTGTCACAGACAGACAGACAGACAGACAGACTGCGGACCGACCGCTCTAGCTGCCTTTCCAATCCGCAAGTAAACATGGAAACAAATATTTTTAAATATGTATATTTGAAACAAAGGACTGAAATAAGGTCAAAATTCCTTGCTGATTTGAAAAACATCTGTCGACGTAGCATCGCACACTCGCACAAACTTTAGTGATTTAATTCATTGTTATTTATGTGTTTATGTGAGTGTGCAATTACTAATGACAATACAAGCCGTCTTCTTTGACAATTTTTTATATAAATAAATACAATAAACGATTGCATCCATCGTAAGTACCACGAGCACCAACCATGAAGCAACCTCCGACCCGCAGCCGACACAAATACGCAAACTAACTCACAAACGCACGTCGCGACTGTCCCTTGGAAGGGGTAGGCAGAAATTTACCTAATACATGATGTTGATTTGTCTTTAGGATAACATTTTTGAAATATTAAGTCCAAAGTTTCGCAGATAATACGAAAATGGGAATTCAAATAAAATATTAAAAAAAAATCTATAGCAGTCTAGTTTATGGACCACTTAAAAGACAAACTGATTTAAGGCGCTATAAGAGTTTTTAAGGTTTTTTAAATCAAGTAATTCTCTTAATCTATAAGAGGTAAAGATCTTGAATTTTAACATAACGTTTTTGAGGATATAACAAAGTTTTTATAATTAAGAAACACTTGTGGAATCAAAAAACCTCGATACATTATTTCGTCAAAGATAACCATTCCAAAAAACGGGAATTTGTTGAAACTACATAGGAATAATGATAATAAAGTAAATTAAATTCTGGTAATTTAAATTTGATTTAAAAGTTATAATTAAAAATATATTTAATATTTATTACTTTTTCGAATAAAATGTAGTAACCGATGTGGGCGACTGACATATGACTGTTCTTTTCCCTCAGTATGTTTGAGGGAAAAGGACAGCCTTTGATCCTCGGTCGTTTGATTTATTTCGTCGTCTTAACAGGCGTCTGCTTAGATAAAAAAACAAACGAACAATCAAAAAGAGATATTTAGATTTGTAATTGATCTTAGGCGACTTGAGTGTGATTTGAATTAGTTTATTATATTTATATCAGCTGCAAATCGATCATTGCTTCCATTCCTTTCCGTCCACCTTGTTTCGAAGTTCGGACAACACTTCAATTTATATAGTAACATACATTTTTAAAGATTTATAGATCATCACTCCTCTTTTTTGTATTTCATCACAATTTCTGCTAGTTACTAAACAAGAGGTGTCGTCCCAATATCCAAACCATCCGTTTACAATTCATTTACAATTTCATAACTATAGATCAAAATCTTATCTTAAACATTTTATAATAGATTTTACAACTCCGCTGAGCTTTCACAACGACTAAGTCACGTACATTTAAAATAAAGGCAACCAATTTACGCTTTAAAATATAATATAATAAAATTCATTTGATGAAATCATTACAAATTACCAATGCTTGGTTAGATAGAATACAGTAGAATTGTAAAATCTATAGATTTCCTTCTCGTTTTCTATTGCCGAGCACAATCAGTTGATCACAAACCGAGATCTTTCCGTACCGACGAACCACTATAATATACTAGTTATATATAACAGTATATATAATTAAGAGGAAACTCCACATTACAAGCTTTGCTCGCCATGTCCTACAACTCGCAGTCACTTTCACCCTTTGAGGGCTTGGTAATGACGCAGACGAGCCGTAGAACCCCACCTTGGCGGTGACTGTCATACTTTTACAATAAATTTTAAAGCCAAACATAAAAAAATAAAATATAACTAACATCGGTTATACCGAACGCAAACTTATTTAATAAAACTTGCAAAAGTCACCGCCCCAACTCCGTGCAGCGTCGGAGCGACCGCTCGAGCAAATTTTATACAGGGTGGAATTTTGCAATACCTCCTTGACGGGAAAATACTCCTACTTAATACTGAAGATAGAACATTTAACACAAAAAAAAAACATTCCTTTTTTTTGAAAATATAGAAAACTGCATTCAAATATTATTGAAAATTTTTTAATAAAAAAAAAAAAAGTGTTGTTTCCTGTGTAAAATGTTCCATCTCTGAATTTATAAAGAGTACTTCCCCTCCAGGTTCAGAACAGCATTGTAAAATTCCATCCTGTATTACTGAATCCATAGCAAATATAGACTAGAGCTTGATCCATCGACTTCAAAAGAAAAGTTCATAACTCTCAGGAAAAATATCAACTATATTATTGGCCTTTGCCCAGCAGTGGGATAACATAGGCTAGTAATAATAATATAATTATTTCGAGCGGTGACCCCGAACGCTTCCAGTCTCATGAACCGTGTCTCACACGTCGCCGAGCCTCCGCTTCACTACGCGGCGTCATCGACCGCCAGACAACAGCCAACACTAACACGATATTGCCTTACACTTTATACACTAAACCTGCGCGGATTTTACATCCAAGTAACAAATCCGCGCTCCGGCGCTACGAACACATGCAGATAGTATCCAGCTTCGAGCGGGCGATGCGGCGACCTCGACACATTATTGCCTTGGGCATTATCACCTAGCGATAAGGCGATTGTCTACAGGCGACAAGTGAGCGTTTCGTCGCCGCCGCATCGCCCGCATTCTATTTACACATCACTAAGGCGATTTTACACATCATTATGATCTTAATCGTATCAATTAGAAGTGTAAAATCACTTTTATACCAAGTTTATAGAACACAATAAATATAGAATTAAACCCTAAGAAGTTATACAATTTAATGAAAGACCTGCGATCGATTGGCAGTCATCTATCCTGACGTCACGATCTCATTATATTTGTCTCGTATCACTCTTTCGTCTCA
Source organism: Euspilapteryx auroguttella (assembly GCA_951802225.1). Taxonomy (NCBI): domain Eukaryota; kingdom Metazoa; phylum Arthropoda; class Insecta; order Lepidoptera; family Gracillariidae; genus Euspilapteryx; species Euspilapteryx auroguttella. The sequence goes on from OX637665.1 coordinate 7,158,068, forward strand.
GCACACGACTTCCTTCACTATTGTAATACAACGAAAAAACTTAATACAGATTTAATATTTAAACATGAATCTATATTACTTATTAAAGAACTTTTCGACTCATCATTCAATCGACTATTTCAAGCGGATTGATGTCACGTAAACACTGAACCTAACGGGACCTGGGTGACATCTGTATGACCTGGACACCGACCTGCCCGCTCCACTAACCTCCTCCGAGACATCTAGAACCTTCTACCCTAACTTGCCCCCCTAGACATAATATGATTCCTTTTGAAAGCATTGTATGGAGATGATAGTTGCCATCGCAAAGTCACGTGACCATTGCGTCTTAAAAACTGTAATTTTCTAAAATTTGTCTAGGGGGGCAGATCTATACTGCAGTACACACACAATACCGAACACTAAAACATGGCTTTATTAACACCCACCGTAAAAAGTAAAAAGACCTCGCATCAGATTTCATTCAGCCACAGAAACAAAAGAAAATATAATTTAATCCAAACTACTATAAAGCCTGCATACATTGCGGAATCCCGTTGAGAACTCTGTAAGGAATTAACATACACTGCTGCTTTTGTTCAGCCAAGTTATGAAAGTTTGACTTAACATTTTCGGAGGGTAGTATGGAACTTCAGAATGAACACCGGTTCACAAGTGTACGAGTTGAGTCAGGGAGTATGTAAATTCCTTTCGGAATCCAGGACGGACTTCCGTCTGTCTGTGGCCGGCCTAAACAAACTACAAAAAAACCATAACCGTAGCGAGCAAACCCAAATCTGTATTTATTTAACGCACACCAACACCGAGTCATTATTGCGTCCAACCAGTTTTATTTTTATTTAGTTTTATTTCGTACTATTATTTTCTTTTTTTTATATATTTCTCCTTATTTATTCTCTCAGGTACTGCGGTATTGCTTATTGTAAAAATATTTTTTTAATTATGTTCGCTCTATAGTGGTGATAACTTGGTGTGGTAAATATATTTCGGTGTAACGATAACATATAATATAACAATATACGTGTGTTTGTTTGTTTGTTTGTATATGATATAGACGGGGCTGCGAGGTGCGGGGCTGCGGGGCTGCGGCGGCGCCTCTCGAGCCATCGCATTACTTTAGCAAAACATCAATTTAATGTCGGAAATATAATTATACCTAGTACTATTATATACTCTCTGAAATACGTTAAAGAATTATTAATATTATTAAATCTGAGTCGTCCCGTAGGCGGCTATGTACGAGCTATGTGCGGCGGCGGCGGCGGCGCGCGCTCTCCAAGACTTTCCTATATTCTATTTTAAATACGAAATTAATCCATCATTCATTCAACTTAAGTAAATAAAGGCAGAGTCCCAAAGAGCGCGCGATGCGAGCGATTTATGAGAGAACAACAATAAATCAATACGCTAATATAATAATTGACTATCTCCGGCCGGCGGGTGCGGCCGCTAGCTAAGCGAGGAGCTGGGGCTGTGACTGCATGACATCAAACCACGCTGAGAATCGAAGAATTGTACAATAATCAAGTCTTTTGATAAAAAAAATATATAGGGATTTTGAGAGTGTCACAAAAGAAATCATAGTGATACATGTGGTGTAATGTCTTGCCTTCACAACTAGTTCAGCAAATAAGGAACATCAAAATTAACCTACAACAACCGTGGGGAAGCAGCGCAGTGCGGGGAACTGTATGGCGATCAAATACTTTTTCTAGCTAGAAGTTACTACTAGCTTCACTTGTTATGTGGCGGCACCTTTATACCGGGTTACTTGTAAGTAGACCTGCCGTTGCAGGAGCTGATAGTAGTGGTCCATACCAATAATTTTAGCCACTTCACAAAAAAATAACCTTTGCTATAATTTGCAAAAAAATGACAAAAAAAAAACATTTGCAAAAATTTTAAAAGTTCTATAACTCGAAAACGGTAGGTGTTTCAGCTGGGTTGGTTAAGGGCTAAAATTATTGGCAATGACCCCTACTGTCACTTCCTGAAATGGTCAGGTCTACTTACAACTTAACCCTGTATGCATGTAAGGTAGAAATATATTGATAGAAAAAAGTAACTCAAAAGCCATACAAAGTCCCCATACATCTCGTGTACAAGCGAGCGCGAGGGCGGCGAGGGGCGAGGGAGGCGCGGGGTATCACAGTTGGCAACAACACGAGCACTCGGCGGGCACTGGCACGAGAATTTCATACTTTTTGGATTAGCACTTTGTGATTATTGTTCATCTTGAAAAACAAAAAACTTAGTTATGTAGAAACAAAATTATTATATAGTTTTTTATCATTTGATTAAACCATTTATGTGCCCAGCGGCCCCAGCCGACGTATTGGAACCACGACTCTTCCACAAAACTATAATCATTACGCAGGTGAATCGAGCTTAATACTTTTTTTTCTAAGTATACTTAATATATAATACATACACGAATAATCTCTGTCTTCTTAGACTATGAAAATAAAGTTATTTTTTTGTAAATAGCAGCTTAACAGGTTCTTTCTGAGAGGGCAGAAATAAATAAGAGGAGTGATTCCGCTCACCTTTACGTACAACTTTCCCAAAGCATGGGTAGAAGTAATAAAATAAAATGCAACATATATGGGGAACCGCTGTCATTGTTCTCGAGATTTGTTGCTTTGAAAAATTTGTTAGGCACGGTGAGCTGAAACACTCTTTGAATTGATTTGTTTCTTTTTTTTGGCCTTGTCAGAAGTCTTCCGTAAAAAGCACACAATATATGAGTTTAAGCGTTGAAATAAATTTATTTTCTTTTACATATTAAGTCAATTCACAATCGCGACATTTCAATGACACTCTGTGCACTCCTGATTTGTGTTTGCGCCTCCCTCCTATACAACATATTATTGTGATGTAAGTATTATATAACTACATATTATCTTTACAATACTTTTGTTCCGTAAGTCAGATCAGACCTACTTTCAAGCCAAAAAGTGTGCAATGGGATTTTATAGACCACAATAATCAAGTAAATATTTATATTTATGACGATATTGCTATAAAAAACCGTAAATAATGGTTTCTTTATAGCCTGGTTGATAGAATGCCGCCCTCCAGAATGCGTAATGTATATCCTATACTAAAGTAACAAAAGTAATCGACGCACGGATAGAAAATCTAGTTTAAACTTACTTATTAAATTATTATATCTTAAAATAATATCTCGCAGAAAGAATATAAATATTCTGAATGATTAAAACATTGACTGTCCGTGCGTCGATTCCCACTTAGTACAAGAACAACATAACCTCGATATAATGTCGAACAATACTTAACGAGTGACTTTACTTTAACCTAATTTATCAAGATGTAGCCGTCGCCGCCGCCTGCCTATAAAGAGAACTGCTATTTTTATATATAGACGCTGTTTTTGTCTGACACTTGAGAGAAAGCTATTCAAAGTCGTGTTTCGAGCCTACTCACTCGAGATTGAACTTGGATAAGTCCTTCCCGAGTACAGATTATCCTTGCTCAGACTGTATCATACTCCGTCGAGCGTTCACTGTTAGTTAGTTACATTTTGACAGTTCCGAGAGCTCGTGCGTGCTCGGACTCGACTGTGAATTACAGAAAGCAACTCCAATATGTTAAACAGATACACACAGGCGAGCATCGATTTCAAGACACTGAAGCAATGCTTGACGGAGTATAAGCCGGCTCGAGATAGAAAAACCTGTACCTACTCGAGGAAAATTTGTCTGAGTGGAAAATCGAGTGAGTAGACTCCAAACAGTCACTGACTCCAAACCGCGAATGTCAGCCAAAGTGTACTCTCTCATTGGTAGCTTTCTAATAGTTGGTGATTACCAACATCAGGAGTTTTTTATTTGTGTCATCTGAAAGAGCGTCTATTTTTGTCTTTTTTAGTAACTTAAGTAATTAATAACGCGCGGGCGTCCCTGGACCGAGCAGAACGCGAGGACGCGGCCTATCGCCTCTATAGTTTACTATCAATTATAATACTCTTATATTTTTTTAGACTTAGCTTTTTTGAAATTAAAACAATTTTTCAGACCATAGACTTAGAATACGCAAGACAAGAGTTGGAAAAAGAGCACCTTGTCGTCTCTTTCCAACTCGTCGCAAATAATTAAAGTTTTAGGTCTCTTTCCCACGCACTTAATTTGTCTTGCATATGCTTAGGCTTATTATGGTTTGAAATATGGTTTTATTTCATAAAAGCTCAGTCTTAAAGAAAACAAGAACTGATTCAGATCGGAGCGGTCTGATGTCACTATAGTTGCAGTACAGGGTACTTTTAGCCCTTTGGACTTCTGAAGTACACTACAATACAAGAAACTTTTTGAAAAGACATGACAGCCTCATACTTTCTCGCTCAAAATAAATATATCTAAGCGAGATAGCATGATGTTTGTCACGGTTTTGAAAATCTTTTCCTTATCAGCGCAAGTTATACCAGAAGTACAGTGACGTCACACCGCCGGCTGCAGGTAATTGAATGATCTAGCCTACTTTGACCGTTCAAATGTAACGAAACACGATAAAGTACTTGCTATTAGAGGCCCTGCGCCTTTATACACACGGTTTACAATGCTTTGCATGCTTCCATACGACATGCCTGATTATTTTCGCTTTACTTCATTTTATTTAAAAAAAATATGAGTCATAAAAGGCAACTTATACAATTTCCGAAGGCCGGACAGCAGCGTCCTTCGTTATAAATTTTGAATAACAATAATGCGATCGTAGTGATTATTTGAAACCGAAATACAATATTTTTGTTTAGGGCACATTTCCCAAAATTATCCAGGTGGACACCCATCCATGGGAGATTCGACGAGAGTCGGAGAAGATTTATCTATCAAAGTTTTGCCAATTATAGTAGAATAGAAATCTGATCCAGATAAATTTTGAAAGTAAAAAAATAAGAACCTCTGGTATGGATCACAATGAAAGTATAAAAAGCCATTGTAAAGCTGGTATGTATCAAGGTGCAGCGCAAATGTGTTTAAATCGACTGAGTTGGTCCGAAACCGAGCGTGAAGGGAAAGCTTTGAGACGAAATCGCGTAGATTTACAATTTATTATTAGAATATAGTTATATCTAGATTTTCTTTTTTTTTATATATACCCTAAACACTTTTAATTACTTTAATTTTACAAATATGAAAATAAAATAGAACAAACAGCGTTTTTTATATCACTAACTACTTGAAGTATTTAGAGAAAATTAGGGAGCGGTCGCACGGGGCGGCTTAAATATCCTAATATATAAGATTCAGATGACTGATTGGCAGTTACATATATAGATAGTAGATAAATATATAAAATTACGAACTTAATTTAAAAAAACACAATTCTCAAAGACGATTGGCAAGTCTAGAAATACAAACATACGAGGTTTGCGAAATAAGCCGACGATACACATTCTGTATGGAACACAATAACTATCTGCCGCCCCGTGACCAACGGCTTGGCCGCACTCAAAACAGGGTATTTCCCTGGATGATTAAAAAAAAGGAAAATACATATATATATATACAACATTCAAAAAGAACGCTTTACGTCGACCGACGACGGAACTAACTTGAACACCTACAAGTCAATATGAAAGATACCGTTTTTTAGTATGACAACGGCAACCATGATCGTTACTTTCCGCAAACACACTTACAGACATCACACACTCACATATATATACACTTTACACACACCGCCGCGAGCCACAGGAGTCGAGATTTAAACAAAACATAGAAAATTGTTAAAAATAATCGACAAGACGACATCTAAAATTGATAAAACCGCGCTCCTGCGGCGCGGCGGCCGCCGGGTGCTGTGCTGACGTCACCATCTACATTTCACTAGCCTACCTTCAGACTTGCTGTGGGGCCTCCATTGCTGCGATCCTTGTCGGCCATTTTGTAGAAAAGTCCAGAATAAAATCTTTCTACATAATGGGCGTCTAGTCGACCAGCGACATTGTACGGCCGCGCGTCAAGGCCCCCACACTTCCACCCCGATCTGTCCTCCACAATACATATCACAGCTTTTCAAGACTTATCTTAAACTCCCCGCTCGTAAACACCCGACGTGACGCGGCGCGCGCTACACACACGAGAGATTGTGGACGACACACGTCGCCACGGGACGACACTGGTCGCCACGGGACGACACTGGTCGCCACGGGGCGACACTGGTCGCCACGGTACGACACAAGTCGCCACGGGGCGACACTGGTCGCCACGGTACGACACAAGTCGCCACGGGGCGACACTGGTCGCCACGGGGCGACACTGGTCGCCACGGTACGACACTGGTCGCCACGGGACGACACTGGTCGCCACGGGGCGACACTGGTCGCCACGGGGCGACACTGGTCGCCACGGGGCGACACTGGTCGCCACGGTACGACACAAGTCGCCACGGGGCGACACTGGTCGCCACGGGACGACACTGGTCGCCACGGGACGACACTGGTCGCCACGGGACGACACTGGTCGCCACGGGACGACACTGGTCGCCACGGGACGACACTGGTCGCCACGGGACGACACTGGTCGCCACGGGACGACACTGGTCGCCACGGGACGACACTGGTCGCCACGGGACGACACTGGTCGCCACGGGACGACACTGGTCGCCACGGGACGACACTGGTCGCCACGGGACGACACTGGTCGCCACGGGACGACACTGGTCGCCACGGGACGACACTGGTCGCCACGGGACAACACTGGTCGCCAAAAGACGACACTGGTCGCCACGGGATTGGTCTGTGTAGAGAGCGCCGCGAAATATCACACACCTTTCAACAGTTGCATCTCTTATTGAAACAGACAAAAGAAACTATAATCATAATAACAAAAATACACATACACCTACAAACTAGACACGTGGCGTTTCGTTTGAAAATTTTGCGATTTTATCAGTTTATAAAGAGCGCGGGATCACATCCCTCGCGGCGACTAACTAGCAAATTAAATATAACGACTCGCCTCGGAATATGATTCCATGGCAAAGAATACTTAACCGAGACATAGGACATTAGTAACATACGTTAAAATTAACACAATTTTGATTCAAGTAAAATGTAAAAATAAAGCTTTGGGGAAACGAAATAACCTCTTTTAGAGCGTTCTCCATTTAGTTATCTATTTAGAAGGCCACTAACGCGCGAGTGCCAACTCGTGCCGCTGCTACGGCAGCCGCGGTCATAGCATCCAAGGACGCTAAAAGTGCGGCTATAGCAGCCGCGGTCAAAGCGTCCAAAGACGCCACATGTGCGGCTATAGCAGCTGCAGCAACGGAAAACGTCGCAGGAACTCGAGCGAGCAACGAAACATAGCTCAACGATATATCACAAGTCCACGTCCACGTCCGATCCGGCTCGACGGACACTACACCAACATATATACAAGATATCATACATAAGGCGCCTCAGCGGTGGCTGCGAGGCTCGCATCAAATCCGGTCCGGCGCAAACGCGTCCTGTAATAGAGATAGAACACGGCTTTTACTTAACAATCGCTTTAATAAAGGCAAGGTTAAGTAGTTTGCCGTGTGGTTGCGCTTGCAAAACACCGCCACAAGTTTTGAAGTTTTGTCGTTGTGGCTTCCTGTGAGGGAGGTTTATATCCAGAAGTGGCAGTCATTTAGATGTGAAGTAGTAATCTATCGGATACTTCAGCAGCTACACCTAGGCAGTGGCTGAACTAAGGCCACGTCCCCACCTACAAGAAAACTTCGGCGAGAAGTGTCCGACAGTTGTTGAGTGCGACAGCACTTGCTACGGGGTCAACTTGCAGGCAGCTGTGAGCAAGAATGTCACACATTTCTTCCTGAAGTTTTCTTGCAGGTGGAAACCTGGTATCACTTGTGTACGTAGGAAGATTGTGTGTATGTGTGTGTGTGTACTCACTATGTCTGAGCTGAGAGGCGCGGGCCGGGCGCCGCTGGGGCCGCCGCCCTGCAAGACAAGCGACAAACAACTTACATTTATGTTTACTTTGTTTCATCATATTTTTATTACTCGTATCACCTTATCCCTCAATTGAATTATATACTTCTTTATCCCATCCGCTCGAAAAGTGGACTGGACTTCAATAATGAGATTCCATACATTCTTTATTAACCTCTGGGCAATTACGATGTATTATTGTTACAAAAATAAATTATTGAAGTGAAGCGGGTTTTAAAAACAAGCTAGCTGATCAGGTCAGCAAAATAAGGTACTTACAGTGGAGGTCTAGGACGGCGTAACAGATTTGTCTATGGTCTCGTGCGCCTGAGACTGTGTTACCAAAGAACAAGAGCTATTTTGCAATACAGAAAACCGAAAGTAACATGGAAGGCACGTTAAAACGTTCGTCCCGGCCCCAGAGTGGTCGCTAGCCGCGGCGACAAGCTGGCCCGCCTCACGTCGGTAATAAAACATAAACTCTGCTAAACGTGGTAAAAGGCGTGAGATTATGTTATGTTGAAAACCGGAAGTGTTACGCCGTCCTAGACCGCCACTGTACATAGGTTCTGCTTTTTGATATGTGAATTTTCTCGTCGAATAAAAAGCAGTATATACAACTTGGGGATAAAGTTATTCTGCCTCGGGTGAGGTTACAACCCCCATACATAATACATCACTTAACACCTTTGTTGCATGAACGATTATTTAATTTTTTTTTCATATTGATAAGTGTGTACCTGGGCGTCAGCGTGCATCTTGTCGCAGTAGTCGGCGAGGATGTCGCGGAAGCGCGCCCAGCACTTCTCCGGCACCGTGATGGCCGTGCGGAAGTTGCTCTTCACCTGGAACACGTCATCATCATCACCACATCATCAGTACAGCTGAGAGACTTTCTTTCATAAGCATTGGATTTTTATTATTACAAGTTGACAGGTCTTGTCGGAGTATCAGTAGTGAAGAACATGTGATGTAGCCAGTATCTCGCGTTAGCCAGAACCGTTTTTGATGTGGTTGACAGTATTTGTTACATTCGAGACAAGGTTTTGTTTTGTTGTTTTAACCTACTTTTAAAAAAGAGAAAGTTCTCAACTATGAATAAGTCAGTTTATTTAAAGTTTGGTCGCACTGTTAAACGTGGGTCCGGCTCTTGAGCTGGTGCCTCTGCCTAATCTGTGCGTGTATCAGTAAGTACCTCGCTAACTTTCATGTAGACGCCGCGGTTGTTCTGTCCGATGTCGAAGTAGAAGTTCTTGTTGTCGACGCGCAGGTGCCGGCCCTCCGGCAGCTCGCCCTTGTACCTGGAACACGTCGCGAATATCTCTTTTAGTGCTGTTTGAGGGTAGCTCGACACCGGTAGTTGTGGCGATGTGTGGGGCCTATAGTCAACAGTGGATGACTTTCGTCTAAGATGGTGATGAATGCTGTAAAATACCAAAACCCCTAATATTCAACCTCTAAACGGACTCCATGCCAACAATCAGTAATACAGGAGTAAGGAAGAAACAGAGGCTAAGCAAGGTTTGTTACACCCACATCGGTTTAAACTGTGTTGTTGGTTGTCTTTTTTTGTTTATATAAGAAAGTGACAGATGCACTTCGCAGTTTGAAATGAGTTGGATATTACGGGCATACAGAGGTCGCAAAATAGTGACGTAATCTGCATGATTCGGTCGTCCTCTGGCTGAGCCGGTAACATCCGAGGTCTCCCTGCAAACGTCGTGCGCGCGTAGTAGTGCAACGTTTCTGGGCCGTTGTATGAAGCTTAGTCTCTGTTCCTTCTTACTCCTGTGTCAGATCGCCTTACCCGCCGTCGTCGGTGCCGAAGTCGTCCAACAGGTCGGTCAACGCGTCCCGGAACTCGATCATGCCCTGCGCGGGCAGGGCGACCTGCGTGCGCGGGCCGCCGCGCGTGATCGTCTGCGAGACGCGCAGGAACCGCCCGCGAGAGTTCTCCTTCAGGTCCAGGTAGTAGCGACGGTTGTCCTGTGAACACGACAAGACACGATTTTTGTCACGTTTATCTTTGAAATACCGTATAATTAATTTGTTAGTGTGAAATGTTTTCCTCTCCAACTATCTCTAGTAAGAGAATAACTGGCACAGCGATATCTTCAACCAATGGAGCTGAATTTTGTACGTTTGGATGAAAATGCTAATGCATGGTAAACCGTGTGACGTCATTCTAATTCCAACATGGCGGTTCACCCAAGAGGGCGGACTAGTTATGTTTAATACACTCCTATTAGTACTCCGATCTTATAACAGGAACTTTCCTGTAAGTTATGCATGGTTTTTGCTTTGCTTTAGAGGATACTCTCTTAGAACTAAGCGAAACCACTTTGACTAATAAAAAAAAGAATTGATGTCGTGTTATATCAAGAGATCAAGCGGCTGGCGGTAAAACAAAATGATAAGAACACATCCACCGAAAAGAGCAAAGTTTGAAGATAGAAGTACCTTGAGCATCATCTCGGACTTGAGTTTCCCGTCGTCCGGGACGTTGTCCGGGTTGGGCGGGCCCAGCGAGCTGTAGTAGTCGCTGAACGAGGACAGGTGGTCGCGGAACTCCGCCGCCGTCGACATCGCCAGGAAGATCTGGCTGCGACGACCGTCCGCCCCGATCTGATGCAAATAGACAAAATTATAAGTTACGGCCTTTCCCGGCTTACTTCGTTACGCCATACAATATAAGATACTACAAAAGACTTGGCCTTATAGACTATGTTCTTTTGACTGCCCAGAATGGCCGAATTAAGACATAGACATAGACATAGACAAATATTTATTCACACACATAGCACTTACAAAAAAAATAAAATATATTAACAACATAGTAAAATACAATAGGCGGGTATACCCTTTAAGTGTAAGTGGTGTGGGTGTGAAATGGCTCTGACTCAGCATGTGTTGCAACGGCAAGCAATGCAACGCTGATGATTCTGCCAGAACCACGTATAAGCTAAAATTAAATAATAATATAAAATAAATGAACACTACTTTTATAAGTGTGCTTATTAAATTAAAAACAAACCACCTGTCAAAATATGTAAACAACGGAAAAAAGATTGCACCTTGGGTTACATTATTTGAGTTTAGGTAAGGATGCCTAATTTTTTTGAAAATCTAATATAGAGTGTCATAACACTCAGGTTTAATGTAGCTTCCTACCAGTGAAAGAATATTTCAAATCGGTTCAGTATTTCCGGAGCCTATTCGTTACAAACAAGCAAACAAACAAATCTTTCCTCTTTATAATATTGGTATAGATGGTTCACCATAGATTACATTATTGGCCACGTGATCTAATTTTATAACTAAGCTACGGGATAGTGTGTTAGCCTCTACCAAAAGGTATTATTAACTATGTACAGTGGCGGTCTAGGACGGCGTAACAATTTCGGTAATTCTGTATTGCAAAATAGCTCTTGTTCTTTTGTATTACAGTCTCGGGCGCACGAGACCATAGACAAATCTGGTACGCCGTCCTAGACCGCCACTGTACATCGTCTTTATGTAACACCAACTAAATTTATGGAAGCGCCAAGTTTTTTTTTTTTTAATTTTGCTTTTCTTCATATCGTTACAGAATCAGGGTGAATGGTAACAAGACTAACAAGTAAACCTGGCCTATAATTTGGACAGGTAAAGCTGAACTCTCTTTGTTTTTTTTGCATTGTACTTTATTCAATAGTCTAGCTTGATGAATAGGTTTGCACAACCAAACAAGGGAGGCTGGTATAATCCGATGGGCTCTATTTAAAGTTATCTTAGCAACATTAACGACTCGTTGCTGTAAGATGGAATAAAGATGTTCCTATCCTTGATAAGCATTTTATGGAATCGCAATCTCGCCGGTACGATTTTTAAATACTTTGTTGGTTGCTCGTTTTATCCGATGATTGTTATCGATATATGACAAAACTTGCAGGCTTGAATCACCTGATTGTCCGAAAAGTAAGATGATTCCGTGCTTTGGAAGGCACGTTAAGCCGTTGGTCCCGGCCGCAGTAGTGGTCGTTATAACCGCGGCGACAAGCTGGCCCCGCCTCACGTTGGTAATAAAAGCATACTCGGCTAAATGTGGGTCCGGCTCTTAAGCTGGTACCTCTGCCTAACCCTCCGGGGAATAAAAGGCCTGACATTATGTATGTATGTATGACAAAACTTAACCTCCACTAGTTAATCCAGTCAATAAGTTAACGTTAACAACATTGTTGGTATTATAGAATACTAAAGTTATTTTTAGAAGTCTTCAAGCCAAATATCACCGGTTTTGGTGAAATTATCGCGTCGTATCGTAGTCCGCAACACGCGGGTCGACGACCGCCGCCGAGTACATCGCCCAATTCCATTACATCTGCACCCGACAGAGTTTACGCTAAATATACATATATTTTTTTATGGAGAAAGTTTAATAATAACTATGCATACAAGTATCAGCCCTGTATAAGTCCCCCTAAAAATCTATTTCTGAAATTTACTATTAGAAGAAAGAAGAGCAAAATGTCAGTAAGTAATACTCGTAGGTAATAGTTTACCGAGTTATTGTCATCGGCTTACATGTACATTTATACAGGTATTTTCTGTATAAAGGTAAAATGATAGGCGTATCGTATATGTATAGGTATTTATTTTATTGAACATTTAAATGATATTGCCTTTGCCTCTTGCAGTTGTTCTTTCCCTCGCATTTAATTATTTTTATTTAAGTTTCATTATGGTAATAATAATAGGTATGACCTCGATCACTATTTCCTTCTTTTTTTTTCAAACATTCCATTTTCTATTCTATGTCCAGCGGAGTATTCTCCATACTCCCTGAATATCTAAAATAACACATAAGGTAACCATATTTTGCTAGGTATCCATTTTTTTTTTGCTATCCTAACCTAACCCCCTTAAACTTAGCGCACAGGGGCGGTAACCCAATAAAATAAAGATAACGTAGATAGAGCCGACCGAAGCAAGCTTCCGCAGCGGGGCGGCAGCGGGGCGGAGGGCGGAGGCGCCTGCGCAACGATATGACGTAGGTCTTATTCTGGTCGCCCCAAGGCCGCGGCAATTGCCTAGACCGCGACACTAGCACTAGAACTGGATACCTAAATATTTATATATGACATCATCTTAGGCTCCAATATTATCGCTAAGTTTGGACATCATATTTATAGTTTAGACTTATAGGCTACAGAACAGACAAAGGCTATTCTGCCTCCTACGTTTTGTTTTGCCTATTCTTTGGACTGCTCCGCGGCCCGTGGCGACAAACCAAAAACTATAAAGTTCCAGGGATGCTGACTGGCAAGTCACTCAAAATGGTTCCCTCCGAATGTTTCAAACACATTTAGTATATGATTTACTAGTCAACCCGGCGAACTTCGTACCGCCTAACCTTTAACTACGATGTGCATGTATTATAGCTATAAAAACCTTCCTCTTAAAACACTCTTCTATCTATTAAAAAAGTATATGTCGTAGGAAGATTTGATAATCAAATCTTACTACGACATATATAAATTTTTATTGCACCTGTCATTACTTCAATCACCCCTTCATTACAGGATCATTTACAGAAACCTTACGTCATCCGCCCAAGAGAGATTCTATAAAAAAATAGCCCTGAAAATGGCCTCCAGTCCCGAGTCCCGAAAATATAATAAAGCCATGGAAATTTAAACCTAACCGTTTTACGATAAGATATCTAATATCCCGAAGGGCGGGCCGCGTCGGCGAACTCCTAAAACCCAAACACGAAGGTCAAAGGCAGGGGATCGCGGCCACGTGTAAGGGTTCATTCAACCGGCCCTTAGGGTCGAGACACATCTCGCGACGTCTGACGTCACGCATCGATCGCCGCGCGGAGCCCGCCGCCGCTGACGCGCGTGCAGCGAGGACTGTATCACCGCTGCATAACGGTTAAATTAGCACGGTCATGGGGACCGAGCCGTGGCAAGGATAATGCGACGGGTGGTGACGGGGATGGGGGAAATTTCGGGTTAAAGGAATCCTTTGTTATGTTTTCGCGAAACGTTACGGTACGTCTGCTGATTGCACAGCTTGCGATTGTGAGGCAATGAAGCTCGTCTGGCTCTGGCTAAATATAATATTATAGAATGTTAATTTAACCGAATAAAATAAATCATGCAAATAAATATACCTATTTATTAAGCTTTCTTTTGCAGATTAAATCAATTTACTATTTTATTTAACCGCTTTTGATAGTAAAAGCTATGGTAATAATCAAGGCTTCTAACGGCTTCGGCAGAACGAGAAGCCAGCAGCTATCTAATAGAAAACTTTAATTCCAAAGTGAACGCTAAAATAGATTTTGAATAATTACTTAATATGTGTGTGTACACTTTAGGTTGAGAGCTCCAAATTTCAAAACACAAACTCATCCGCAGTTTTAGGCCGCGTTCAGTGGGCGCGACAGTGCGCACTCTAAAGTATTTAATAATGTCAGTTTACTGACATTGACCACGATAAAAGTTATTACTAATGTCGTCCGGTATGTCTGTGCCCTTATTCATAAAATAAATATTCTTCTTTGTTTTCTATAAACCTTTTAACCATCCGTCTCGATAATTAGTAAAGCAGTCAGTAGCTTCATGTATGTATGTATTGTACACCTGCTTGAGTGTTTACTGTGATTTTAAAACGCTAAATTGACGTAAAATAATACTAAGTATTGTAACATGTTATGAAATGTATATACCTACGTTATATCGTCCCTTATAGTTTTCTATATAATCTTGTTAACAGGACAGTTGCTATAACGAAAGAATTTCTAGAAAAACTCATGCTGTCCCTCCCGTTCCGCAACCATGCGATGGTGGAAAGCTAATTTTATGACAAAATTTGCGCTTCGGGAGAAAACGTTTCTCACTACCTCAATCTAAGTAACTCACATTGATTTTGATGTCCATCGCTTCAGCATTAAATATTCTATGTTTATACCATTTCCTTTTCTTTTTTAATATGCATTGGTTTCGTAAAAGAAACAACTTTATCCGTCCTATTTTTTTTATTACAACAATGTATTTCAGGGGTCTATAGGCGATAAGTCTGAATCTATTGCGAGTACTTTTGAAAAAATGCAAACGTCCCGAAACAGTTTTTTATAGTGTTAGTAAATTACTAAAACTTTATAGCGATTAGAAAATAAGAAGAAGAACATTTTTTCTTTTTGTATGGACGCGTTCGGGGTATACTGTGGTCTTAATTGTGCACATCTGGAGATACTTCTAAAAATAAAAAAGTTTAGAACTTGGTTCAAGACAGGCACCTAAACGGGTAAATGTATCTAAATAGATCTGAACTGAAAATTTAGATAACCGTGGTTAGAAATACTTTTAATAGTGTTTTAATTTCATCGGGCCTTCTGACTTTATCATCTATCTGCCTCTTATTATACTACGAGAGAAGGCGTGTACTTTGAACTATGGCTTTTCTTATTTTATTTTCTTTATCGGTTCCGTAGACAAAACGTACACAGGCAAGACAAGATTGTATGTAAAAGTAATATAGCGGTCAAGGTGCGGCGGGAATGCCGGCTGCTAAAAATAAGTATCAGGTTCTAGGGTAGGGACGCCGGCGCGGGCGCAGGGGCGGCGACTCCCGCTCTAATTAGACAGAAGATTTAACTTACTGATAAGAATAATAATTAGGTAATCATCCGTTAGTCCGTCCGTTCACTGGCCATTTTTAAAGGTTATTCATTTTAGCGACAAATATAAATGCCGTTAGTTAGGGTCCGTCTGGTGTTCCACGCACCTGCACTGGTAGCATGAACGACCATTTGTCGAATCTTTATGTCACTTTTGATCTCTTTTTTGACATTTAATGTGGGAAAATGTACGGAGATGATGGAAATAAGTGACCGAAAGATACGAAAATTTCGACAAAATGGTCGGTCATGTTACTAGGGCTGGCGTTATCTCATTAAGCTAACGCATAATTAAGCCACCAAAATTAAGAGCAGCTATTATTAGATGCTAAATTTACCAACCCTCTTATTCATAAAAAGTTAAAGAGCATTTTAGTTATTTGACGTATATCAATTTAGACTGGATGTCACGTATTTACCATACAACAAACCAGAGAAGTAGACCTCCAGTAAGGCGAGTTAAAATCTACAGTATCTTTATGAATAAGACGGCAACTCTATAATTCAGTTACGCTGAAAGATATATGGATTTCAACTTTATCACGACTTTAAACACATTTCAACTAAAGAATGATAGTAAAATGAATTATAGTAAAATGTCAGGAAAAAAAAAATCTTTTAAAAAAAAAACCTTTTTTATTCGATTCATTGGTAAAAATAACTTCAAAGCGGTGGTATATTGAAGTATATCATTCAGTGTTAAAACAAGTATAATTAGCTTACGGCTAAACGTTACTTTCCACCGATCACAAGGATCGATAAGACACAAGCTTAGCTACGGGCACTGCATCAAGTGCATGCAGCCTGAGCCGCATGAGGCCGGGACCTTGGGCAATGAACCCGCGACAGCCGCGCCATCTAGGCGCCCAGAGGCTAGGGCGGCTGCGACTGCTAGGGCGGCACCCAGGGCACCTAGGGCGGCTAAAATCTATCTAGACTTGCGTGCGGCGCATGCGTGGCCTGCGGGGGGAGGTTTGACGAACGCTCAGCAAATTAAAGATACACACGCCCGAATGAATTTTATTAACGATGAAATTAAGCACTGTCGTTTGTACATTTTGCAGTTTAGATCTATTTTATTTGTAGGCTTATTGTAGATCTCAATGGCTAGATAATAAAAAGATATTTGTCATGTCCACAAGGGTATCCAATCTTTTGGTCTATTCTAAAAATTCACCCGTTTGGATGTAGGTACCACCACTACCCATTTCTAAATGCTCAACAATTTCATAGCCATTGTAAATAGACTAACTTATATGTATTCTCTTGATAAAAATTCTGAAACAATGTATTGAATAAAAGCTGATACAGCGGTCGATATGCAATGCAAGTTGCCTTGGCAATGTGCAATCATTTAGTACATTTACTTGACTAAAGTAATCTGAATTTAAGCAAATGACTTGCCACTTGCCTGGCACTTAAAATCCTCCTTCATTTTTTTTCTATCCTGTAATATATAAGTGAATTTTAATGTTTAAAAGGTATGTGTTTTGTACCATATCCAAAAATTAATGTTAAATCAATCAATAACTTTTTCAGGGATTTGAAGATATATTTCGATGTCATTATACGGCAGAAGTAGGCCGCACTTCAAGCTAGTCCAAGGTAATGCGTCTGCATGACGTTACCACAGCGTGTTACTTGCTAATCTTGCTATGCACGTTTTACACAAATAATTATAAAATATTTTCGATTCAAATTTTTTACCTTGTGTACGTTCAAAAGCAAACACTTGAGCACCCGATCAGCTTCCAATGCAAACGCTATAATAAAAATCGATACATTCTCATCTCACACCCACGGTAAACCATCAATACCATCACACCAAACGAGCTTCCATCCGTAATACGATATTCATTTATATTTCGTTTTATATTGTCACCCGGAAAGAAACTTAAGACGACGGTATACCCCGTAAGCGTCCATACAAAAAGAGATAACGTTTTTCCACAACTAATTATTTTTCAATTGCCATGAAATTTTAGTATGTTACTAACACTATAAATAACTAGGTTTTACCTTTTTTCTTTTTTCAAAATTCGCAATAGATTCAGACTTAAAGGCCACTGAAAATGCAGTTTTTTTGTGATAAAAATTTGGTCATATAAGTTGTTTGTTTTACGAAACCAATACATGATTTAAAAAAATGACACGTACAAACCTAGAATATTTAATGCTGAAGCGAAAGACATAAAAATCTTTGTGATTTGTTCAGATTTAGGTAATGAAAAACGTTTTCCTCCGAAACGCAAATTTCATAAAAAAAAATCCTCTCTCTGTCGCAAGGTTGCGGTTAGAGGGCGACAGCATGAGTTTTCTTAATATTTTTCCGTTCCGTTATACTGTCCTCTTACATCAGTCTTTCTTAAATTTTGTGCAAATAGTAAATTCTAGTCTATGTATTTTTGAACCAATTACATAAAATTCAGAAGTTTTAGCAACATAACATGGGGATTAGGCAGAGGCACAAGCTTATTGACTGAGCTCACAAGAGACATCATTGCATCGTGGACGACTATGAAGTTTTAATTTGAACGTCATTATTATTATTTGATTATTATTTATTACAAGACTAAGGTAGTGTGCGGACCCGCGGCTTTTTCAGGGTAATTTTCTAGTCTCGACTCGTCAACTAGGTATGTCTGCACCTAATTTCAATAAAATCGGTTCACTAGTTTAGGCTCGATTGACAGATAGACAGAGTAACCTTCACATCTATAATAAGTATTAACTATTCATAGCAATTATAAAATAATAATCGCCCTCAAGTCTAATACCAAAGAAGCCCTATCTTCCTCGTGTCGACCTTGGAGCAGGGCGCCCCGCCCGCGTCCCGCACCCGCCCCGCGCGCCCCCTCGCAAGGTCAACACTATACAACTACCAGCGATAGGCCCTTTGGGAACCTCTAAATTTTGGGCCCCTAAGAGGAGGGTAAGAATAGTAAAAAAAAATTATTCACACTTTGGTAAGACTGAATTTTTGTTCGTTTATTAGTTCGTTCGAAGATAATTACCCTACATATTTTATAATTGATGATCTTTGTAAAGTATACTGTTACTTACAACTTAATTAAAAATTAAAATTCTTTTGATTTATAAATGTTGTTTAAAATACAGCAGAAGGTTCGATTCCCGGTTAGTACGGATTGATACACCGGGTTGAATTGTAATACGTTTGGTCTATCTACATGGTTCGTGCGTTTTTTTGCTCTAGTCTAGCCAGGGTGATGAACAGTCGGTAAGGCGACCCTCCTGCGACCCTCCTATTACGCGACATATTTCCGGTCTCATCCAGACGACCTTGATCACTCGCTGGATCGTCTTTTGGTGGCGGCTTAGTTAGACTCAGACACTATTCACATACATACAACAAACACAGACAAAAATATTTTACTTACACACTTAAATGATCAATACTTCCATACTTCAATATATAGTATAAAACAAGTCGCTATCCGCGTCTGTCTGTCGCTATATTAATATGATTAAATCTTTAAAAGTACGCTAGGATTTTAATGCCTTTTTTTTAATAGATAGAGTGACTCAAGAGGAAGGTTTTAAGGTTAAAAGGTTAAGGTTTTACCTATATAATAATGATTATGATATAATAATGATACCTATGCTTGGTTTTGATTTGATTTGATTTTTTTAGGGGGTACAACTAGTAATATTATAAATGCGAAAGTAACTCTGTCTGTCTGTTTCGTTTACACGCCGAAACTACTGAACCGGTTTAGATGATATTTGGACTGTAATGCCTGAGAAAGAACATATAGGCTACTTTTCATACCAAAAACCGCAGGGGAACAGATATTTAGGATGTTGCTGTTTGAAGGGAAATTTAATTTCGCTGGCAAAGCCGCCGGGCGCTCACTAGATATTAAAATGTAGGTAATTACATCGATAATGAATGAATAAATGACGCCATTGGTTGTTTAAATATTTCCAATTGAAAGGGGGCCGGAGGCGGAGCTGTGGGACAGTTTATGTGGAACAAAAATTTTTTTTTCTTCGAATATTTTATTTGTTTAGCTGTGCTGTAGTTTAGGTGCGCGGCACAATCTTTGTTATCCTTAGCTCAATTTCTAAAATTATTCAAGTTTCACCATATCCAACGTAGAACTAATCTATCTTTCTTTTCATGCTGAAGTTTCTCTAAAGCTTGATTCAATTCGACGAACTAATTCGACGCACGACAAAACTTGTAAACGAATAGAAACTAGGTTTTTTAGAGCTTCCTGTATGTTGTTCTAGTATAGAATCCCCCGCAAAGATTTTTACAACTTTAAATGGAGATTTTGTTTTGTAAAGAAAACGCCTAACATTTCTACATTATTCATCCATTAAATTATTCAATATATCTCCAACAAATTTCCATTAAAACGATAACAAAACAAAGGTAAAATATAAAATAACGTCTAATTTCACGATCGTCGTATAATAAACAATCCGACACCTAATCTGTCGCGAGTCATCGACCCCGTTTTCGGCGCACCACCCATGGGTTCCCAGGACACTTTCATCCCTTGCACATTTTCCTCAACCCTGCCGACCCAGCCCCCCTTCCCTTTAATACCCCCCTGCATCTCCCCCCGGTCCACGTGCAAGCGCACTCTAAGGGCTGGCACGTGTAAATGTTTAGGTTCGACGAACCTTCGCTCGTAGGTAAACTCGTAGGTATCGATAGTACAACGGTCCGGTGCGTGACGCGCGGTGATGTAAGATAGGCCGTTGCCCTTGGATAGATAGATGATAGCGGAAAAATTAAAAAATAAACTTTTGATCAACTCAACGGTCGCGCGGCATCGGAAGCGTGACATGACAGACAACTGCCGGTGATAGCAGAACAAGATAACAAATATTTTTTAGTTTTAATTAAAATTTTGTTGCTTCATTAAGGCAAGGGCTGGAAGATATCGCTTTTAGCGAAATAGTAGCCATTGTAACTTGGTAACGTCACTGTTGTAAGTAATATTAAGTGTTCATTCTTTTGCCAACTGTAAAATTTGCGACACATTATGATAGAGCTGCGCATTGTACTCAGTATAGGTACTTACGTTTTTACAAACAGTCAATTGGCAAAATTCTACCAGATATATAACAATAATGAATGTTACGTTGTTAAAAGTAAGGAATAATTTATCATGATTTTCAATCGCTTAAATCAGCTTCACATGAATATTTAAATAATAACCGTGTTATTCATAAAAATACAGTAGATCTTAAGTAGCGTTACTGGAGGTCTACTTCTCTGGTTTGCTGTATGGTAAATACGTGACATCCAGTCTAAATTGACATACGTCAAATAACTAAAATGCTCTTTAACTTTTTATGAATAAGAGGGTAAATGTTTACGTCCGTTAAAATTAATGAACATGATACCCGATATAGGAATGATACTACGAACGATATAAGTATCTACAGTTAGCGATTGAAGCTCGTATCTAGGGCCGGCGCGGGCGCAGGTTTAACAAACCCTTACACGTGCTTCGTGCCCATAGCGCCCGCGCTACTAACCTTTATCTTTATTTAATTGGTGGTTACGCAGGGCTTTATCAGCCTATCACTGCGACCTTTGCTAATCTATTGTTATCTATCGCCTATATTGTTTATATTAATTAATAATATAATATATAATAATATATTTATTTCCAGAATAAAAAAAAAAACAGGACACCCTACGAACTGAGAGGTTTATCTCATCAGGGTGTAACCAGAGTGTTCTGAAAGGGATATACTGTTTATGTATCACAGGACGCACTCACACAAAATATGCATCACAGTTTCATCTGAGTTTATTCGTTCAAAGACGCATGGAAGTAGTCTAGCTCTGCACGATATTTTCATTATTTCATGTATGTACTTTAAATCTTATTAATTTATGTTCTTTGTATTCTAAATTGTAATGTCACATAAGAACAAAAAAAGAGAGAGATAAATTGTAAAGTAGAGTTTGTTACCCCTTTCTTCTCTACGCTGTAAAATCATTGCGAAAGGGAGTAGAATCATTTGACAGAGGGCTCGTTTGGGGGCGTCTCCAGGCGACCATTGTCGTAAGGCAAGGCAAACATTTGTTTGCCTGAGCCAATTAGTGGGCACCCTGAACTACCTCGCCTCTATCAGTATAGGATACTTTACGAAATAAGGTATCAATATTAATTAGATTAGTCTAATTGACTTTCAATAAGCGATATCTTGTATCCTGTATTGAATAAATCATTTTTTACTTTACTTTACTTTAGGCAGAATCTGCATAGTTTCGTATGTCAAAGCCAAAAGTCAAAGTCAAAAATGATTTATTCAATATAGGATGCATACAAGATATCACTTATTGAAATATTATAAGACTAATCTAATTAATATTGATACCTTGTTTGGTATCCTATACTGCGAGAGGCGAGCTAGTTCAGGGTGCCCACCAATTGGCTTAGGCAAACATTTGCCTTACGACAATTGTCGTCTGGAGACTGAAACATGGCGTTAGTTCAACTTGCAGTGTCCAGTGAGGGCCCGCACCAGAGTAAGTAAGTTGTTTCTATTCAGCACCAAAGCCTCTCTGGCAGATTTCTGGTTACTATAACCTTTGTCCAAGTCATATTACTAGCTAATAGGAAGGGCTTAAAGTATCCAGCTCACCATCATCATTTCAGCCGAAAGACGTCCACTGCTGGAAATAGGCCTGCCAGCACACCAAACTACTCTTTATAATCTTAACAGAGAAACACGATTAAAGAACCAACAGGGTAGCTTGATATGCGGCCTAGGCCTTACGTACCAAAGTTTCTTTTCATAGTGATATCGCCGTGATATGAATCATTCTTTATGTTTTCACACCTCGAAGTTAATAAACTCAAAACACGATATTTTATTATATTGTTTTATACATACAGCTAGTTTAACCTAAAAAGGCAATGATATAAAAGTATTAAACGATATAAAAGAGAAACAACTTCCTCCGCATCCTCATAGCGGTCGCCTAGATCTAGATCCAGATCCAGGCCACAGCACTAGGTCGAGCGTAGGGCGTGCGCGCGCGCAGGGTCGACTGAACCTTTACACGTGGAGATCAATGGACGGAAACTCTATAGCTTCTTTAAGTGTTGAGACGAATTCGTCCATGTCGGAAACCATGTCCATTAATCTTTAGAAATCTGTTACGTTTTGTCTGTAATATTGGTTAGTATTCTTTAGACAAAAAAAAGTATTTCGTGCATACAATTGAATCTATAATGAGATTCAATAAGGTTTATTGAATAAGCTGTTTTAGAGAAAAGTGAACCTGACAGACGGACGGACATAAATTTTATCATCTGCAATACCATTTTGTTGTCAGGAGGACCTTAAAAGAAGTCCACACTCAAATAACTAGTCGAAAGAAGCAATGAGCGAATTATCAAAAGACTATAGATAGAGGTAAACTGAATAACTAGCAAATAAACAAGTTGTCTAATAACAAATAGTAGGTACAGTCTACTGCAGAAAAACCCGAAACTTGGTTGACAAACTCAAATACTGAAGAAAAAAAACTGATCCCCAGGGTTCAACATCACACGAAATATCGTAGGTACCATTGTATCGGGGGGTCGGCTATCTTTGCAGTATTTGAGTTTTAAGTCCAGAGAGACTGTACTGTTGTTTAATGACGTAGTTTAAAAGGGCTTGCGCGTGCGCAGTCGCGTGAACCTTTACACGTGGACGTTACGGCGGCCTACTCTACTCATTAGTAGTAGGTATTGTGTTCCTAATGTCAGGTTCTCATGTGCGACCTGTGTGATTGTGCGACTAATTATGATCATCGCTCACATACAGAGTTCAGCTTAGTTAAAATATACCTATGTAGCTATTGGAACAATTTGAAAGCAAATTTATTTTGAATCATAAACGGCGATTGAAAATGGTGACTGACTAAGGCCGCTGGAGGAAGAGGACAAACGGCGGCCTTCTTCCAGGCCATCGATAGTGTAGTAAGTAAGAGTAAGTAAGTAAGGTTGGCACTGACCTCAGCCACCTTGATGAACCGGCCGCGCCTGTTCTGCTTCACGTCCAGGTAGAAGCGCTTGCTCTGGATCTGCAGCATCTTGGTCGCCAGCTCCTGCTCCTGCGCCGGCTGGCCTGCCGAGTCCGTGGGGGATTTAGTATACACATATTACACATACGCGCACACACAGTGCACCCAAACTAATAATGCGCATGCAGATCTTTGCTTATTATTAACGTTAACGTTTAACGGAAACACCCGAAACAAAAAACATAATTTTACTAAATTTCGCATGAAGAAAATTCACTTCACCATCTCAGATACATCGTCTTTCGACGCTCGGAAATACGAAAGTAGTCTAACAGAAACGAAGATTTCTATGCGCAATTTTTGGAGTACTGTACACATAGGCTGAACTGAACCGCCCTATCTTGGCCCCCTACTTATAATGCCCGGAACACACGAAGCTATTTTTTGAGCGAGGATAGCAAGCTACCAAGCTAGTACTTATGGCTTCGTGTAGACAAAATTATGTTAATTTCTCAGCTAGTACACGAAGCCAAAAGTATTATTAGCTTGCTAGCTTACCTACAACACTAACTTAGTATCCTAGCTCGAAAAACTAGCTTCGTGTGTTCCGGGCATAAGAGCATAGAGCTGAGCAGAGCATTCTCCCTTCATATTTTAGTACCGACAGAACCACGAAGGTATATACTCTTCGCATGTTTACATTAATGAAGTTGGATTTGAATAAGCGTCGCTCGATGTAAACGCACCCTTAATAGAACACCACATTTATAGCCTGAAACAATGATTCTTGGCGTTCTGCAAAATTAAAAGACCATACATGTATGGTTTTTGTTTTCAGCCTCCAAATGAACCATTCCAATAATATGAAGGAAGAATGGAGCGGCTTACCCGCCCTACGTAGACTGCAAATAGTGCTTGACCGACGGCCAGCGCTGACGTCTCGGTCGGACATAGCTATATCTATTTAAATGTATGAATGCGTTACTGCAGCGCTGATGATTAGCTTTGCGCGTACATATACATTTTCATGGATATACTGCGCTGACCGCCGATCGAGCTCTATCTGCAGCGTTACGTGACAGTTATTTGTTAAAATTCTATAGGAATCTTAAAAAGTGATTTGATTACTGAGAGCGATCAGCTGATAAAAAAGAAAAATTTAAACATTTAAAAAAAATAATCTCATTCTAGCCAAAATCATCAAATTATCAATTACGTAAGACACTATTGTAACATATGAAGTTTTATTATCCAGGCAGAGGGTAAATGCAGCAGTAATGGAGTCAGGAACTGACAGAATGCACATTGAAACTCTGAAAAGGCGACTCGAACCTGCAAATCAGGATCTCGCATGCAATATTCATAAGTGGCACTAGATCTAAACTAAGAGCTCACTGAACTGACTCATATCTGCGTAAATCAGAGCAGCACCTCCCCCGTATTGTGTTTCGCATATTCATTTTCATTACATGATTAATAGATATTGATTTATTTCATATCAAATATTATGTCTTTGTTACAACTCCGGACGCCCCTTTCCTACCCCTTTGCCCTCTATAAGAATCAATTTGGAGCAAGCAAGTACGCAAACTAATGGCAGGTTTACAAAGTGCGAGCAGCTCGCCTGGCGAGTTGACAGTTGCTCGGTTTGTCGAGTTACTTGTAAGTTACTGGAATGCAGCTACTAGGAAGGCTGACTCGTACGCTAGCTCGCACCGTGTAAACCAGCTATAAATAAACCATGTGGTGTGTTGCCATGTGGTGGCGGCATAGAACAGTATCTTTATAATCTAGGTATGCATCTATAGAGACCTAATACTTGTTTTCTGTTTGTGTTACTCTCAATCAGATTTTTTTTAACCCGAGAAACCCGTTTGATCGAAACGAATGTTCACGCTGCGCCTGAACTATGCATACATAGGTAGACTAGACACACCTTTATCGTCGCACTACAGGAAAATAACATATTAATTGCGCATACATTCAAAAGATTTCCAGACACCGCGTTGACAGTTTGCTTAAAGGGGGCACAGCCTAATTATATTTAGTATATGTACGTACTATCAAACTCTGATAACTGCTGTAGTAATCTTCGCTACCTGTCTCTGTTATTTGCATATAATAATAATTAATAATAACTTTTTATTTCAGACCAAGATCCATAATATCACGCATGTCGTAGGAAAATTTGATAATTAGTTTTTTTGCATAAAAAAAAACTAGGGATTTTGCGATCATCCTGACAAAAAGCAGATTTTTTTGCAAAAAAACATAGTTTCTGTAATTGAAAAATTTGAAACCTGCCTTAACTCTGATTGGCTAGATTATTGCTGGCTAGTTAGCTTTTATTCTGATTGGTTCGTTAAAATAACTTTTGACAGCAAGCAATAATCTAGCCAATCCGAGTTAAGGAAGGTTTAAAATTCGCAAAATCCCTAGTTTTTTTTGCAAAAAACCTAATTATCAAATCTTTCTACGACACATACAAGGATTATAACAGTATCATCCGAAAATCCAATCGGAACTAGTTTCTTAATAGGAATTTGAAATTACTAGAAATTGATTGAGTAGTTTAGTTTGCGCACTAAACCTCTTACCCCAGGCTAGACAACCAAACATTGCGTTTTACTATTGTTTATTGTTAGCGCTGGCAGACAGGTGACGTGCGATGCAAGCCTCGTGAAGCGATATAACGATATAATCAGTCGGATCATAGCGTAATTGCACGATGCCGACGTAACGCCCGCCGTTTCACTCTCGTATGATTACGTTTACGATACGCCCGGTAACCGATTACGTGCAATTAGCGTGCCCAGTTCCATTACAATCACTTCAGGATATACATTATGTATTTTAATCAATAATTAATCAGAGTTTACGTTGTGTAAACATGTGTGTGTACGTCTCAAACATGTACAACTAAAAAAAAACACCTTAGAAGCCTTAGAAGATAGGTAGCGTAACTAAATATGAAACACACGATCTCTCGAAATATACGCTAATCCTGTTATTCATAAAAAGTTAAAAAAACATTTAGTTAATTAACGTGTGTCAATTTAGACTGGATGTCACGTATTTACAATTCAAGTAACTAGAGAAGTAGAACTCCAGTAAAGCTACTTAAAACCTACTGTATCTTTATGAATAATACGGTAAGTATTTTAGTTTTTTTTTCGCGTGATGAAAGGTCAAGTGGCCAACTGCCCTTCTTTCAGCACGTTTTATACCTTTTTATATAAAACTTGAAACTGAACTATAAAGCCTTTTTTTTTCTTGAACCAGCTCGCCAAGTAATATTACACGCACAATTAGCAATAATTTAAATTGTTTCCTTTTTTTACTAAGACACGAAACATTTAGTAACTGGATCACTCTTAGGGCAGTAACACACTATAATAAACCGCTTTGCGGATCCTGCCCTGCCTACACTTGGTTTCAGTTAGCACAATCAATTTGGTTCCGTTCTTTATAATTATGTCAAGTGATACATCGTGTCCTATCTATACCAATATTGTAAGGAGGAAAGATTTGTTTGTTTGTTTTTGGAAGCTACATTAACCCCGAGTGTCAAAGGCTACATTAGATTTTCAAAAAAATTAGAGATCCTTACCTAAACTCAAATAATGTAACCCAAGGTGCAATATTTTTTCCGTTGTTTACATATTTTGACAGGTGGTTAGTTGTTGTTGTTTGTTTTTTATTCGGCCATTCTAGGCGGTCAAAAGAACATAGTCTATAGAGCCAAGTCTTTTGTATTATCTTATATTCTATGGCGTAACGAAGTTAGCCGGGAAAGCTCGTGTTTAATAAATAGTTTGGCATTCATTTTGCGTTTTTTTTTAATTCTTAACTAATTAGATCTTACTTTTCTCACAATAAGCAACGGCCGCTTAGGAGCAGTCAGTAGTTTACATTGTCGATTTCCGTTCGAATATTGGTATCATACATTTTGTTATGCATTATTAAGATATTTAAGGAACTCAATTTAAAAAAGACAGAAGACTTATGGGGGATATCAATTCAAGTACTTCAACCTGTTATAACACTAATAGCGCCTCATCTAGCATTAATCTTTAACTCTTGTATCGAAAAAGGCATTTTTCCAAATTTATTGAAGTACAGCAAAATCATTCCTATTTTTAAATCTGGAAATACCGAAAACCCCACTGATTATAGACCAATCGCGGTTCTTCCAGCCTTAAGTAAAATATTTGAAAAACTTATTCTTGCACAATTAGCGTCTCACTTCTCAGTCAATAACTTCCTACACAAAAATCAATTTGGTTTTAGGAAAGGGCGGTCTACCTTAGACGCAGGTCACAAACTCATCAGCGATGTCTATGGAGCCTGGGAGGATTCTCACGATGCTATTGGGGTTTTCTGTGACCTCTCAAAGGCTTTTGACTGCGTTGATCATGAGACTTTGCTACTTAAATTACAGCACTATGGCTTAGTTGATAAATCACTTGATCTACTTGCCTCTTATCTTACTGATCGCGACCAACGAGTGGACGTGGGTGGTGCGGTGTCTGCAGGTTGTCCTATCAAGATTGGTGTACCTCAGGGATCGATATTGGGGCCTTTCCTGTTCCTAGTCTACATAAATGATCTCCCTTACATGTTAGATAAACTTACAGATGTTGTCCTCTTTGCGGACGACACCTCTTTAACATTTAAAGTTAAACGAGGTGACTCCCTCAACTTAGATATAAACAAAACATTAGTGGAGATTTCTCAATGGTTTACTTCTAATAATTTACTTTTGAACGCAAAGAAAACTAATTGCATTAAGTTTTCCTTGCCAAATGTGACTGCTTATGATACAGACATACATTTGGACAATAACAAGCTTAATCTAGTAAATCAAACTGTATTCCTTGGTATCACTCTAGATTCGAAACTTCAGTGGGGCCCCCATATCTCAAATCTTGCGGCAAGGCTCAGTTCGGCTGCGTATGCAATCTGGAAAATCAGAAAATTAACTGATGTGTCTACCGCGAGACTTGTGTATTTCAGTTACTTTCATAGCTTAATGACCTATGGCTTGCTTCTATGGGGAAGAGCTGCAGATATTAACGTCATTTTTATACTACAAAAACGCGCAATTAGAAACATTTATCAGCTTAAAGCTCGCGAGTCCCTCAGACAAAAATTCAAAGAAATTGATATTTTGACGCTTCCGTCCCAGTACGTGTTTGAAATTATTATGTATACTCGTAAAAACTTACATATGTTTGATAAAAAATGTGATAAAATTAAAGACCTTAGAACGCGTAGCAAAAACAAACTAAGTATTCCACAGAACAGACTAAAACGGACAAACAATTGCTTTATAGGAAACGAAGTAAGATATTATAACAAGATCCCAGAAGAGATTTTGATCCTGAATGATAATGAGTTTAAAACTCGTATCAAAAAAGGTTTGATTAAGAAAGCTTATTACAATGTTGATGATTATGAAAACGACAAAGACGCATGGAAGTAGTCTAGCTCTGCACGATATTTTCATTATTTCATGTATGTACTTTAAATCTTATTAATTTATGTTCTTTGTATTCTAAATTAAATTGTAATGTCACATAAGAACAAAAAAAGAGAGAGATAAATTGTAAAGTAGAGTTTGTTACCCCTTTCTTCTCTACGCTGTAAAATCATTGCGAAAGGGAGTAGAATCATTTGACAGAGGAGGGCTCGTTTGGGGGCGTCTCCAGGCGACCATTGTCGTAAGGCAAGGCAAACATTTGTTTGCCTGAGCCAATTAGTGGGCACCCTGAACTACCTCGCCTCTATCAGTATAGGATACTTTACGAAATAAGGTATCAATATTAATCAGATTAGTCTAATTGACTTTCAATAAGCGATATCTTGTATCCTGTATTGAATAAATCATTTTTTACTTTTTTTTTACTTTACTGTTTGTTTTAGAGTCTAGACATTGTTTTACAAGTCTGTTTTAATTGTTCCTAGTTAACAGTTTTAGCGGCGGAGGTGTACAACCGACCTCATAACGCCATGATACATAATTTTGGCACAACCATAACGT
Source organism: Euspilapteryx auroguttella (assembly GCA_951802225.1). NCBI lineage: Eukaryota > Metazoa > Arthropoda > Insecta > Lepidoptera > Gracillariidae > Euspilapteryx > Euspilapteryx auroguttella. Next base: position 7,187,730 of record OX637665.1, read on the forward strand.
ATGGCGAAACTTTGACCTTCGACAAATAATGAATTAACGATATAAGAAGGTTTAAATGCAAACACAAACATTTGAGGTTACGGCCGCTCTTTGTCGACAACTAACAACTAAATAACATCTTGCATTTCCTAATTGAGTGGACTGAAGTGGATAGACCCTGATTGAAGGTAGCCCTTCAACGTAGTGATTTGTTGTATTCAATCATGTCCCTAAAACTTCAGTTTTGTAATCTTACAATGAATTGAAATTTATTTCATTACAAGTCGACCCGGCGAACTTCGTACCGCCTAACCTATTACTATTTTGTGCATGTATTATACTTATAATTCTTCCTCTTGAATCACTATATCTTAAATAAAATACCGCATCAAAATCTGATGCATAGTTTTAAAGATTAAGCATACATAGGGACAGACGCGGGAAGCGACTTTGTTTTATGCTATGCATTGATATGTATATGTTAGTTAAGAATTTTACTCACAACACAACAACACAACAGATTCAGTGTTTAAAGGCTCTTTAAGTAGTTTAAGGAACCAGTTTTTTTTTACTCTAAAAGTAAAGTACCGATATAAGCATTACCATCAAAATTTTTCGCAAGATACGAAAACACTAGTCTTTACTAAACGGCATACTAAATAAAAGCCTTATTTCATTGAAAGTATCTTTGTACATTTAAACAAGACAGTTCAGTGCCTGGTCGTATATCAGTCGTATAATAGTTATGGCCGATAGTCTGCACGAACGCTATTTCGGTTTTTACAACATAGTTTGATGAGTATGTAACTAATTTCTGAAAGCAAGACAGGATAGGTTGGCCGCAGCGTGGATTTGATGTTTTGACAAAAATACCTCATTATCTCTGCCGATCGCCAAAAGGAAAACGTACGGGACAGATGGGGTTGCTATAATCGCCAAGGATGAGGCTGGAGATAAGCCCTGTAGGTCCGGGCGTAAGAATAGGTCCTACAGTATTCGCTGCCTGTCGTACGAGGCGACTAAAAGCGGCATTTGAGGTCGTGGGTGTTCGTGGCGGGGGCCCGACACACTCGTCAAACGGCACCGAGATGGGCAGCGGCACAGCTTGCGGCACTGTGCCGCCGCAGCTCCAAAGGCGAGCCGGGAAGGGAACAACATGGCCTCCCCGAGCACGAAGCTAATAGCAGCTGAGCGTGGTAGGGCCTTCGTACGCCAATGTGTTGTTCCCGGGGTTCTTCCCAAAAGCGACAAGGCGGGGGGTTTAGTGGGTGCGAGCCCCCGACGCTCCCCCGAGCGGTTGGAGATAGGAGTATGAATCTTCATGTTTTGACTATGATTGTTAGCGGTCTAAGGCAGCTCTTGCACAATAAGTTCAGCGCAATCCAATTGTATACTCAGTGCAGCTGATCGCGGTCGTTTATATTACGACGTGTCAAGGAGAAGCAGAGACACGGTCTGCAGTAAATATATCACACACATCGCAGTACACAATATTATCATGTTAGGGCACCTTCATAATTCGCCTTTTGTATGTTTGTTATTTTTTTTTAACGAGGAAACATGCCACACGCACCGTGGGGGCTCGCACCCTCTAAAACCTTCTTTGTGGCCGTCTGGCAGATTTTTGGGATGGACCCCTGGAATCACTGATAATTGGCATCCGCTGTACTTCTACCTCTAAACTTGATCAATTCAATTTCTTTGACATTTAAAATTACATGGAAACCTCACTTATTTTATACTAGTGGGCGCTTCGCAGCTTCGCCAGCGCATTTTACCTTGAAACATCCTATTTCCAATTTTTCCGTCGAAATTTCGGGATAAAGAGTAGCAATGTCCTTTCTCAGGGTCTAGACCATCCGTATTTCATTTCAATCAGTTCAGTAGTTTTGTCGAAAAAGCGAGAGAGGCAGACAGAGTTACTTTCGCATTTATAATATTAGTATATGGATTCCTGTATGACTGTGTGCAATCTATACTGTCTCTGATACAATCTGCATTTACCCAATAACCGGAAACAAACAACAATTAAAAAAATAAATATCTTGAAGTAGAGACTTACCGGAGTCAAAGTTGTTGCCTCCGGCATCCATTCCTTGACCATATTCTGCAACAGAAGAATCATAATGTTAGAACAAATAAAAGGTACAGTCGCTTGCAGTAGGTACACTTTTGTTTCATAAATTTCATTTAATACACGCACTCCAATAACAATATGTAATTAAATATTGACAAGCTTTTTGACTCGGTGAACTTAGTACCATCTTGCTTTCCGAAAATTTGAAAATATAGAATATTTTCACCCGGCCTATGACACCCGGGGCCATGCAGCTTCCCAACAGTGAAATAATGTTTCAAATCGGTTTGGTAGTCTTAGAGCCTATTCGATGCAAACAAACAAACAATCAAATATTTCCTCTTTATAATATTGGACAGGATGTTTTATCAAGGCTGTGAGAACCGCTGTTGAAAGCCCTTTGATAAACTTGGAACAATGAAGTTAAAAAAGAATTCCAAAACCAATGTTGTTTTACTGACTTCTTGTTTAATTTTAGATTCACAAAAAGTTGTTTCGCTTTGCATAACCAAAAGTTCGGCTTGAACTCTCTTTAAAAGTTCTTGCAAGGTTATGCTGAACTGAACAGTATGTAGAATTTTGACAAAAGCCTAAATCCTCTTGTGGTCGTTGAGACAGTGAAGTATTACGGAGAGTCAATCACATCACAATGCGCTAGGGAAACCGCATAGAAAACTAGATCTAGAACTAGAGCACATCCGCAATATACATTTGACAGCAATAACTGAGAAGACAAATCAAATTTTCATAAATACCCCTCCGAATGCAACCGACCGGAAAGAAATGAAAAACAGAACATGAAAAATGTGGGATTTGCTCGAAACATAGCTGGCTTCGTATCATCAAGCTGTCACGGTGGATCACGCACCGCTTTACTATGCAAAATACAGACTTTTCTTAAACTTTATAATGGTCTACGTACACTTAGATCCAACAACTGAAAATAAAATTCTTTCCCCTTCAATTTCTCCCGTTGTACGAAACTTTTTTTTTCTATTTCGTTAAATCATACTCATTTTTGAGACGAGTGTGCGATCACCTTTTTGAAATATCGATAGAAAGGTATACATTGAGAGGCGGCCGCGGGAAGATAAGTGAATACAGCTTATAGTGATACTTAAGTTAGTAAATGAGTATTATTAGTGGAAAGTATAAATTAAATAATTAACAGTAACTGGACTGATCCATACAGGTATTTATCGACCGCCTGCTGGGCGGGCACGCCACCTGCTCTCTTTCTTGAAGTGTTTCCTTTGAAGATGTCTTGATACCACAACTAGGTAGCTAAAACAGGAAGTCCATACCGCGCACAGTTCGCGGTCAGGGGTACTATTACGGCCACATTTGCATTGCTTTGCACCCTCTTTGTGTTTTTTTGTATTGACTTGTGACACTCTATAGGACTAAAAGCAATGTTGCAAATGTGGCCGTAATAGCCTTCAGAGCGGTGGTTGTCGCTTCGTAAGCGTTGTTATTGTTACCTTTTTTATCGTCCTAAGTTAAGACAACGTCCGAAAGAACAATACTGAACATAATTATTATGTAAATAAATAAATCGCTATCAGTGCAACATAGATTGGTGCCGTTTTACTGCTAGCTTTTACCATTGCTAACTTTATAATTTGGTAGGTAAGGTATGGACTTTATTTGGTATTTTGAAATAAATGAATGCAATTTACGCGGTCGGCCTGCCACGGTCTACGGATCCAGCCTTCGGCGCCTCGAGTTACGTCTAGACTCCAAGACTGGACCCCGAGGCCAAGAATCGGATACTTCGGGCGAGACTAGACCGCAGTCATGCCTGGCCAGCTTTCATTCATTTCTAGATTGATATTTTTATTAATTTACAAGTTCGATGTTTGGTTACAGCTTAACAATATGGTCGACTTTCAACTGGTGGGTTACTTTCTATGATATTTATGGAAATTTCAAAAAAAGGACTCTGGAAAAAAGCTTTCGTCTTAGAAATAAGCTTTATTGAATGAAACATCTTGGCATGTAGGTATCTATATTAACAACACATATGTAATTAATTAGAGACAATGTTTTCTTCCAATTTACGTTTTACTGCTATAAAAGTAATGGTTTTTATCAAAGTTATTGTTATGAAATTAACACGGAGCTAAAAAGATCAAGAACCATTGCTCGTTTGAAACCTCTTTAGAACATTATTTAACGCTACCTTAACTAAAGTCGCTGAGCAAAAACTAAATAATTGATTGGATATATTCGCATCATGATTTAAATAGATCCAGTTTGGCTTTTCTGCTCTTAAGGGAATCGGAATCGTGCAAACACGATTTTTACGAATCCACCAGCTCTTCAATGTCTCTCAAGTTGTCATGACAGTCCTGTTACTCAGTAATAAGTAAAATTAATTCCCTGAAAATTTTATTAATGCTTCATTGTGTTGAGTCGGGATGCGGGCAGATATCAATGGTAGTCTTTGTTTATCAAAAGCCTTTATTGCGCTAATCCCGTTTTCGTGGCAGGCCCTGGCAGACTCGCTCATGCCCCCTTATATCTGTACAATCCATACTAATGTTATTAATGCAACTCTGTCTGTCTGTGTGTTACGCAATCACGCCTTAACTACAGAACAGATTTGATGAAATTAGGTACAGAGATAGTCTAGTCCAGAGCCTGAGAAAGGAAAAAGGTTACTTTTAATTCCGAATATCCCACGATAGCGGTTTACATATTTGAATTTTGCCGTTTGAAAAAATTGCGCTGTTGCTAGACACAAACTAGTGTACTAAGTGTTATTCACGGGTAACAAACCACTTTACTCTCTTAAAATTTGTTATAAAACACATTCTTTACCTATAAATTAAACTTCGCCTTGAAATATTTATGTTTGATGAATAATTCAGTACCATTTGATTTAAAAATTTTGGCAATACCTATCTTATCACAGTATTGGTAGAAACGTAAGGACCTATCTTCTGTCCCTTACGGTTCAGTGAAAGCGCGAGAGACGCAAGACGGAGGACGGAGGGCTTATGTAAGTGGTTCAAGGCAGGTCGTCGACCCCGCGGCCCAGACACGAGGCAGACTGACAGACGGACAAAAAACACATTTTTTGCCGTTTACCAATAATAAGTGACGCAGAAAATTGTGCAATCATTTTAAAATTTTATGTAGCAAAACTTATTTTTAATAGTTCTTGCTTTCAGCGCTCATACTTTTTCTCTTGACCATTTTGTGACAAATAGATTTCATTACAATTTTTTTTTCGTTTTGAATTCAAAGGCCCGACGTTTTGGTACAACAAAATAGCCCGAAAATCCAAAGCGCAAAAGCACGTAAGACGCTATCGGTCGGCAAGCGACCATTGTTGCGGCAGAGCAGGCGACCTTGCGGGGCGACGCTTGGGGTGCCGACCACGCCGCGCAACGATCTAGACTTGCGTTGAGTCTACGTTAGTACCTAGCACAGCGACACATCTGCTCGCGACCGTTTATTTGGAGGAAATTTGTATCATTTTGTATCGCAAAATGTCCGTTATGTATGCTGCGTGCGCCCTTCACCACTTTTGGGTGTTCTAAATAAATATAAGTCTTGAATTTATAGGACTGTATACCCTGAACGCGTCCATACAAAAAGAGAAAACATATAAACCTAGATTATTTAATGCTGAAGTGATGGACATAAATATCATTGTGATTTGCTAAGATTTAGGTAGTGAAAAACGTTTTCCCCCAAAACGCAAATTTCATAAAAAAATAAATCTCTCTCTGTCGCATAATTGCGGTTAGGGGGCGACAGCATGAGTTTTTCTTGATATTTTTGCGTTGCTATACTGTCCTCCTTAGGTCCTTTAAATTACATTAGAAAGTCAAGTAAGTATCATAATTCTAAATAGGTATAGTCAGGTAGAACGGTTCACTATAGATTTTTTCTAAATAACTAAAACTATTTTATTGTTTGGTTAATTTTGCACAAAGCAGTTAGTGGGATTGTACTTGTACTGATAAATATTAAAAAAGTATTAAATGATAAATGTTTTGTGAAATACAACAATGTTTGCATATTGAAACCACTCATTGAGTTGCTAAGCAGCCACATACCAACTTCAATTACAGCACATGTGCAAGCTATTTGTGGCTTCAAAAATTATCTGGACAAGAAATTACGGAGACTGCACTCCTTTTAATGTGTCCTGGAATATTATAATCAATAGTATTAGAGAGATATATAGACAGTGGTTTGTCATAAAGCTAACTCCATATCATACATAGTAGGTAAAACATCATTTAGTTTGGATGGTTGGAACTTCATTTCTATTTGACTCGCAAATTAAAAATTCAACAAAGTGAACTGTGTGTGAACTGTGAAGCCAAGATTAAAGTAGGATACTAACACATACACTTGAAATATTTTAAAGAGATGAATCATACAATTATATCACAAGTAATCACACACAACCAAATAAGCAATCTTATCAAAATAAGGTATCTCTTCCTTTATTAAAAACATGCCATACAATTATCTACCAAATATTATATACCTTCATCCATTTTGACTTTAGAAGATTTAGTACATAACACAATAACCACGAAACTACTCCCACAGGGTCACTACACTGCTGGTCAGGGGGCTCTGCAGCCGCACCTCTAGTTCAACCAAACACACACAGTCAGCGCCAGTCCTTCACTGTTGCAGCTCTTTGGTTCTCATATCCATACACTGGGCATTGCAGAACACACGCGAGCTGATGTAACTAGCAAACACTTCATTTATCAATCACTTAACACAAAAGAGAAACAAAAAGCAAGAATCAATCAAATTTGTACAGCAGGTGAGTGGAGGCCCAAGGGACTGGGATGCACCGCGACGAAGCGGCGGCCAGGGAGTGCGGGCGACCACACCGCTCTGCTGACAAAGACGGAGTGAGTGCGCCGGCGGACGGCGGGCGGGCGAGCGGCGGCGGCGCGGCGCGGCGGCGCAGGCTCGGCGCGCCGCAACACGCACAGCTGATCGTACCACCGAGACAAAGGAGCGGGGGCGCGGCCAGCTTGCAGCCAAGCCTGGCCTCTGCCAGCAAACTAGGACCCCCTGGCGGCACAGCTGGATGCTCGGACCAAATCAATAGGTCAACTATAAACTACGAGTCTCAGACATTCCCAGCACAATCTGGACCTTCTGACTAGCCTAAGCTGTAGCTCCCGCGACTGGGCTCTAACCCTGAACCCTAAACCGAACCAGCTTCGCCATTTTGTATGGGAACAATGAGATATTTACTAAGATTCGTTACGACTAACTACCGTTGTTTCAGTTGGCTTGGTGGCCCACAGGCAAGCCCAAAGATTAAGTAAAATAATACGTACTCTGACTAGAAACACCCTCGTCTCCGCTGCCGATATCCGACATTGCAACTCGCACCAGTTTCTTAGGAATGCACAATTACTTTTTTTCGGCACCAACCAAATCAACTCTCGGACAGACAAACTGACAAAAACTGACATGCAATGCAATGCAATAACTGACAACTACTACCTATCAAACTATTTTTTTTTATATATAATTCACCCATTCTGGGCAGGCAAAGGAACTTAGTCCATACAGCCAAGTCTTCAGTAGTTTATTTCTTAATATTCAAGTCTTCTGTAGTTTATTTTCTTTGTTTTCTTAGCCTAGGATCCTAACCTAACCCATTGAAATGTGAGGGTGGTCTCACATTTCAATGTTTACACCGACTACTTCACGGGACATCGATCAGAATTATTCGGGAGCAGCAACCTTTATTTCTCACTTCACTACACAGTTTTCCATAAAGGGCACATTATTACTCTAATTCCACCACATTAGCACAATAATAGCCACGGAAAACTAATTTAGCAAATTGACAAAACAAAAGCACGACATTTCCCTCACGTTTCCCGCCAAGCAGTCCCATTGTCGATGGTCGAAGAAATGTCAAATGCGTTCGGGATCGGGAGTTTTGGCGGGCAGAAGGAAAATGTAGGACTCTGTGTTTCGCTTATAAAAATTTATTATAATAATTCCGTGGCTTGTAGTGTGTTAGTGTTGTCAAATTAGTGTAATAAAATAATATGTCCCTTCGGGCAAGCTATAATAAATAAAGGTGCTTCCAAATGATTCTGATAATTATCCCGGGAAATCTTCCGATTTCGAGTAGATAATAAAAATGTGAGACAACGTCGCACTTCAAATAAATAACTTAGTATAACGTAACGTTACCTAGGTACAGTAAGACTGCGGTTTCCTTTTTCTGAGGTAAGAAAACATTAACCTTTTAACCGCCAACCACTTGATATGAAGTAGTCACAAAGTTCTCCCACCACGCCAAGCACTTCTCTGGAAGTAGCTTACATTTTTACATTTTATGACCCAACTATATGTTCTAAAGAGAAAAATCCAATTGGATACTGTTCTTGAAGCTTCTGTGAACGAATTCATATTAACAAATGTTGTGAAAAGTTAATAAACTTAGAATAATAAGACAATAAACTTTAAGAAACTTTCAAATGAAAAATAGTGTGCTCTCCCACGCCAAGTACTTTATTGGAAGTGGTCTAGTGTTGTGACATTACTCGGAATTTTCTATGATTCCTAACAAATATATTTTTTAAATTATTATAACTATACACTTTTTCAACCATCTCATAACGTGTAAGCATAGTGCGGACTGGAATAATATAATTTCTATTAGAATTTACTATTGATTCCTCCAGTGTAGACATAACAAATCCTGGCCTTTGAAAATGTCGACAACAATTAATAAGGCAGGCGGGCGGCTCTAGCGAAGCAACCCGTTCATCAGTTGTTTGATATATATCGTACGCCAAGCACTTGAGGTGAAGTGCTGCTGTGACGTCACACAAGCAAGACAAGTTTTTTAGTGCTGTGCTAAAGAGTGGACTTTTTGGTACATTGTGTCTAGACTGTTGGTACGCTCAGCGTAAAAATTAGTGAAAGTACATCTACAGATGAATTGCGCTGCGCATTTTCCAATGGTTTTAATTAAAAACTAATAAAATACTGTTGAATTGAATTAAGTCAGTTTGGATTTGGTCGTAAAGGTACCTACCTACTAATACTACGTTTACTTCGAAACGTACTTAGATCTACAAATGGTCATCACAGATTTTTTACAAACATCCATACATAGCTGGGTAAACGCTTAAATAGACACCATAGAATTGAATATTTGCCTATAGAACCAAATCAAGTCTTTTAAAAAAAAGCTTTCAACATTTTACACGGTATTCACAAAGTAATTTTTTTCATAAATACACCAAAATTCTTATGTAGTTGGTACTCAGTAAGAAATACCCAGCAAAACTTAAAAAAAAAATGGCAATTAATTCCATAAATGGGTTTGATTTGTTTGCTCAAGCTTTAGGTAGCAGTACTCAGAGACAAATAGTTGCCGCATTATGTTGTCTTTGTGTGTAAGGCATGTTGGATAGGCAGGCACCCCGCCTATGCGTTCATGCTAAAACAAAAGCGTCGATTCCAGGTAAGAATACTCTGCAAAAAACCCTTTACAAAAATGTGATTTATGACTTTGTTTACCTTAAAAATTATTCTTTCCCACGGCTTCTACTACTGGAATACAGATTTGCAGAGAACCATTAGGACCTTACCTCATAATTTGTTTTTTTTTTTTAACTAGTTAAAAGTACATTAAAAAAAACTACAACATATATTTGTTTACGTTCTCATGTAAATGAGATACTTCAGGAAATTAAAAAATCTCTTTGATGAAGTGTAGAGGTTGTAAAAAGAGACTTTATAGTATTTTACAATTATTTGTAATTTTTAATTTAAATGTTAGTTATGTCCTTAAAATTAAAACAACCTTTGATTTTACATAGTTCTTTATAATGATGTTTTGGATACGATGTTATCTATGATTGATTTATGGCAATGGTCGAGGGAAGATTAGCTACAAACATAAAATATATTAATTTTTAGATTTTAAATTTATAGAAAGTATAGTTTTAATTTTGTACATATTTTTATTTGAGGACGAAAGAGAATAATTAAAAAAAATATAATTTGCCAAAAGAAAACTAAGTACTTATATATTTTTTTATACAGAATTAATTACTTACGTATTTATACAAAAACAAGAGGCTGCCCCGCGGTTTTTCCCGCGCAGATTTCTCATAAACACAAAAATCCCGTTTTTTCCCGTTCCCGTGGGAATTTCGGGAAATCCCTCTTAGTGCTCACCTACACCCCCCAAGGAACCCACGTGCCAATTTTCAGCTTTCTACGCCCAGTAGTTTCGGCTCTGCGTTGTCTGTCAGTCAGTCAGTCAGTCAGTAACGGAAGAGTTTTATATAAATTGATAGAAAGAACGCGCGTGCGGTCGGTGCGAAGCCTAGATCCCTCTGAAGGGGCACGATGAGGACCGATGCGCTCGCGACACTATGGGCTCCGTCCGCCCCATTTATATTGTCTCCATACCATAATGTAAGGCCCCTGCAAACGCAAAAGCGGAGCGTTTTCTAATGGTGGCGGAAACGCCAACGGAACATTATTTTTAACCGACGAAAAAACAAAAAGGAGGAGGTTCTCAATTCGTCGCGTATATATATATATTTTTTATGTATGATCACGCATAACTTTTTACTGTGTGGACCGATTTTGATAATTCTTTTTTTAATCGACAGGGTATACCTTGAAGTTGGTCCCATAAAAATTTGGAAATAAAATTCCAACCCTAAGGGTGGACAAATAGGGGTGACTTTATTGTTCACTCACAGATTGTATTGCCGTGTTGTGATTTACATGAAAACTGCTAGGTATAATTATGAGTCTTTTTATATGAATGTTAATAATCATAATCTCAGCCGATAGACGTCCACTGCTGGACATAGGCCTCCCTCAAAAATTGCCTCACCAACCGGTCGTGATCGAACCTCATCCTGTTAGTCCCTCAACCTTCACCAGGTTGTGTGGCCACCTTGTGGGGGGCGACCACCCTGTGAAGGGTGATTAGCTAGGGTCAAAAAAAGTTAGCCAAAAAAAAACTGAAAAGCAAAAAAGAAAAACTTTTTATCAAAAAATTAAACCGCCGAAAAAACTGAAAAGCATTAAATAATAGGGAAACATTTTCTATTAGGCCTTAATTTACTCACTTCTTAAAGTAATTTTGGATAACCAAGAAATTTTGAGTCAGTGCCACAGAATCAACGAATAAAGATCACTAAATTACCTGAAATTCAAAGAAATAACCGAAAAACGTGTGCCGCTGCGCAACAGCTTTACGTAAATAATGAATTTGCTTGTGCGGTGTGGCGCCGACTTAAAATTTCTAGGTAATCCAAAATTACTTTAAGAAGTGAGTAAATTAAGGCCTAATAGAAAATGTTTCCCTATTATTTAATGCTTTTCAGTTTTTTCGGCGGTTTAATTTTTTGATAAGTTTTTATGTTGTTACGAGTGTTAGACAAATTTACCCAACAACTTCCATGTCCCAATACAACTAAATTTAATAAAGCTTCACGTCTATTGGTTTTTCAAATTATAAGCTTTACAATACTACTATACGTTTTTTTACTAACAACTATAGCTTTTGGAGTATACATTGAGGTGTGTTTCCATGCCCGTTGTTCAGGTATGATTCAATGAAATATCCCGCCACGCTCATGACAAAAATGGTGCCTTAAACTGTAACGAGAAATGCATCACATCACATGTGACTCATGAACTTAAAATTATTAAGTTACTTGAGTGAGATTATTTTGATTGGTACATAAATCTTTTTATTAAAAACTAGTCCACCCGGCGAACTTCGCACCGCCTAACCTATAAATATCTTGTGCACGTATTAAACTTATAAACCTTCCTCTTGAATCACTCTATATATTAAAAAAAAACCGCATCCAAATCCGAAGCATAATTTTAAAGATTTAAATACGATTAAATAAAAGATTAAAAAATATGGTACAAAAAAACTATCGACTCTGTGATTACCAACCCTTTAACGAGATCGAACTTCGCAGTTTTTGTGTCTCTCCAGCGCCGAGTACTTGATATGAAGTAGTTAGTGACGTGCCACCGCTTTAGTTTGGTTTATAATTCAGTTGAAAGTAATCAGACAAAACTCCATAAAAGCAAATTCTAATTGGGTCTCTAGCATTACAAAAGTTAAAAAAACGGGAAAATGTTTAGCTTTTCGCATATTAATCACTCCATTGTTTATTTTATCTCACATAAAAAAATTGATTGATTTTGTGTGTCGATTGAATTTTGCAATCACTAATGTTTTTGAAGGTAAAATGCCTCGGCGTGGGGGAGCAACCTTCGTTTATTTCTCGCGGCGCCGAAAAGGTTAAGAAAATACTACAGAAGACTTGTCTGGCAATATAAACTATGGAAAACTTGGCTGTATGGACTTTGATCTTCCATAAAAAACTCAAAGGGAAATCTAAAAATAATCCTATTTAGGATTTAGGTTCAGGATGGGTTCAGGTAGGTATGGGATGTAGCGATAGCGAGCTCCCATTTCTCTAAATGGGAGCTCGCTACAATAATGGGTGGCTCGCTGCTCTGATGGGATGGGTGGGATCCAGAAAGATGGGAGCTTGGGAATCTCGGGATGCTATTGGATGTTATTAGTGCTATAGCTAGGCTAGGGTGCTTGATTATCATCTGTTATTGATCATCATCAGCACTTTTTAAGAAGTAATCTCGTTTTTACATCTCTAAAGAAAATTATTGTGTTTGATTATCGCTACGCCATCTTTTGGTGTGAAGACGAAACTTTTTTGCACTTGTGTGATTACACAATACGATGAGGCTATTTGTGTGCGTGTGACGGATCGAGGTCACACGTGCCGTCTGGCCGGGAGGGGGCAGACGGCGGGACAGGGGGCGCCCTGCCTCATTCCCCGCCCGCCCATGGCTGCTGTCTGCTGGGGGTCCCAACTTTTTCGCGAGTTACACCCTACGTTACGTACTCTGTTAAATTTCAGTTGCATAAATTGAGAGTTATATAATTTAAATTAGACTTTTGTTTTGGTTAACCTTTTGTTATTGTGAGTTTTATAGAAAACCATTTTTTTAAATAATTTGTTAGGGTAGCATAGATGGCGTTGCTGGGCTTTTTTCCGGCAAGAGGTTCTAGCACAGTTCTACTGCGGATTAATTTAATAAACCTAATGGAATACTACCAAAACTAGTTTAAGTTTAAAATAAGAAAATCTAACCTAAATAACTATGCCTGAGCAAACCCGATCGTAAATAACAATTCAATTCAAACGTGCTGCACCTGGAACCCATGCCTCTACCTTTAATAAAACAACAATATAATATTACAAATGACTATAATTTTGTCACAATTTTTCCGTACAATGTTAATAACTTTTTACCTTAGTCCTATTTATAATACATTACTTAACACTAGAGTTGTATTTATTATTTAAAATTCTTCCTGTTTACTGCCTACTGTGTTCACGGAGACATTGCTGAAGTAACAGTATTCAATTATCATATCATTATTAATATTATTTAGTTAAAATAAAAACTCACAAATGACCATATAAAGTTAAAGAAATTTAGCAAAACCTCGAGTACTTTATTATTATTATATTTAATTTATGATACACTAAAATGTAATTCGATTAGATCTTATTATGCTAAAAATATTTCTTGCTTATTCCTAGTAGAAGTATAGTTAGAACTGTACAAACGTATCAATAACTGAGAGTTGCGCGACGCGAACAGACGACAAGCGGGGGGAGGGGGGCACAGTAGGAGGCGGAGGGAGTAGGAGGAGAGGGCTTGTAGAGCAAGTGGATGATAACACGGTAATATAACAAGCGAATAATATATAGGTAATTAAGTATCAATAAAATTGAGCTAGAAACCTGCGCCGGCGGCGGGCGGCATCGGGCGGCGCGAGAGCTGCAGTCAAAGTGGCAGCAGAGTAATGATAGATGAACGAGACTATGGCGGTATTTTGAGGTCTGATTATAACTTGACTAGCACGAATGTTTAGTTGATTTTGTAGTAGTGGAGAGAGGCTACGACGCGGGCCCGGCCGCCGGAGATTTTGGCGAAACGTATTGCTTTTCGTGACTAAACACATTTATTGCTGCTGTTCCTTATTTGTTTGTTTGGCACAGCGCCTACAAACGTCGCGTTTAAAAAAAAACTCATAACAATTGTTCTAAGTGTATATAAGTTATAACATTAGGAGATTTTAAAATTTCATTAAGTATCAATAGCCACGAGTTAGAACGAATTTTTACAAAAATATACCTACACACTTTACATTAGGTAGAGGGCGCTGCGGCCGAATTAACTCTAACTCGTTGATAGAAACTTACGCTAGCCCTACGACCGACCTCGACGCTGCGCGGCACTCTAGACGCGTATATAACAACATCTACATTACATACACTAACTAATATATAAATTAACAACTAAATATAATAGTTCCAAATAGAGTTTACAAGTAACCTTGTGCCGATGAGAGCTCTAGCACCAAACTACAGCAAGTAGCAGTCGGCCGCTCCGAGCTGCTTAGTCTAAACTAGAGTATTGCACACGCCATCTACTCGAATTACATACAATCGACTGGGAAAATCGCAGGAAACGACAAAATATTACGTTTGTACCCGCTATAATCAGCAATACAGTGGTTCACACCAAACAGCAATTGATTGAGATGCCTCTTCACAAAATAACTGATACCCGAAGCGACAAGGCAAGGCTCTACACACAATATTCATAATCTTTAGTTCCTTGTTCCTTACTTTTATTAGCTTTTCAAGCAACAATCCTCAGGTACATATTTCTGAAGATTGTTAGTAGTTTATTGAATAGTGTTTGCGTGTGGAGCACCGCAAGTATAGTGAGCAAATAAACACACGAGAGCAGTGTGAGGGACATGTCTGCGTCGTCTACGAATGAACACACTTAGACGCGCGGCGATCGTTTTGAATATAAAATTATTACATTAAAACTACGGTTTTAAACATGTAAGTCCATTGCGCAGCAGCGGACTGGGAACAAGAGTTTCATATTCAAAATAATTGCACAACAAAAAAAAACACTATAAATAACACTCTAACCATAAAAAGTGGCATAATAATAACTACCTAAAAATAAATATATTTTTTTTATAATAAAAAAAAAACTAAAGCAATCTTAAATACCCTGTTGATTTCATTTTGAAAATAAAGTTCAGTTTACATTCCATCGAGCTTTCTGCGGCTTCCCAACACACAGCGGTGCCTAGCGACGGCACCGGGGCGCTCGGCACCGCACCGGCACGAGACCGGCATCCTACAACTGTTGGTAACGGTATCAGTCAGCTCAGCACCGCTACAGTGCCGAATTGGTGCCGAGCCCCGAGGGTCCGCAACCATAGCACGGGCCCGGAGCAGAGCGCGAGCGTCGAGGGCGAGTATAAATTCTGTCAGTAACCTACAGTATATGTCTTTATTACGTATGTTTTCGTTTACTTATCTACGACTTTGTGCAAAGAAAGGGATTTAAAAATACCTACCAGGGGGCGCTGCACAATGCTGGCTCCTTATCATCAAGGATGCTTTGCGAGGGATTACTATAATTTAACATTTGTTGCTTGATTTATATAGTCATGTACTAGTAATATAATCTATATAAATTAAGAAATCGTGTCATGTAGCATAATATAGTTTCCTCGCGAGCATCCTTGGATGTTTAGAATGACACCCTAACGGTAAGATCCGTCGACCGCTCGGCAAAGCTTAGCTTTACCTTAAAATGCTTTATTTTTTTATTATATAATATCAACTATATAAACACTAAGTTACAATAATTGAAATTGGCAATAATTTGTACAAGTAGTCTGTGCAGCGCCCACGAGCAGACGACTGTACAAGTCCGGGGGTCACGGGTCCCTTTTACGAATCTACATTATTTTGATCAAATACAATTTATTCATATAATAGTTAAGATTCAGTTAATTTTATCAATTGTAAAAAACACACTTTTAAATATCTAGGAAATAAATATATTTGTAGATAGGCAACGCATCGCAACCCCCCTTGAAAACGAATGGTACGAATTAAGAAGAAAGTCGTTTAAACGTGCGAGGAGATACAACCAACAGCACCGCAGTTACGATAACTTAACGATAACTTGTGCTTAGCGCCCCTTCTCAACTAGTTATAAAATATAACAGAAAAAGTTAAGAAATGTTTTTGATCTAAGATAATAAGATTTCTGATTAACGATGATCTATGCAATAATATAAAACATTTATTTATAAACCGTGTTCGGAACAGGCGCTAAGCCATACTTGACAAAAATATTCAATCAGAAACATGAAGTACAAATGCTTAAAATGGCTTTCTTTTATATAATCTATCTATTGCTACAAAGAATTACAAAATTGATAAAACGAATCCTACCAAAACGGTAGTTGGAAATATATCCTATATACTGGTACTATGTAAGGTACATACTGATTTTATTGGCAGCCGATATATATAAAACATATCGGCACATTTCGGGTAACAAAAGCTCTTATGGTAAATTATTAACGCTACAAATAAGTAGATTTCAAAAAGAATTGATTTAAGTATATAAAGACAAAATAACTCCAATGCTACAAAAAATATATAGTAAGTAATATATCGCACTAAATATCTTTGAATCAGTAACTGATCAATATTAGTAGAAAACATCATATAAACTCATAGGCCGCTGACCGTTAAACATTTCATATTAAAGCACAGTTACTGAGATTCTATATATCGATATTAGTTCGAACAAACCAACACATTTTTTTATGTCTCTGATCGAAGTTACAAAGGACGGACAGCTCTATATAGATAAATAAATAATTTTGAATTCCAATACTAATGAATTAAGCAACAAAGTGATATAGAATCTCAGCAACTGCGTGTGTGGGCGCGTGTGGGGCGGGCGCCGCCGGGGCCGGGCAGTGGGGGCAGTTCCGACTAGCCCACTCGCTGACTAGAACGCTACTTCACTGGCAAGAATACTGTCACAGAGACACCCTACTCCACTATATATACTGCTGATTATTTATATAAATATTGATGACCGGTCAGACCTAGCACATTTTTTTCTCGTTTTATGCTAATTTTATGTTTAATTTATTATCATACTGATGTTATCTGTGTTGCTATCTGTAACTGTTTCATTGAATTAATATTTCAATCAATCAATAATTTTAAATCAAGGCTAATATTGGCTCGTCAATAAACGAAAAATAAACCATTGATTTCTGATTTTGTGATTTATTGTAGAGCACTAAACCAAACATAACGTATATTTAAGTAATATTTTTAGTAAAATTTAAATCATAGATCACAATTGACAGAGGGTGCTGAGATCACGCGTGACTTTCCTCTCCCCCTCGACTAGACACGCGGCTCGGCTGCCGCATGTTTGAGCAACTTTCCCTTCCCACATCATTTCGCCCCCCTCCCATTTAACTTGCCCCTCCCTCCCACTTAACTTCTCCCCCCTCCCACTTAACTTCTCCCCCCTCTGTCCACTCGTCGTGCCCACTATGGCAGCTCCGATGGCCGAAAAACAAAGATCACAGTCCGAAAATTAAGTACAAAAATCCGGCCCCAGCGCGCCCGCGACAGAAGCTGCAATCAAACACTTATTTACAAAATTTTCAAAATAATTACATAGTCGCCTAACTAGATACGGATTGCTTCCAGTCCAACATTGCCTACTTAGTACCGTACGTTACAAAAAGTAAAATAAAACTGTACTTGAATATGTACTCACGAGACTTAAAACGACGTAGCTCCGCCGCCGGCGCACTTCCAGCGTGACAGCCCTAGATGCAGCTCATATACATGTAACACTATAGTATATAGTCCCGGGACATCAAGCTAGAAGCATGTGGGGCGGCGGACACTGGCGCGACACGGTAACCTAGCAATAGGGCGGGTCCAGGGCGGGCGGGAATACTGCTACACTCCCCGCCCTGCGCCGCCCAGAGATTCACTATTCTCATCGCCGAGAACTTGTAACTTTCATCGATCCTCGATCGTCCAGCGACACCAAGTATATTTTTAATTAACCAAGTATATTTAAAGAGACAGGTCATTCCGCGCGCTGAGGCTGAGGCCAGGTTCCCTAGACAAAGTTTAGTCATTTTATCGCTTCTACACTGGTAGATACGAAAACATTATATGGATACGACATTTTACAAGACCAACGGCCACGTGAATTTGCGATGCCACCCGTCTTCCATATTCCATATGCAGTCTTGTAATTGCAACTGTCTTAAATGTCTGTTTTGTACTACAACAGGTATGAAAGTTTTGCTAAAAAAAATCGAAAACAACACCATAACTATTGCGGTACAACACAGCTATTTCAGAGGGCGATATTGATTTACAAGACTGCACATGGAGATGACAGTTGCATCGCAAAGTCTAGTGACCATTTTGTCTTGCAAACCGTCGTATCCATACAAAGTTTTCTATTCTATTAGAAGAAACGAAGCAAAACTTTGTCATCCCAGACGAGAGCAGACGAGAGCAGCATCAGAACCAGTTCAGGCGTCCTCGAGGCAGCCCCGGAGCGCGGCGGCGACGGACTAGCAGAAGCCCCCGAAGCCCACCGAGGGCAGGGACGAGTCGGAGGCCTTGTGGAGGTCCAGCAGCGGCGCGGGCAGGAACTGCTGGTGGTGGGCGGGCGGCGGCGTGTAGTAGCCGGCGGAGTAGGGCGGGTAGCCTGGCGCCGCGCCCGAGTAGCCGTACTGCCACTCGGACAGGTAGCCGGGCGTGGGGCGCACTAGGGCGGCGCCCGCGCCCACGCCGCCCACCCCGCCCACGCCGCCCACGCCGCCCCACCCGCCGCCGTAGCCCACGAACGGTGCTCCGTAACTGGAATACACATCATCATCAGATCTCACAGTACGATTAATGTAAATCCCGTTGTTGAAAAGCCAATACGTTGGCGTTCAAGAGCCTACTATGTTTCCTAAATCCTTTCTACTCATGGATTTCAATTAAGGCGGTTGAAGCCTGTGTGCGCAAAATTTAATTATTTTCGAGTTTTTACATATTCTGGTAAAAGTGGTGTATTCTATGTCGCTTCCACCCGTTTTAAAACAAGTATTTACAAAGAAAGCACATTTCTTTACGTTCATGTTTGTGTACAGTACAAACAAAATAGAAAAGCATAAAATTTTTCAAGTATTTTAAGGGGCAACCGTATAAACAGACAGAAAGTACAGGCTGCGATTTAACAGGAGTCGTTTAAATCTACATCCCACAGCGTTATTAGCCTTAACTCCATTTCTTTCTAGTAAGTATATATGCATCAGCAAGAACATACCCATTATTATGATAGGGCTGGGGCGCGGAGTAGGGCGAGGGCGGGTAGTGCGGGTAGAGGGGCGGGTAGTCGGGGAGGGGCGGGAGGGGCGCCGCCTCGCCCTCGGCGATGCTCGGGATCTGGTCCACGAGCGACTCGAGTCCGGAGAGGGACTTGGAGGCCACGTCCTGCGGCTTGCTGCCCGCGCCGCCGGCGCCCGCGGGGTACTCCACCGGGGACCCTGCACAACGATCTCTCCTCAGAATAATAATAACACAAGAACAAGCCTATACAGTCAATCACTCAGTGCGCAGTGGAGACAGATGAGCTATACATACCTATAGAGATATGTGTATGACAGCTAGGGATGTTAATCAACTACTTACGTACCAATTAACGAGATGTCGATAAGTTATTTGCATTGGGTGCATAAGTATACTTACCGGTTTTATTTTGCATCTAATACTTTACGCAGAAGAAATCTTGCGGGAAAGCTAGTTGATTTATTAAATAAAAAACGTTTTGTTTATGTTTTTTTTTTTTATTAACAATTTATGTTTTTTAAAAGCATTTATTTCAATTGCATTGCAATGTATGTATGAATGATTGTTCGGATGAAATCTTACAACTCAATTTTGAAGCAGATATCTTTAAGGTGGTAAGTAACTCTCGGCATGGCGCGAAACTCAAATTTTCTAACTTAATCAAAAATGAATACTTTTGCCAGAATAATTAAAAAATGCGAAAAAAAATTAATTTCACGATTAAGATGAAATTTTGTTCAAAATTTTGTTTATTGTTGATGAAAGATTGTTCTTCATCAGTACTGATAGTTTAGCTCTCTCTTCTTCCGCGTAGGTATGTAAAAAAGTTTAAAAGAATTCGCGCATGTAAAAAACCAGATCCCACATACTAATCGTTATTATCACATATTATCGTTTTTGAAAGACAGAGTCACCGATTTTGTGTATACTTATATAAGAAACTTGATTTGGTCTTTCACCCTATACAATACATACACAAAATCAGTAGGTCTGTCTTCCAAAACCGTTGCAACGTTCCAATGTGGGAAACGGCTTTTTTAGATACGCAAAGTCATTCAAATTTTCAATATATATGTCACCGGAAAATAACAAGAACCGTAAATTTATAAATTTCCTAGGAAATTTATAAATTTTCGTAGGATTCTAAACGAGAGATAAATTGTATTATTTTACGGCTACATTTTCGTAAATTGATAAACTTACTAAACACACTCGTAAAATAATAAGTAACCAATAACCAAACGCCATGTATAATGAATTGAAATTTACCACAGAGCTACGAAAGTTTTATGGTAGCCATGCCCAAAATGTTTTATTTTTGTAGAGTGAAATAGGGAACCCCCTACTAGGTAGGTAGATAGGTACCTATAATACAAAGTTACTTTTTGTATTATATCTGTCACCGTTATATTGCGAAATACGTTAATGTGCACTTTCCGGGCAAAGTGCACATTAACTGTTTAGGTCAGTTAATGTGCGAAATTTTATGTGAAATATGGGGTATCCACACTTTACCTAGTTAATGTGCGTATTACCGGATGTCTCGCCGTTAAAGTGCGGAAAACAGAAAACTCCGACCGAAAATTCAAATCTAGGGCAAAATTGTAGGTTAGGTTAGGTTTGGCTTGTGATCTTTAACCAGCGTAGCGAGCGAAGCGAGCGGAGCTTGGGTTACCTGTGTTAAACTGAAATCTAAGGCAACAATTATTCGAACTTAACTTAGTCGTTAACTCTGTAGATTACCTAGGGATTTTGCAGATTACCTAGTTAATGTTGAGAGCAACATTTTATTTCGAACTCTAACGGATTCAGCCAGTTAGTGCACTTTTACTGAATTTCGCACATTAGCGGTCATATATTAACCTATAAACCTACTTAGTTTTTAGTACCAGTAAAAATACTTTTAGTGTGATCGAATTGTTTGGCAAGTCTGATTGTACGTAAGTCTATGGACGCAAGCATTGTCACTGTCAACATCGACCAATCAGAGAGCAGTGTGTTATTTTCCGTATTTCAAAAAGCGTAAAATTAAAAGCTCTTCTGTGATTGGTCGATCCGTTTAGAATCTTACGGATTGATATCCGTTAGTTTATAAATTTACTACGACGCGTCGAAAATTTATAAATTTGCGAAAAAGTGGGCGTAAAATAATTCAATTTATCTCTCGTTTAGAATCCTACGAAAGTTTATAAATTTCCTAGGAAATTTATAAACTTGCGAATCTTATTATTTTCCGGTGACATATATAAAACTCTTCCGTTACTGACTGACTGACTGACTGACTGACAGACAACGCAGAGCCAAAACTACTGGGCGTAGCGGGCTGAAATTTTGCATGTAGGTTCCTTAGGGAGTGTAGGTGAGCACTAAGAAGGGATTTCCCGAAATTCCCACGGGAACGGGAAAAAACGAGAATTTTGTATTTATGAGAAATCTGCACGGGAAAAACCGCGGTGCAACCTCTAGTTATTAATAATTTCCTTTTTACAAAAAGAGACCCCTGCCTTCAATACAATAGGTAGTCACGGACTAGGAGGCCGTAACAGATTTGTCTATGGTTTCGTCACTGTATTACCAAAGAACAAGAGCTATTTTGCAATACAGAAATAACGGAAGTGTTACGCCGATCGTGTCCGCCACTGTACTAAAACCTTTTCCTGAATGTAACAAATACTTTTGTGAAAACCACATCAAAATCGGTTCAGCCAAACTCGAGACAATCGCGGACAAACACACATACATACATACAAGTCAAACTGATAACCTCCTTTTCTGAAGTCTGTTAAAAACGAATACTTTCGTCATAATAAATAAAAAACACAAAGATTTATGAATTTTGCGCCATACCGAGAGTTTCCACCTTAAATCCGCCCGGCCGGCTAGAGTTTTAGCGAGAAAACAAACCCCGATTGATTTTTATATCTTATAGTAGATAAAAACTAGAAGATTATCATATGATTTTAGTGATACAGTTACATTACTATACTCTGCAGATTATAAACATTTGATAAAAAAACATCGACTCTAACGTTGGTCGCGGCACATCACTAAAATCTCGAGTGGGGAGCAAGTGGGGAGTGTGGTTAGGTGCGGTGTGGAGGCGGGCTTGTGCGTACCCGCCTCTCGCGTCTCCTTCAACCCCGCGATTATTGAATTGTTTTTATAAAAATAAGTATGAAAATCGACTTACCGGTGAAATGTAACACTTGATTTCGATTTGGTGTGTTTTCTGTTATCATTTTTGCAACAATCAACTGCACATTTCACCATAGTGACGGCGAAATACGAACAAAATCTCTCCAGGACCGCACGGTACAAGCAATAATCACAGACTATAGACGCTTGCGGCGGGAACGCCTTTTTGTTCTCACCTGTGTCTACTGTTCCCACTTGGATGTACTCCCTCTATAGCTGTAATGTATACTCTAAGGATCTCTCTTAAGGCGGTAACTCACGGTATGGCGCGAAATTCAATTTTTTTTAACTTTTTTTTTTCATTATTTTGGCGACAGTATTCATTTTCAATAAAGTTTAAACCTATCTCTTACATTGTGATATATCGTTTTTGAAAGACAGCGTTACCGATTTTGTGTATATTCAAGGAACTTGATTTTTGGCCTTTTGCCCCTTAGACACAAAATCTGT
Source organism: Euspilapteryx auroguttella (assembly GCA_951802225.1). NCBI lineage: Eukaryota > Metazoa > Arthropoda > Insecta > Lepidoptera > Gracillariidae > Euspilapteryx > Euspilapteryx auroguttella. The sequence goes on from OX637665.1 coordinate 7,210,761, forward strand.
AGGTCTGTCTTCCAAAAACGTTGTATTGCAACGTGGGAGATGGTTTATTACATACGCGAACTCATTTAAACTTTATTAAAAATGTATACTTTCGCCAGAATAAATAAAAAACACAAAAAAAATTTGAATTTCGAGCTATAAGGAGAGTTACCACCTTAATAAACTGGGGCATACTATGTTACAGAATACCTCTAAAGTACACAAGGTTTAATCCCCGAAGTCTTAATATAAATTCAATAAATTCTAGCTGCGTTCACATAAAGCAAAATCTTGATCGTTCCAATCAAATTTTTTTTACAACGACAATAGCCTAATTCCCAGATGCCTAGAAAGCTTACTTGCGCAAATATCCATGAACCGTGGAAAGCTACTTTAAACTGTATGTAGTGAGAAATGGGATGGAGTTTTTAAACTACCTATAACGCATTACACTAGACTAAAATATATTCCATAATACTGAGTATTATGGAATATATTTAAGTCTAGTGTAATGCGACATGTGTAAGTGTAATGTGACACAATAGTCGCCTCTCCAGGCGACTATTGTCGTAAGGCAAGCCAAACATTTGTTTGCCTAAGCCAATTGGTGGGCACACTGAACTACCTCGCCTCTCACAGTATAGGATACTTTACCAAATAAGGTATCAATAGCGATTAGATTAGATGTAGTCTAATTGACTTTCAATAAGTGATATCTTGTATCCTATGTTGAATAAAGATTTTTTGATTTTGATAAGTAATGCAAGATAGTTACCCGGCGGCTGCGAGTGCGGCGTGTGCGGCGGGTGGTCGGGGGGGCGGAAGGCGGCGTGCGGGGAGTAGGGCGCCAGCTGCTCCCCCCCGCCCGCGCCCCCGCCCCCGCCGCCGCCTGAGCCTGCCGACGGGGGCGTCGACCTGCAAACACATCAATATTTGAAACTTCCAGTCGCTTTCCAACATTGGTGACTATTGGCATCATAGGACGGACTGTTTAGTCTCGCGTTATGTTAAATATAATATACTAGTCTACCCGTCGAACTTCGTACCGCCTTACCTATTAGTATGTTGTAAATGGTTTATTCATTTAAACCTTGCTCTTGAATCACTCTATCTTTAAAAAAAGCACTTCAAATCCGTGGTATAGTTTTAAAGATATAAACATACATAGGGACACACGAGAGAAGCGACTTTGTTTTATACTATGTATTGAAGTAACTAGCTGCTCGCTATTCCGATTCCATTGACTTCGTATGCGGTAGAATAGTAACTTTTTTTATGCCACCTTTTAAACCTTTCCTAGCCTTCTTTCTAGACCCAAAATCAGCTAAATTGGCCCAACCACTTTTGAGATTTATTAAAACAAATGTACGGCTAAGTAAAGTAAAGTAAAAAGTAAAAATGATTTATTCAATACAGGATACAAGATATCGCTTATTGAAAGTCAATTAGACTAATCTAATTAATATTGATACCTTATTTCGTAAAGTATCCTATACTGATAGAGGCGAGGTAGTTCAGGGTGCCCACTAATTGGCTCTGGCAAACAATGTTTGCCTTGCCTTACGACAATGGTCGCCTGGAGACGCCCCCAAACGAGCCCTCCTCTGTCAAATGATTCTACTCCCTTTCGCAATGATTTTACAGCGTAGAGAAGAAAGGGGTAACAAACTCTACTTTACAATTTATCTCTCTATTTTTTTTTTTTGTTCTTATGTGACATTACAATTTAATTTACAATACAAAGAACATAAATTAATAATATTTAAAGTACTTACATACAAAAAAATAATGAAAATATCGTGCAGAGCTAGACTACTACTAAGTAATTGCAAAGATTCAAGTGGGAGAAGGCTGACAGCTACGCTTACCACAAACTAGCTACACAATGGATTCACGGTTATATCGCACATGGCGCGTGGCAAATACCGTATCCGGCTCGAAGGACCAACTGCTGACACAAGTCGCATAATATTGTACTTTACTGGATTTCGTCTAAAGAAATCTATCTTTATTCTACATTATAAAAATAAGTCGTGAGTCGTTTGTCTCGCTGAAAATCGACAACAGGTTTCCAAATGTTCGCTGTAGTCCAGGCAAGGTGAACACGGTGAGAAAATATGGACAAATTGCGTGGTAGCAATGTAAACAACAATTTTGTTTTCCCATACAAAGTTGTAAGGGTTTTATTTCACTGGAGCAGCTAGTAACAGCAAAGCTAGTAATAAGCTCGCGGCTGCAATACAAGTCGGTCTGACCTGGCGTAGTTGTTGTAGAGCGCGGAGTGCTGCTGGTGCAGCGCCTCCAGCCGCGGACTGCCGCCCGCCGCGCCGCCCCCGCCCCCGCCCCCGCCGCCGCCCCCGCCGCCCAGCGACGCTCCTGCATCACAAATACATCGTAATATAAGCAGGACGAAATAATAATTTCTGTTTTACAAAAAAAGAACCCGCCTTCAAAAAACTGACAAATACATCAACAGAGCACTTCCTCTTTTTCGAAGTCAATAGGTACTAAAACCTTATCCTGAATGTAACAAATACTTATGTGAAAACCGCATCAAAATCGGTTCAGGTATTTTCAAACGCGAGGTAATCGCGGACAAACATACATACAGGTCAAACTGATAACCTCCTTTTTTTAGTCGGTTAAAACAGTTTAAAATCCGCCGTTACTGAGTTACACTGTGATAGCAACCGATAATTATCTCTATCCTTCTCTCATGCAATAAAGTATTCTTGCTACAGGACATCTGACAGTTCAAAAGCTATCGACATTTGGCGCGATGGAAAATGTTCATTGCTGTTTGAATAAATAAAACGTTTCTAACCCCTTATAATAATGTTTATATAACTTTGTATTACTTCTCAATAGCTTCACTTTACATTACTTACTCAACTTACAATACACCTGATGAAGTAAGCTTTGTTGAAGAAGGGGAAAACAGGAAATCGGTTAGCTCGCCATTGCGTACTGTCGTGCGCGTAGTTCCAGTTTTTTTTTAGTATTGTTTAATACAATTTAATTCAGTAATTACAGACTAGCTATCTAGTTATAATGTCACTCTGTAATTTTTGTGCGTACCTGGGTGTTCCTGGTAGTGGTAGTGGTCCTTTTCGTCTGGCAGCCCGTACTGCAGTCGTTCATCAAACATGGCGCCGCCGCCCGCCGACAGCGAGCTGCTGTTCGAGGACTGTAGGAAAACATGTCATTAGCATCGTGTCCGCTGAGGAGAGACGACCATTTAGACATAGGCTGACTGCACATTGATGATGAATGACATTCACAGTCGATTCGCAACTTGAACTCTTCACTTCAAAGTATCAAAATGAAACTTGAAATCGATAAACACTCCAAAATTATATATGTCGTAGGAAGATTTGATAATTAGTTTTTTTGCAAAAAAACTAGGGATTTTGCGAAAACCCGGATAATTTGATAATAGGAGTACTTTTTTCGCAAAAAACCTAGTATAATTGAAAAATTTGTTTGTTTCTTAACTCTGATTGGCTAGATTATATTGCTTGCTGTGTAACTCTTATTCTGATTGGTTATCTGTAGCGTCTAAGGTATTTTATCGAACCAATCAGAATAAGAGTTACCTAGCCAGCAATAATCTAGCCAATCACAGTTAAGGAAGGTTTCAAATATTCCAATTATACTAGACTAGAGGCTGCCCCGCGGTTTTTCCCGCGCAGATTTCTCATAAACACAAAATTCCCGTTTTTTTCGTTCCCGTGGGAATTTCGGAAAATCCCTTCTTAGTGCTAACCTACACTCCCTAAAGAACCTACATGCAAAATTTCAGCCCGCTACGCCCAGTAGTTTCGGCTCTGCGTTGTCTGTCAGTCAGTCAGTCAGTCAGTCAGTCAGTCAGCCAGTCAGTCAGTCAGTAACGGAAGAGTTTTAAATATATTGATTTTATGAAAAAAAAACTGCTTATTGTCAGGATGATTGAAAATAAAGGAATCCTATTGTCAAATTATCCGAGTTTTTGCAAAATCCCTAGTTTTTTTTTGCAAAAAACCGAATTATCAAATCTTCCTACGACATATACACCGTCAAGTACCGACTTCAAGACAGTAAAGCATATGCTCGACGTAGTAGAAGACGACCAGTAGCATCAGTACTCGGAAACGACTTGTCTGAGTATCATACTCGACCGAGTAGCCTCCAAATACTGCCTGTGAATGTCAGCCACAGTCAGTTTTTTGGTGTCTACTTGCTTGAGTTTCCAAGCGGAGAAGTCGTTCCCGTTCCGTTCAAGTAAGTGACAGGGGGATTACATAAAAAAGGAGAATTATGTGAAATGGGGAAATATTTGAAACGTAGAGATAGATAAATTGTAAAGTAGAGTTTGTTACCCCTTTCTTCTCTACGCTGTAAAATCATTAGGAAAGGGAGTAGAATCATTTGACAGAGGAGGGCTCGTTTGAGGGCCTCTCCAGGCGGCCATTGTCGTAAGGCAAGGCAAATATTTGTTTGCCTGAGCCAATTAGTGGGCACCCTGAACTACCTCGCCTCTATCAGTATACTTTACGAAATAAGGCATTAATATTAATTAGATTAGTCTAATTGACTTTCAATAAGCGATATCTTGTTTCCTGTATTGAGTAAATCATTTTTTACTTTTACTTTACATAAATAAAAAGGGGAACCATAGCAAATGGGGGAATATGTGATTGTGTTACCTTGTTGTTATCATCGAGGTCAGGCGGCGTGGCGGGCGGGGGGGAGCGCGGCGGCTCGAAGTCCAGCGCCGCCATACCGCCGGGGGAGGCCGGCGCCGAGTCCAGCTCCCCCCCGGCTGACGTCCCTCCGCCTGTCGTCAGGGGGCAGGGGGGCCCGCCGCCGGCCCCGTTACTGCTGCTTTGCTGTTGCTGAAAGTAAGAGTTACTTGTTATGCAAGGCTTCAAAGTGGTCATTTGGCGTTGAACAGTGAGCGAAGCGATTCGTTCAAAGAAAGATTCCTGAGCGTTAACAAGGCTTTCAAGACACGAGACTCCAAATAATTTTGCTGGTTCAAATCCGCCTCGAAGGACCAAAATAAACTTTCTCTTCCAAGCATGTTTAAATTGAGTGTTGGAATTGACAGTAAAAACAACTCTTGAATTTACACAAAAGGCGATTCATCGAAAAACTTAGTTCTTAATAATTATCTAGGTCGCGGAGTGGCGACACAAATGATATGCTGCTTGTACTCGTGCTTCTATCTTACTATTTTCTCATTTAACTAGATTATACTAAAAAAATACTTCTGTATTTTGCGTTTGTGAGCATAATGACGCGTACAACCAGAAATTAATAATGTAAGAAAGTAGATGTTTAAAAATAGCGAGATATTTACCTGGTGCTGGTAGTGCTCCTGATAGGGCGAGGGCCGCGCCGGGGAACTATGCGCCGAGTACGGGGAGGCGTAGGGCGCGGGGGACGGCGCGGGGAAACCGGGGCCTGGAGACGGAGCGGGGAATCCGGGGCCCGGGGAGGGCGCGGGGAACCCGGGGCCCGGCGACGCGGTCGGGAACCCGGGGCCCGGAGAGCGCGAGTAGGGCCGTGCTATGCTAGCCTAGAGGGGAAGGGCGGGGGTCAATCACGGGTGAACTAACACAATACTAAAACATATAAAATTCTACGATATGAAAGCCAATGAGACGAGATAATAAGCGTAAATAAGCGAACCGTTAATGAGTTCCATACACTGCAAAAGCAAGCTATAAGTATCTCTTTTCTTATCTGGCATAAGCACTAATGTAGCTCGATATTTGACTACGTATGTCATCACGTGTTTCATTGTGCAGGATATCTGTCAGTCCTATCAGGGTATCTTTGTCTTGGAGCGTCGTGAAACTTTTATCCCTGTCTATATTGCATTCGAAGTAATAATGATTCTAACCCGTGAACGTTTGTTCACAGTCTTTATCTCGTCTCAGTGGCCTTGCTATAGAGTAAAAAGTGGCATCTTACTTGAGCAGGACTGGAGTACATGGGCTCGCAGCGCGCGGGGGAGGAGTAGGCGCCGCGCGGGGGGGAGGGCGCGGGGAAGCCCCCGCCGCCCGCCGCCACGCCCGGCCCCGGGCTGCCCGGGAACTGCGGGAAATGACGCATGTTACAAACATTTCACTACAAAACTACTGAACTAATTTAATCAAAATCTAAAACAAAGATAATCTAGAGCCTGAAATTTTACATAAGCTGGAGTCCTTTTACGTAAACAGTGGCGCCACTTTAGAAAAAAAACATATCTTTTAAAGTAAGGTCTAATGTAGTAAGGACCACCTTTTTTGATAAAAGCCTTAATTTCGAAGATATGTTTTTTTCTAGAGTGGCGCTACTGATCACGTAAAAACCCGAAATTAGAAAGGTAACGGATACTTGGGATTTTGATGTTTGAAAGAAATTTGCGCTGGGAAAAGCGCGGGTGCACTGAAGTAAGGAATAAAGCTTAGAGTTTGAAAGTGTTTAATAAAAAATATTGAAAAGAAGACCGAGGGGAAGCAATAGGGAGCAGATTTGGTTTTAGTATACTTACAAGGACGTGAAGAAAGAGTGAAGATACGCATATAATGAGATGGTTAAACAAAAATGAAGTATAAAAACAAACCAGACGTCTAAATGTTACCTGTTGCGGCTGTGGCGTGGCATTGGCGAGGGGGCTCGCGTAGCTTCGCGGCGAGAAACCTCGAGGAGAGGCGCAGTAGGGCCCCGGCGAGGGTCCCCCCGCGGCCCCCGGGGCCCCACCCGCCCCGGGGGCCCCCGCACCGCCCGCGCCTGGGGACCCGTAGCGGGACATGCTCGACATGTCTAGCGACTCCATACTGTTGCCTCCTGAAAGTTTGTATGTTCATTGATAAAGGACATTGTTATCCGGCTCGAAGGACCACATTTTGACTGCAGTTTTTGTTGCTTCGAATTTAGTGTTAGGTGTTCGATAGATGTTCCGCAGCAATATTGCGATGGTTCATGGTGCACTCACCCTGCTGCTGCTGGAAGTAGGGCGCGTGGTGGTCCATCTGGTGCATCTGGTACATGGACTGGTCGAAGCCCTCGCCCCCGCCCCCGACCCCGCCCGCGCCCGGCGGGGCACCGCCGCCGCCCGTGCCGCCCTGAATATAGAAAATGGTTAGTAACACATTCCCTTTCTTATTTAGAGGAAGACCCCATTCGACCGTGAAGACTATGAGCTTCTTAGTATGAGCTTTTTTCTTTCCGTTTACAATTTTAAATTTTTGAAATAAAAACGAAAAGTTCTCTCTAATGTATAAATCAAAGAAAGATAAAATATATAACCTTTTGACGAGAGAGCTACTAAGAAAAATTTGGTTATATTTAAGTACATACAAGGTTGTCTGAATAAACAGTAGTCACTTGAATTCTATAGTTATATATATTAGCGTATGGCAGGTCACCTGGTGCAGGTAGTTGTTGGGCTCGAGGCGCGGCGGCTGCAGGAACAGCGGGTCGTCGGGGCGCACCTTCTTGGGCCGCCCGCGCTTCTTCTTGACCGGCTCGCCCGCCGCGCCCCCCGCCGCGCCCGCAGCCCCCGCCGGCGCCCGGGGGGCCCGCGGCGCGCGCGGCGTGGGCGGCGCTGTCTCGCCGTTCTATACAAACATGGATTGCTATATTTGCATCTGAGATACAGGGTAATACTGTCATAGTATAGTAGTATACTGTCAAGCTAGCGCTCTAGAGGGATGCTATAGCGCCGTCTGTTTGACAAAGCCTTTAACTCTATTTCTTACGTTACCACATTACGGGAGAACGACAACATATTTATTATGTATTCTCAATGTTTAGGTAGATTCTTTTAACGTTTTAGAGTGAATGTACGGAAAAGAAAATAAAGAAATTTAAATAGAAAAGTCAGATATAAATAAAATTACTAGTTCGATTTGGTCTTGCATTTCACCACTACATCGCGTTTGGAAAAACAATGTGCGCCGAGTCAGCAAGTAGTATATATATACAGATTTAGGACTTCACTTTAGGGATATATCAGGCCTTCACTGTTAATCAAGTTAAAATATGCTGAATAACATTAGTTTCATTTATAAAATTTAACGCTGAGTTGTGCGTTGCGTACCTACTACTTGACCGGAAATATAAACTTGTATGACAACACAAAGAAAGACGCGTAGCAAAAACAAACTAAGTATTCCACAGAACAGACTAAAACGGACAAACAAATGCTTTATAGGAAAAGTAGAAGTAAGATTTTATAACAAGATCCCAGAAGAGATTTTGATACTAAATGATAATGAGTTTAAAACTCGTATCAAAAAAGTTCTGACTAAGAATCCTTATTACAATGTTGATGATTATGAAAACGACAAAGACGCATGGAAGTAGTCTAGCTCGATAGATAGGACAATATTTTCATTATTTCATGTATGTACTTTAAATTTTATTAATTTATGTTCTTTGTATTGTCGCCAAATTGAATTGTAATGTCACAAAAGAACAAAAAAAGAGAGAGAGAGAAATTGTAAAGTAGAGAGACCTTATATCTTTAAAACTATCCAAGGGATTTTGATGCGGGTTTTTTTAATAGATAGATTCAAGAGGAAGGTTTATATGTATAATTCATGCACAACATGGAACAGTAAAGGCGGTACGAAGTTCGCCAGGTCGACTAGTAAATGCATAACACCTTTACTGTCATAATTGCAGAGTTGCAAGGTAGCACAGCACGCACCTCAAGTTTGACCTTCTTGGGGCGGCCCCTCTTCTTCTTGAGCGGCACCTCGGTGCCGTCCTCCAGGATGATGGTGTCGCCCGGCTCCGGCTCCATCGTCAGCCTGCGCTCACACACCACATCGTCACCACATCTCATCATCATCACCTCATTATGACTCGTTTACAATCATGGCATCATGACAGACTTTGAGATTACGACAAGTTTTGAATCTCCTAATCATTTATTATTCATTTAAGTTTTTGTTTGAAAGTAATAATCCATAGTAAAAATGTACTTGAAATTGAAACTTACAATCTCATAGTAAGTTTGAATTCCATACTTACCGTATTATTCATAAAGATAAAGTAGTTTAAGTAGCTTTATTGGGGGTCTACTTATCTAGTTTGTTGTATGGTAAATACGTGACATTCAGTCTAAATTGACATATACGTTAAATAACTTAAACACTGTCTAAATTTTTATGAATAACAGGGTCAGTAATTTTTATGTGTTTGAGACTTTCAAAATTGTTTTAATCTCAATGCGACTGCTATTTGCGTATAACTCAAAAGGACAATGCTTTAACATAAGACCAATAGAAAATTTACAAATTTACCTTCAAGAACAAACTACAAATAAGTTTCTTGAATCACTTTAGCAAAAGTCCTTTCAAGTTACAGAGTGATGATTTGCGAAGCGACCGACGAGTTTTTTAATGGTTTAATTTAAGCACGGGTTTGTATTACGTAAAGTTCTATTATTAAGTACTATTTGAAAAGAACTATGGAGCCGGCATGATTTTTTAAGAACTTGAATAGGTAAGTAAATATTTATTTTTTGGTCTCTTGACAGGCCGTTTTTTAATATAATTTATTAACTCAATTATTAAGATAAGCCGTCGTCACTTCACAAACCATAGACAAACAATACTAGCACGTGACGTCACTACCACTCTACACCATCTAAATCAATTTACCAACCAAAGAAAAAGTATCCGTTTAATTATAACAACAAAGTCTAAATTGGGCTGGACGGGGCTGCGCGGGGCGAGGGTGCGGGGCGGGGGTGGTGTTACACCTGACCACGTGACCAAACATTGCTTTTGTGCCTTCAAAATACATGCATTATATTATTCCAGTGGACTTGAAGACCGAAATATTGAGTGCAGAACACAAACCTGTTTAGATGAAGCGATAGTTTTCGTAAACTAGAAATGCAAAGCATTGTGTAAGCCCAAGGTGGTCACGTGACCCAGCCCCAAAAGGGGGGCAAGTCTCGTCAACGCGACATTATCTCACGGAATCTATAATTAGTGTCGACGGATGATAAAATTTTGTTTGGAGGGTATAATCGACGTGTCTGCGGTGCAGGGCTGTCCGACCAGGATACGAGTGGCGCAACACTCCTGCACCCAGCGCCTGGCTCAGTCCCCACGTTTATAAACACGTCAACTCAGTCACAGAAAAACCTTTTAGAGGTATGTATTGAATTAAACTTTGCATCAACCATTTGTTTTAGTTAAAAGAATGACCCAATGACTAACATCTTGCAAAATATTAAAATCGAGAAAATCTCTTTATTTTCAGAATAGCCCGAAAAAAGTAATTTGGAACAGCGTCAAAACAATCATTTCTACCCCCTTTTTTATACTGCATCTAGAACCTGACGTGATAAAAAGCAAAAATGACTACACTATTTTATGTTCAATTATCAACTCTATGTGTAAATATATAAAGGTTGACATGTTGACGTATTTAACGACGTGTGATTTAAGCCTGCACTGTATATAGTTTACCGAGTATCGCGACTATGCCCCCCACCGCTGCAACAATAAGAAAAGGCGCTCAGACCCGACACATTCACTACTACGTCTATGTTAAATAAAACAACATTTGCGACGGGACTTGTCCAGCCCAATCTAAAAACATTATTGAATAAATACATTATTTCAGTAAGTATTATTATTGTACTGGTTTAAAAAAAACACAAACAAAACAACTATCAGACCAGATCATCAGCGCTGGTCTAAAATACGCAAGTTATATGGTTCATTTGTTTAATTTTTAGATAGACAACGACCAACTGTAAACTAGAATATGCTGTTAATTGAAACATGGAAAAACACAAATTACTTCGAAAACGTGTTCGTGTGTGAGTGTGAATTAATATCTCAGTATCTACAGTTTGTTCTGCGGGCTGCACGCGGAGGTGTGTATGTAGGGTAAACTACCCAATCACTGTCATCCTTCCAATTATTGTCATGGTTTTATTTTAGAGGCCGAAAATAAGGATTCTTGACATTTAAGCATTAAAACAAAAACAATATATAATAAACTAGAAAAGCAATTTAACTTAAGCTGGATAAAATAGAGGAGGGTGCCAATATTTGGTTATAGAAGATTGCTACTTAGCTAAATTATATAGAGATACACTTATTAGCAACATACGATTAGCATTTTTATTTGGCAGTTCTTATTTTTGACCGACCGAAAAATTACTCCTCCTTTATTTCAACTCAATTCGACACGTATATTTCTTTTTTTAGGCATGATAAATTCGTCATAATAATCGACGGTTCCTAAAAGTGACAAAAATTGGGTAGTTTACCCTTCTTTGAAAATTAATTTGTGTATGTACGCATAATTATTTCAGTATCTTCAACTCGTGTTGCGGGCGGCACTGCGTATGAACTCGTACTATTTGTCTACATACCTGCGTATCTCGAGCTCGTCCTGCGGGCGGCGCGCGGTGTTGTCGGGGAACACCAGCTCGCGCTCGTCCAGCGCCGGCAGCAGGCCGTTCAGGAAGTCCCGGAAGTATGTCCTGTACCTGCGTATCTCGAGCTCGTCCTGCGGGCGGCGCGCGGTGTTGTCGGGGAACACCAGCTCGCGCTCGTCCAGCGCCGGCAGCAGGCCGTTCAGGAAGTCCCGGAAGTATGTCCTGTACCTGCGTATCTCGAGCTCGTCCTGCGGGCGGCGCGCGGTGTTGTCGGGGAACACCAGCTCGCGCTCGTCCAGCGCCGGCAGCAGGCCGTTCAGGAAGTCCCGGAAGCGCTTGAGCGCCGCGTAGAAGGGCACCTTGTCGGCCGCGCGGGGCAGCTGCGCGCAGCGCGCCGACGACGACGGCATCACCCACATGTACTGCGGGGGGCGGGGGAGGGGGGTTACTGGCGGGTCCGAAACTAGGCTCTCATGGGACGACTTTAAAACTAATTTTTATTTAAGCATTAAAATAAATGCTTAAATAAAAAATATATCTTAAATATTGAAATTGTTATATGTAATTGTTATAATTTAATATAATTGTTTAAAGATTACATAATTGTATGTTTCGTTTTAGCTAATAAGTTTAATTTAGTTTAGTTTTAGCTTTCAGGGAAATCTGAAAACCAGCGCTGGAAACCGGGTAACCAGTTCCCAGCATCCGCTGAGATGGCACCTTTTGTTTCTTTTAGCATAGTATATTTTAATTATATGTTCAAAAATATTTATGTTACTAAAGAACAATAAAAATATTTGTATATGTATTTGTAAAACTTAGGATAATCCATAAGCTCATAGACTGACTAATAGAACTAAAGAATTGCAAGAAATTACTTATTTTTCAAAATAACACTTCTTCCAACTAAACTTAAATTTTTTTGAAGTCTTGAAAACAGTGAACCTCTGTTATCACCTCTTTGTTCGATGTAAGTAAGGAGCTTCTTAAATGCGTTTTTCATATTAAAAAATTATATATATAAGACTGATTTGACCAAGTTTGATGAACAAAGGAGAGGTTAAAATAAAAAGAAGTTCTATCAACAGTTTTTTTTACTTATTTACTCATTAATCATTTAAATAAGATTTCTTTAATCAGATAAATAAATAATTTACTGAATCCTGAGCAGCACTTACAGTATTAGTCCCAGCGATGGTGTCTGGCTGTTTGCCGAAACAAAAGTCCTTTTTGCCAGAGAACACCTCGTAGATAAGTTTCCCGTTGAACACGGCCACCTGTCGCAATACAAACATAACACTATTAGCTCTAAATGATTTCTTGATAGCTAACTCATAGACTTCAACAAAACAATTAATGAAAACGCTGTGCCCGTAGCAAACCTCTCTCGGTTTGGCGGGAACGCCATGGCGCGAAAGTTCACTAAAGTAAATCAGTAACTTGGCTCGGACGGAAGGTTTTGTAGATTCTCGAGCAGAACACCAGAGCCTATTCTTCCGTCTGGAGCTAGCCGGCTTGTACACAGACCCCCTGGATGGAGCCACGTTCTGCACATGTATGTATACCTAGTCGATTCTTAAGACGGTGCGGCACCAAATTAGAAGAAATTAAAAAGTGGCAACACTGTATGGGAATTTTCAAAAATCGGTGATTCTATTTTTTTAATTTCTACATTTTTGTGTAGTAAGCTGCAATATACTGATACTGGCCACTTATTCTAATTTAGAACACTTAAAAAAAAAGAAAAAAATTAAACGCTGTTTGTTTCTCGATTTTTTTTTTAATTTATAGGCGCAAAATTAGCTAAATGGCTATTCACCGAAGAAATTATTCCCATGTAAACAGGAAGGCAAGTTACTACTTAAAACGATCGACTCGTAATTGTATCGTTAGCATTGCCGCTTTAACAAAGACAATTTCTTATACACGCCAAAAAGAAAACAGCAATGGTTTACGAAGTCACTATCACTACAATAACGAGTCGATCGTTTTTAGTTAAGAAACTTGACGTCCAGGTCACTGGATGAGGGTCGAGCATACCGGTCGTTGTGGCAATTTATGGGGGAGGCATATGCCCAGCAGTGGACGTATTTTGAATGAAAAGATGATGATGATGAGGATACCTTGGGTCGGAAGGCCTGCAGCTTCTCCAGCAGCACGGCGGAGCCCTCCTTGATCTCCCGGCGCGTGAGGTCGGCCGAGCCCTTGGTGGCGCGCGGCACCATGTTCGTGAACCCGATACCGAAGTTTAGCAGCTGAGGAGGTACAGACCAACACACGTTATTTGTGAACATTCTGACATCAAACACTAAATATAAAATCGTCAATTGGAAAAGTGAGAACATGGTCGTTCTTTACGGGTCCGTCAAATCGGATCGCAAAAAACGGATCACAGTCCAAAAAAATCGCGAAATTGCAAGAAAAGGTCCAATCGAATTCGCGATCCCTTTGGACTGTATTTTAGTTTATATGAACTCCAATCGGATCACAATTTTAGTACCTAAGTTAAAACATAGTTTTTTTTTTAAATAAAATACAAAACTTTTTCTTAGAATAACTCTTTGTTAAATCTTAATTAATTATTAAAATGCAAGCATGGCAAAACTAGTAAAGAAATGAAAGAATTAGATTAGTTCATATGGGTCCGCGTACCAGGAGAACATAAATGAGTACAAGTCTGTCTTGTCTGCTTGTTTGTGTGCTGAGTGTGTACCTTGTAATCCTCGTCGGCGGACATCTGTTCCCGCGTGAGTCCGGACAGGTAGAGGCACTTCCAGAAGTGGTTCCCGGGGCCGGCGTAGTGGTGCCCCTTGTACGCCGCGAACAGGCCCGGGTTTATGCCGATCTGGGCAAAGGGAGGGGCGCGTTAGTAACTTATACATTTTTATTATTATTAGCCTAAGCTGTCCCACTGCTGGGCATATGCCTCTTTCCCTCTTTTTCATACTTCCCTGTCCTGAGCGGATACATAAAAAACAAATAAACCTAACATATTATTTTTGCGAGGTCTGATGGGTAACATCGGATTTTAGGAAAATTTTAGAAATATTTATATAGATATAATATAAACATTTTCGCCATCATTATTTCATGTACTTTAATTTTCTATGCTGTTTGTATTGTCGCCAAATTGAATTGTAATGTCAAAAAGAAAAAAAAAGAGGTAAATTGTAAAGTAGAGTTTGTTACCCCTTTCTTCTCTACGCTGTAAAATAATTGCGAAAGGGAGTAGAATCGTTTGACAGAGGAGGGCTCGTTTGGGGGCGTCTCCAGGCGACCATTGTCGTAAGGCAAGGCAAACATTTGTTTGCCTGAGCCGCTTGGTGGGCACCCTGAACTACCTCGCCTCTCACAGTATAGGATACTTTACCAAATAAGGTATGAATAACTAAAATTAGATTAGATGTAGTCTATTGATTTTCAATGAGTGATATCTTGTATCTTATATTGAACGGGCTTTCCCGGCTTACTTCGTTACGCCATAGAATATAAGATACTACAAAGGACTTGGCTCTATAGAATAGACTATGTTCTTTGACTGCCCAGAATAGCCGAATAAAAACAAACACAACCACAAACCACCTGTCAAAATATGTAAACAACGGAAAAAATATTGCACCTTGGGTTATATTATTTGAGTTTAGGTAAGGATCCCTAATTTTTTTGAAAACCTTATATAGCCTATGACACTCGGGGTTAATGTAGCTTCGTACCAGTGAAATAATTTTTCAAATCGGTTCAGTATTTCCGGAGCCTATTCGTTACAAACAAACAAACAAATCTTTCCTCTTTATAATATTGCTATAGATAAAGATTTTTTGACTTGGACTTTTGGCCATCAAACGGGTTTCTGCAGAAAGCGGTGAGAGGGGCCCGACTGGTGAGTGGTGAGTGGTGAGTTGTGGCTGGAGACGGATCGTACTCACAATGATGATGTCGAGGTTCTCGGCGAGGTGGTCGGGCAGCGTGCGGCGCGCCACCTCCTCCTCGCTCATGCCGTTGAACCGGTCGTGCTTCTTGCGCTCCTTCACCGGCCGCGGCACGCCCTCCGCGCCCTCCATGCCCTCCAGCTTTATCTCCATCCTGGCGACACCAACAATACACATCGCTACTTTGTGTAACTAGTTACTTATAGCTAGTATATCGCAGACTGGGTACAGTAATCTATTGCTCCGGCTCACTCAACAGTGTAAAAGTTAAAACCAGACCCTTTATTACGGCCACATTTGCAATAACAATAATGCTTTTCGTCAGCTTCTGATTTTTTTAAATATTAACTGTGACACTCTAGAGGACGAAAATATGCTTTTTGTCCTCTATTTGCAATGGCAAATGTAGCCGTAAAAATACCCCAGCAATCTTATTCCGTTATGCTAAAAAAATGGCTAAATAACCTATCCTTCAGTAACGCTTTAAAGACATTTTTTATATAATGTATTATATGGTAAATAAATGTTTTATCGGAAAGTAATAAATGTTTTAACTACATCTAAAGATACTATAGAATTTTTAAGAAAAAAAACTATGTATCTTAATGTAGCACCAAACGGAACCAGCTAAATTTTGAAAGTGAGTCAAGTAGGATGAATGGATGATTTCAACATCTAGTATGTATCCTTTACTATAATAATACTTAATTTATCTGTAGAATCGACTTGCAGCTGAACTCGAATATAATTATAAAAAAAAAAATATGTTTCTTTCACCTATAAATATAAATATAGTTCATAATGAGAATCATAATAATTAAATTCTAGTAATTCATCATCATCATCATTTCAGCCGTAGGACGTCCCTGCTGGACATAGGCCTCCCTCAAGGCTCTAGTAATTATTTTTTTTAATTTATTTAGTAGGTCAAGCACCCCGTCCCTAGTGCGTTGCTAGAATTCGCTAGCGCGGGAAACTCGCGGCAGCGCGGCGGCGTGGGCGGCGGCGCGCACGCAAATAGCGGCGCGCGTCACTTGCCTCCCGCGCCCCGCCTTCACCACCCCGCACCCCGCCCCCCGCTGCCCCGCCGCGGCGACCCGACCCGTCATTGTTAGATAATAAATGAGCCCTACAGAAGGTAGGACTTCACTGACAGTCCTACATGTAGGGCTTGCATGGAGGCGGACGAAACTAACAAACACTTTCTACTAGACTGGAAACAGGTAGAAGAATACAGACGTAAGTAACGTGTGCGCGTTGCTGAGCTTCGTGGAGGAGCTGGGGTGGTTACAGTAGCGCTACCCCCGCACACGCAGAATAGGCACGATAGCTGTCAAATTGCGGAAATTCACCAGTAAACTAAACTAAACTAGGACTTCAGGGCTCGCATTCTGAATCTCATGAGGTTACATCTCGTTTTCAAGATTTTGAAACTACCGTTTTGATACTTTGCAGAACCCAGACAAGGCTGTCTTTCACACTCACTAAGTTTGAGTTTACTCAAGCCTGAATCCGTTTTCGACTAGAGATTAGCCTGATCCGCTTATGCTCCGTCGAGCATATGCTCACTGTTTTGAAGGCGGAACTCAACTGCGTATTAATTTAAGCAGGGGAACTAGTAAAAGTATTTTTTTCCAAGTGTAAACTCCAACTCGAACGCGGATAGCAGCCTCAATGGGACTTACGAAGTACTGTTTGAAAACCATTCCGTCGAATCCTCGAAGGTTCGGGTTCGATTCCCAGCCGATACAAACATAAGTACAGTATACAGACATATCGATATCTGCTTCTAATAATGTTGGTTTCTGGCCGCACAACACATGCCTATATTGAATAAATATTTTGATTGATTGATTGAATAAGGATCTCTAAATGATTGCCATATTATTATTATGGTAATAGTGCAGGCACCCCACGACCCACGTGTGACCTGCGCACGCGCCGGCTTGCTTTAATCTCCTCTCGCGCTACTTTTGGGGTATTTTTAAACGCGATCGTTTCCGCCACTGTCGCCGTTTTTTGGAAACTTTACGTGAATACACCGTCACTAGCTAGCACTTGGGGAGGGAGACGGGGACTTCGCATCAAGAGCGGACCCCGTAATTATTACACTTGCTGATTCTGACAAGGCAACAAGTGATCCAACGGGTTTAAGCTGTACATTGTCTGCCAGTGAATCATTAACAGAATATAAGCAAAAAACCCTCAACATAAGACAATTTGGACATGGAACTTTGCCAGAGATCGCCAAAAGGACAAACATTCTGGTTTTCCCCTAATCGCGTTTTCGACATCCATATATGGAAGGAGATGAGGTGGTGGTGGTACTCTAATCCGTCACACCGCAAACTAACATCAGTCCAGTAGTTTTAGAAACTTTTCAAGCTACTTTCGAGTCTCGTCCTCGGCCGAGCCCTGCAGCGACGGACCGACAGATCGGGTCACGATTACATCTGACATGTAAAGTACAAAATCATGATTCCCAGATCAAGATAGAGGCAGCTCTTGAATGCCAGTCAACTTTTAATTGAATTAATTATGGTTTGTTCAATCCACATACATTAAATTACTTATAAAACTGATCTTGAGCGAGATTAACCCCAAATAGATGATTTTTTGCGAGTCCGCGTGTCCTTATTTAGAGTATTTACGTGTTACAGGCTCCCGAAACAAAAATCGGCTTTCAAAATTGCAAATATCGGCGTCGTATCGCATCTCATCGCATCGCTGTGTTTGTGAGCCCTTATTCTAGACTTCCCACGTCGAAGTACCTAGCCTAGGAAATCTAGGTAAACAGCGAGCCGCGAGCGGACGCTCCGCAGTCCGCAGAGCGCACATAAACCAGCAAACGTATAAACATGCTGAAGGTCGGCGGCGTCCTTGCGATGTGGGTCGCGCTAATTCTAGCGGGTCGTAGACCTGCGCACGCGCAACATGCGACAACGTTGACAACGGCTGGTGCCAGCCCATCACTACATATTATACCTAAACCTAAATCGGGCTACCCAGAGACTACATTTTTTTCAAAGAACTAGGTTTTTCGTGTGATAGATGATAGGTGATAGATTTTCGCAGCTTACAAAATCTTGAAGTTAAATGGAACAAAATATTCATTACTAGCTGTCGCGGCGAACTTCGTATCGCGCCTTGCAATTTTATATGGAAAATATATTGAAGTAGATAGATAATATAAGAGTGTGTGCGATATGATAATCCAAATAGAGCTAGAAATAGAGATAATGCAAAACAGAAGAGTAGCGATTATACTGTGTGTGTTCTTTATAAAAAGATAGTAATAAAGATCAACTGACCCGTTCTCATCCTTGATCTTTTTCTTGCGTCCCCTCTTCTTGGGCTGCGCGAGTAACGCCTGGTGGTGCAGGTGATGCGGCGCGGCGTGAAGCGGCGCCCCGTGATGCGGTGCCCCGTGATGCGGTGCACCATGATGCGGCGCCGCGTGATGCGGCCCCGGCGGCAGCAGCCCGCACAACGCGTCCTCTTCAACAAACGAATACGGATCTTCCATTTCCCGTTTGATCCCTCCGTTGTACATATCGTGCTCTCTCGTCATGTCGTAAGGAACGTCCTCAGGCGACCGCTTCATAGCGTAGCTGGGGAAGCTGTAGTGCTGGTGGTGCTGGTAGTGGTCCGGGTGGTGCTGGTGGGGGTGAAGGGGCGGCGGTGGCGGCGGCGGCTCATACCGCGGCGGGAACTGTTGCTGCTGCTGCTGCTGCTGTTGTTGTTGTTGTTGTTGCTGCTGTTGTTGTTGCTGTTGTTGCTGGAATTCAAAGGGTTGGTTAGTTAGCTCAAGGTAACCCAAAGGGCTATGGTCGAAGTTTGCATAAGATCTAAAGTCACTGAAATAGCCCAAATAATTGCGATACTTTACTGGCAATGGGTAGGGAACATAGCTCGAAGTACAGATGGTCGCTGGGGCCAAAAAGTTCTCTAGTGGCGACCGCAAACCGAAAGGAGTAGGCATAGTAGGCAGACCTCCCTCAACGTGGTCAGACGACCTGCTGGCAGCTGCGGGACTACACTGGATGAGTGTCGTTCAAGACCGGTGTATGTGGCTAATAAGGAAGCATATGTCCAGTAGTGGACGTCCAGCTGTTTTTGCTGGTCTCATGC
Organism: Euspilapteryx auroguttella; assembly: GCA_951802225.1. Lineage (NCBI taxonomy): Eukaryota > Metazoa > Arthropoda > Insecta > Lepidoptera > Gracillariidae > Euspilapteryx > Euspilapteryx auroguttella. Next base: position 7,230,186 of record OX637665.1, read on the forward strand.
ATGACTAACCTGCTGAAAGTGTTGGTAGGGGGGCGGGGGCGCGGGCGGCGGCGCGGGCGAGCCCTCCGCGCTGGAGGGCTTGCGGCGCAGCGGCTCCCCGCTGTTGCTGGTCTCGTAGCCGTCGTCTTGGCTCTCGGCGCACTTCGCCTTCTCTTCACCCTCCTCGCTAAAAAAGAAAGTTGCTTTTAGTTACTGTCCCACTTAAAATGAAAAGGGGAGAACGCAAGTCCCGGTCGGGTGCAGCTGAGTGGTTGGCGAATAGAATACAGCCAGCGAGCTGTTTTAGAGGCGTCATGCCTCGTCATGCGTCACGGTCGCTTTGCGGTTTCCTTCGCAGTGTCTCCCAATTTAAGGGTTCGTATGATATGACCGCAAGGTTGGCCGAATCTGGGATGGCGGTGGACTAGAGTCACCCTCCAGGCTGCAACAACACGCGCAGTTTGAACCAGGAGTAAAGAAAGGAACAGAAGCTAAGCTTCTAAGGTTGTAAGCTCGCGTGACGTAAACTGTAGGTATTCGCACGTCCACTGGAGGAGCCGGTAACATCCGAGGTCTCCGTGCACGCTGCGGCCGCCATCGCCAGTGGCCGCGCATACACGCGTCGTGCGCTTGTAGCGTGTAAATATTCTGGGCCGTTGCATGAAGCTTAGTCTCTGTTCCTTCCTTACTCCTGTTGTTCGAACTGGTGCTCATGGTCAGCCGTCAAGGCGGCGTCAGGCTAGACGCGGCTCGCTGACACGCAGGTCACGGCAATGAGATAGTTGATACTATCAAGCTGTGCTCTGCTCACGCATGCGTGCGATGCATGTCATCGTCAGGTGCTGTTTTTGTACCCGCGTCCTAGCATAGACTTGCCTTGATTTTTAGATCAAACGAGCTGTCCCGGCTTACTTCGTTACGCCATAGAATATAAGATACTACAAAAGACTTGGCTCTATAGACTATGTTAATAAAAGTACAAACAACAACAACAAACCACCTGTCAAAATATGTAAACAATGGAAAAAATATTGCACCTTGGGTTACATTATTTGAGTTTAAGTAAGGATCTCTAATTTTTTTGAAAATCTAATATAGCCTATGACACTCGGGGATAGTGTAGCTTCTTACCAGTGAAAGAATTTTTCAAATTGGTTCAGTATTTCCGGAGCCTATTCGTTACAAACAAACAAACAAACAAACAAATCTTTCCTCTTTATAATATTGGTATAGATATAGGGATCTATTGCCGTCCTCAATGAAAATAAGAAAAATATTTTGACTGATAAGTATACATTGCGGCTATAACATAGGTGAATCGTTGTCTAAATACAAAGAAATTCACCTGTAAACCCGCAATGCATACTTATCACATGTTGAAATGTTTTTCATTGAGAACGTCAATAACCGAACAGTTTAAAGTTGAGTTTGAGCCATATCCTTGACCTAGACCTTTTGATTTCAGTTAAAAGCGCTCTATGTATGTTACGCCAACAACGAAAACTACTGTCCAACTATTGTAAACAAAGTTACCGTGGACGTCGCGTCGGTATCGAAAGAATATCTGTTGTCAACAAAAGCAGCCATGTTTACATTTCACACATGTTCACACAGTTAAGTAATATTTAAATCATCAAATTGATAAAAGGCAAGCCGAGCATCCTTAGTTTTATACGTTATAATATGTAATAGTATGACTAAATAAATAGTATTACGCTTACGCTTTATTTGCGCTAATGAAATGCTATCGAGATATTTCCAACTGTCCACGTGTTTTCTTATTTCGCATAGTTACGTCACGATCTCGATGCTTTTCTGTATAAAAGCTTAAACTCAGCAACCGCTCGCTGGTTTCTCCATACATACGTATAGTCCTCAAAGCAAAGAGTCAGTCGTGAATGTACCCCTTCAGCGAGACGAGGCGTGAACCGCCATGACAGCCGGGCCGAGCGAGCGCGACGGAACATGGGGACTGCACCAGACAGAGAGAGAAGGGTGATAGCTCACACATTCTTGCGTGAAGGTCCGCAGTTGCAAGGAAACACAATAAACATGTTAGCAAAATAAACAGACGATATTAATGCACACTGGTCAGTGCAGGCCATGAGAAATAGGTTGCGATAGTGGGGTCAGGCGCGGAGCCGCCGCCGCCGCGGCGCAGTGCAGGGCGGATCAAAGTCAGTCGGACTGAATAATATGTTGCATGCATATCAATCATTATCAGCTGTTAGCCTTTGACGACGCTTTTCATCAAGAAGGCTATCCGTATCCGTTACGCATAAACAAAGTGTTATTAAAAATAAATGGTCAGATTATACTTTTACTTTCGAACTACAAAAGTGAATCGGAAAAATTTTATAGAAGGCAATAAATTATAAGATAATATTAGATTTAGGACTCGAAGGTAAATCTTTACGAGGCCTATTACACCGACACTAGCATATGACATACGCGAAAGAAAATCATATATTCGATCATTGTATGACATTCGATTGTTATTTAGTATTTTTAGCGCACCATTGACACTCATTTGCAGAATTATCGCATAATTTAAAACATGCCTCGCGTTTGCCAGTCCCGCCCACCCAACTCTACCAAACATTTTCCTCTCGCCAAAATCAGGTTGTTCAGCGTTTTGTACACTTTTATTACTTGAATAAATGGAACTTCAAAACCTAAAACATACTAGAAGCACCAACTGCCTTTTCGGGATACTTCACGACCTATACAATGTTAAAACATAGCATACTTGCGTAATAATAAGATGTAAGTATCTTTAATTTAAAGAGTCACCATTGAAACAGGTTGTATCTATCGGGAGCGTGATAGCGCCCTGCGTCACCCAAACATGTCACAACCACGGCTGCGGCGCGTAGCGCCACGCCAGCGCACACGGGGCAACTAGTGGCGTTCACAAGTCAGCAAGATCTTCACTAAATATTTTCACAAAACTGATTTAATCGCAGATTCTAATCCAAAAATAAATAGGAGCAAAGCGAAATCGCGTGAATCGCCTTACACAGACACAAGTTTAAATATTGTTGGCCTTGTAGATGAAGAAGAACGATTATAATTTCTCATAATAAGAAGACAAGAATTTTATTATTTAATGCCATGTCATGACCCAATAAATCAATAAAATTACCACTGAGGTTTCCACCCTAAACATCGACTTAAGTTTCGAGTTTAACTTCACCTGAGGACGCCACCAGTAGCTCTCGAGTGCAAAAAACAGCACTCGAGAACAGAATGTCGAGATCCTCAAGAGCCGCACTATCAGCTATTGCCTCACCTCCTATCACGGGTTGCACAAGAGACGCGGCCGGCGGAGAGGCAACTGCGCGCGCGCAGGCGAGAGGTGGCGAAATTCGCGACAGCTTCACGGCGACCGGGATTAATCCAAGGACACCGCTCGGCTGCTCGCTGCTCAACGGATATTTACATACGCTATTGCAATAATGCTTCTTTCTGGCAATTATAGCGAGAAGACCACCGTTTATTTAGATTTAGACGAAACAATCAATTGAGGGTGAACACTAGTTAGCACGACTGTCGTCAGCAACTGACTCCAGCGTCGACTTGACGCTGGAGTCAGTTGCAAATGGTGAATCTAAAGGAGTCTGACACCAAATTTACCCTCTTATTCATAAAAAGTTAAAGAGGATTTTAGTTATTTGACATATGTCAATTTGGACTGGATGTCACGTATTTACCATACAACAAACCAGCAAAAAAGACCTCCAGTAACGCTACTTAAAATGTACTGTATCTTTATGAATAAGACGGTTAGTTTCTAACCCTCTTATTCATAAAAAGTTAAAGAGCATTTTAGTTATTTGACGTATGTTAATTTAGACTGGATGTCACGTATTTACAATACTACTTAAAATCTACTGTATCTTTATGAATAAGACGGTAAGTCTGTAGTCTATAAAAATAAAGGCTTTAGTTGATTTTGATTTATTTCTTACTAACTTGCAATTTGGTGACGAAGTGACTCGCAATAAGGAAGGAAAAGCTATTATCGAAGCTGTAACAGGGAGGATTATGAATTGTTAAATGCTGGCGAAAAGTCAGACAAAATAATAAAGACAAAAAGCTAACAATGCACCATCATGATCATCAGCACAATAGAACGTAAACAAAGATGAATACGATAAAACTCTACATCTCCATTCAAGCCCACGAATTATTTCCGAAACGATCTAACAAATAAAAAAACTTGTAAAGTAAACTACACTAGTAAACTAGCCGCCCGCTGTAACTAGGCAACAAGTCAAGCGTAAGGTCAGAGATCTCGATGAATGAATAAAATTGTAAGTTTATTTTTACCTGTTGCATAAAACATTTCGCAAACGCGGCCATTCAGCGGCTTCGGGAAACTAAACTTCTGATAACTTCTCCCATCCACACGACTGCTGCACTAGACCAACCTTCGAACGAGCAAACTGTTACATCGACAATGAGAGAGGATGCAGTGGATCTTGAGATACATCTTGACAGGACACAGACTTAGTTTGCAGCGAACCAAATTTTACCTCATGGTGTCGTTCGCTTTGCGCTTTAATCGTTCAATGCTCAAAATGCATACCTGATAATAGGTAATACCACATAATTTTATCATTAAATTCAATTTATAGTGCTCATACATAACTATTTCGATGGAGCCGTTACTATAAATGGCCCTTAGCTGCCGCTCTTATAACCAAGATCGAAACTGTGCTCGACACATCCATGTTTCCGAAAGAATACTGGCTGCTTTCACAGATTTCAAAAAAACTACAATAAAATATTGTATGGTAGTTTATGTGTTGTAGGTTGCAAGGTTGCTTACAGAGCTCGCATGTATTTCGGTAAAAAATGAAAAATGTGCCGAAGCAAATCCACGACGAATAATAAGCTTTGTTACAGAGAGGTACTATAGCTAGTGTACTGTACACGGAGGTACCAACGTATTTTGTGCCAAAGGCGATCGATAGCTAGCGACATTACGCCGGATCGTCACGTCCTTGCCGCCGCCGCCGCCCCGGGCCGTCATCGGAGCATCGCTCATGCAAATGCGACGAGAGATCTCGTTTACATTCCACCTTCATCAGAGTTGCCCAGATTTATGGTGCCACGTGACTCGCAGGTTCAGGCTCCATGCCGACGAATATGTTACTTTGTTCTTTCGCTGATGATGATGACTCACAATCACAACAAAAGCACGCACTAACTCATTCGTTCTGCACCACTGCATGGGTCAGATAAAAGTTTTAGCAGTGTTAAACTTCTTTAAAAAGTATCTCGAGATAAAGCGTTCTTTTGGATGACTTCTAATAACATACACAAATGTAACCAAAACCATCCATCCTCGTAAACATATTCCTTGCAAATAAAATTATTTGAATTTGAATTTTGCCTTTTAGATTCTAATGATTTTTCAGACACGTGACTATAATGGTTACAGTTCATGTTTTCGAAATTGTCATTGCATTTGAGTGGATCTGGATATCACGCCGTGATATGATCAGAATTTTAAGTAACCTATGATATTGATTAAGAAAATCGAGAACGTTATTGAAGCCAAGCATCTTTGCGTGAACCATTGTAATATATTATGTAGTCACTCCTGAAGAGCTTTATTCTAAGAAAAGTCCTTTGATACGATTGTTTATAATATAAGAGAGATCTAATTAAAATACGGCTACTCCAGCAAGCAAGGCCAATTAACGTTTTAGTTGAGGATCTGATTTGGTGTTAACGACACAGTCAAGGTGGGCGGCTGCACGATCATCGACATCGATCGGCCCGGGGCAGTCTGCTCTGCTGGCTAATATAATGACATCTAGGAATATAACCATATTGTTTTGTTTCTTAAGTTGAGGAAACAAGGGAAGTCTTGTGTAAGTCCTTCCTTCTGCAAGCGTTCATTGATCTAGGCTACGTTTCTCGGAAAGGCGAGAGCGCATTTATGATATTATTTTCCTCCAAAAAGAAGTAAAAGTAGCAACGCTAATGGCACTCTTCCACTTCGACAGCTCTAGTGCGTCTTCCTTTGTAGTAAGTTGGCAAAACGCTAATGATCACAATTTTTGACATTTTGAATCTAGACTTTGCTCTTTGTGTTGTTTCTATTTACGAATCGAAATGAATGACTGTGGGATGTGATGAGAAGACGAGTGAAGAATTGTTGTTAGTAGTGATTGCCTGGAGCTCGGCGATTGAAGGACGCTGCAGGAGTTTACGACGTTCCGGCCATCAGTTCCAAGCGGCTACTTTTAATATCGTTCCCACATTCCGACGACTCGACCGGTATTCGGTAATTCTAGGTATACAGAGAACAGATGTTACTGAAATTTGGGAACCAACAGAGAGAAAATTAATGTCATTACTGCAAAATTGTAACAGCTGAGGGATGGACAAAAAGGTCGCTTCATACTACGTACGCTACCTCGACGAATACAAGTCTAGCTCAAAGTATAATGTAATCTGACAGATTTTTTGAATTATAAACCAATCCCGTTTATTGTAACACAGTAGCAAAGTTTGTGAGCCATCAAGCCATATGTGACTTAGAAAATCTTCCTAGTTTAGCAAAGTGCCTTCGACATCTTGTTATTAGGTCTGGAGTTAGGAGGTAGGTCGTGTTCGTTACTGATATTGGTTTTACTTACTGTTGGTGGCAGTCAAGGACGGCGTAACGTCTATGGTCTCGGAAGTGTTACGCCGTCCTAGACCGCCACTGTAATTACGTGACATAGTTATCATTCCAGTAGAGCGCGAGACCTACTGTGAGCAGGCTGATACTCTTATCTCCGTTCATACATTGATGCCATGTAACATGATTTACATTACACAGTCAACTATTTGCTTTGACATTAATGATACCGAGAGAAAATCTGATCTAATACAAGACAAACAAATAATCAGCACCAACTAATCCGCCTCCCTATTTAACGTGGGTTTATTTGTAAATAATTCGAGATTAGATATACAAAACAAACTTAAAACGTTCTAAAATCAATCAACTCTTAAAAATCGACCACAAAATGGCAAAAGCATACTATAATCTACGATCGATCGCATAATTTATGAACGTTGCCTACATATTATTATTATATCTTTGAAGAGAGATCCATGAAGATTTGGAAGCAGCAGTTTCCTAAATCCGGAGGTGAGCAAGAAGGATGCGGGCAGGTGACCTCCCGCGGGGAACATAAAAAATCGATACTCAAGTGCAGCGGCTAGGTCGGTGGTACCACGTATACTGTCGCAAACTATTTAGATTTTGATTGGCGTGCGGAACATACCCTAGTACATACCTGTTTCAAAAGCATATCTTAAACCCTAGATTTGAACCAGTATGTAAGTAACATCAAAATCGGTAACCGTTACAGTAATTTAGAACGAATAGGATAGAATAGAATGGATTTGAAATTAGGATCTGCATTGAACCAAAGGCAAACACTCATGCTGCAATGGCTTATTAATAGCATAGAATGCTTTGTGCTAGATTTTAAGCATGTCTAGTGTATCTGTAAGTTTAGAAGCAGAGTTGAATATTTAAAATCTGGAAGTTTTCTCTAGTTTGCTAACCTACCGTGCACCGTCTATATCTTCCTTTCCATAATAACTACCCTAGTTCCTCGAAGTTGGCGGACTACGTGACCAAAGGTAGATAGATAGCAGCCGGCGGATATTAACGGCTTCGGGTCAACAGGTCAAGTTCAAGCCTAGATAAATCCGCGCCTACCGAGGTCCGCGTGGGGACACTCCCTAAATACATTTTTTTGCAAATGCCAAATATGCATAATTAGTTTTAACAATACTTCAGAGGCCTATTCAATCGACACTAGCTCCAATTGCAAAAAAAAACTTATAAATCATGTGTCTATAATTAATGTGTGACCCTAGACAATGTTGGTTATTATTTTAGGGTAGGTACTGTTAATTTAGTCCTAAGTTGACCTAATTATACTGATTATTCTTTAAAGTGGTCTCTTTTAGCAACACTTTATAAATTTCTTAGGACTTTAACCAAAAGCCACGGAACATAGGTAGGCCTCTTAAATTATAAATTATTGGTTCCACGTAACACCTAATATTTGAAAGGATAGTTACACAAACAAATAAACGTTGTGAATTTGTACAGAAGTGTTTTTATTACCCATATACGCACACAAGTTACACGCATGTAAGCGACGTTCCGAAGAGAGGGCATTTCGAACGTTTGATGTACGTAACTTGGTTTGGTATATTCTAGAAAATTACAAAATCCTAAATAACGAAATATAATAAAAATATCTTTTCTTCACTTCAAATAATTATAAGGCCTTGAAAAAGAAAGTCGGTCAGCAATATTTAAACTTATCCAATCCTTTTCTAATCTTCATAATGTTTAAAGGCTAAGCTTTTTTTTTTTAATTTTTTTGGGGTTCAAGAACTTTTTAAATGTTTCCATGCTAGACAACTGTCAGTTTTGCATCCTTCGTCCGTCTGTAACAAGTCTCGCGCCGCGTTACGATAATTGGTTTTGTAGGTGTAGTAGAAATTGTAGAAAATATGGTGCAATTATCAGATACTGCTTGCTTAGGTATCCTAGAAGGAATACTTTCAGTGTGCAGCTCATCTCGGAGCTGCTTGACCGCTTATATAGTAAACTAGTGTGCGCCCCGCGGCTTCGCACGTGCTATTCAAAATACGTTCTATTCAAAAACGCAAGATCCCGATTTTACGTTCAATGGGATTTTCGGTATAAAAAATCAGCATTTCAAACTCTAGCTAGACTATCTCTGGGTCCCAAATTTATTTTCAATCGGTTCAGTAGTTTAGGCATGATTACGTAACAGTAACACACAGACGGACAGTTTTTTTTTTTTGCATTTTATAATATTCATTATGGATCTGTCGTTAAAAGGCGATCTTATAAACAATAAACTTGACTTTCAATACCAGTCAGTGATAGAGCTTCTTACAGACAAAGGGACAGCTATTCTAGGGTTCAGTGTACGCTTTTGAATACGGAACCCAAAAATGAATCCTGGTAAAATAGTTTCACGTCATCAGAGCACAGAGCTCGCTGGCTTTAGCTGGCAGATAGATATAGGTAAGCTAGGTATACCTAGAGCTAGGCAGGTGTTTCCTTTGTGCCAGCCACACCACACTGCACACTTCGTGAGCGCACTACCTACCTATACCTACCGAGCGACCTATACGTAGACGCTACATGTACATCTATGTATACGCTGGATGGTATTGAGCTACAGCCGTCGGCGCTGCCTGCAAAACGACCTAAGCGACGCAGAGCTGGATTTGTGATTTACGAGCTTTCGAGAATGATGCATTGATTCTATATAGGTAGACTTTTAGGAAAATACAAGTTTTAAGGGCGCTCGTACCCGTACTATATATACTATCTCGCTTGCCTGTTTGTTCTTTGTGCGAATCCGTGCGGTCAGGTCACACACTGTGCTCTGTGTGGTGGCGCTGGCATTATATAGCTTTTTAATTTATAATACATACAGGTTATTTATAAAATTTAATCGTAAACGCGCCCTTATTGACAGCGTTGCGTCTGAACTTTGCATGTTGCATGCTTTTTGGTTTTGAAAAGTAAATATAAACCTGCTACCCTAGCACTTGCATGAGAAAACCTAAAAATATGATCCACAACACTTGTTACTGAATTGTAATCATCAATACATATTTAGCTTTTCGCGTCTGTGTACCTATGATGATATGCTTAGATCTTTAAAACTACGCAACGGATTTTGATGCGGTTTTTTTTTAATATATAATCTAACTAGTCGACCCGGCGAACTTCGTACCGCCTAACCTACTACTATTTTGTGCATGTATTAATACTTATAAACCTTCCTCTTCAATAACATTATATATATTCAAAAAAATCGCATCAAAATCCGTTGCATAGTTTAAAAGATTAAAGCATACATAGGGACAGACGCGGGAAGCTACTTTGTTTTATTCTATGTATTGATATAGAGTCAAGTGATGCAAGAGGAAGGTTTAAATAAGTATAAAAGATGTACAACGTAGTAATAGTAGGTAAGTTAGTAATAGTAGGTAAGGCGGTACGAAGTTCGCCAGGTCGACTATAATTTAAAATAATTTATTTACTTCACCCAAAATGTATTATCAAAGTGAAATCTACAAATCTGACTGAAACCGATATTCCAACCGTAAACCCACGCGACCATCTTTCCCACACAAACCACGGCCGGACTATACATAGCGCAGCACATGGTTCACTATGTACTTGCTGGGAGGATTATGTATGTATAGGTAGTACATAGAACAGTGAAGCGAGGAGAAGAAGGCAGCCGGTTAGGTATAGCTATGTATGTATGTACTCGGCAAGTACGATGACCTACTTAGCTGTACGCGGCCGCATGTGCCTGTGTTTGTCGCTGTGTTGGTTGGTTGGTACATATCTCTGATAACACTCTTACACACGACTCAGACAGTCACTCACACTGTGACTAATTAAATACATATAATTAATTAGTAAGTAAGTATAGGTATGTTTTCTGCGTTACGCAGCAACTGACTCGCAAACCAATCCACAGCCCAAACCACTTCATCATTGGTGTGACCACTTTGGAGCAAAAATAAAGCGTACTAATAAAAATAATTAAAAAATCATAAAAAAGATCGATATTAGCTTGTGCATTAAGGGTTCCGTAAGAAAACTTTCACAAAAAACGAGTTTTTTTTTATAAAAAATAATTAAATAAAACTTGTATATATACTTATAGAAGGAAGCCTTAGAAATTAAGCATCCTGTCCAGTTAGTTTGTAGCGAGCCCGCGGCTCACAAATTCCGCGACATGCATTCTGTGAACTTTAACCTTTACTTTGGCACCTAACCTTGGTGTCTTCATCCTTTTCCATTATAGATTGTTATTTTATTTGTATACAGACCAAATAATTACATGAACTTTAATTTAGTTAGTCAAGTGTGTGTATTATATTTAATTTATAAATTTTTTTAGACGCCCTGGCGCTACATTAAACAAATAAAATATTAAGGTTCCGTAACAGAGGATAAGGGACCCTTTTACTAAGCCTACAAGTCTGTCTGCCACAGAACTCTAGCTCGGAGACCGTAAAAGGTTCGTGATGTGGATTTTGTTTATTAAATATAAAAAAAATTATAATGTATTGTTTGTTACTAGGCAAATACTGAAAGCAATAAACGGTCAAGAGCATGTGGAGCGATGCTTAGTGTATAGTTCCTAGACAGGCTCTAAAATAAAATATTATGGCAGGTTTTTTTTATGCTGGGATATTTGTTTTTGTAGTGGGTTCCAAGATGTGTATGAAACTTAAATAGTGTAACTTCAATAGTTTTGACAATACTTATAGGCAATTGATAGATGGATTGCGTAAAACTATAAATATGAAAGCTTGGTTCCTTTTTCTTGTTTTACTTATCTACACAACCCACTAATTTTTTTTAATTTTTAAAGTGGTCCCTATGCAATAAAATAACATAATCTCACGCCTTTTATTCTCCGGAGGGTTAGGCAGAGGCACCAGCTTGAGAGCCGGACCCACGTTTAGCCGAATTTATGCAATATTTGTCCCTATGCAATCATTAAATTGAAATACAAGCCTTCAAATTAAAGCAGGTAAGAGGGTATAATAAAGCTTAAATTTTTGCAAAATTTCTTAATCACACACACTACAAGATAGCTTACTAAAATCATGAAATATGTTATTTTTTAAGAAGGACCATGGTTAACACCATGGTCCTTCTTAAAAAATAACATATTTAACAATTGTGTGTAAGTGACTATTATTGCAGAATCTCACACTTGACCACATGTTATTATTTATACTAGCACAGAAAATAATGATTAAGAAAGGGACTATGGTCTAATATGATTGATATAAAAAAAATACTTAAAACAATTAAAATTAAGGGGCGGGTACGTTTTTGGCAAGTTTTCATTTCCTCAAGTGTCAAACAAGTGTATTTTCACCAAGCTGTTTTTGATTACAACATTTTATGTAGTACAGTAGTACAGTCAGTTTCACAGAGGGCTACTACTATAAAAACGAGTGTAAATTTAATACAATTTATAAAAAGAAATTGTTGTTCTTATTAGCACCGCACAGTTCACAGTAGGACACAGCATGGCAATATAAATAATAAGATTCTCACAGGTACTCAGATTGTAGCACTTCGCTGCCCGTACATGTGCTGCCAGCCTGCCCAGCAAAAGCTTCATCAAAATTGTGGGACTTGTGATTCTAAGCTTTATTGAAAATTTTGAGATCAGTGAACCACAAAATTATAAAAGGAAATGGAATTCCACCTGATTTTCAACCGAACTAGCATAGCAAGCACAAGTTGGTGGCAACAGCCCCTCATCCTGCTCACTTGTCAATTTGTAAGCTCTGTCATCTTAGTTAGACTCACTCACCGCAGCACAATAAACTCCAAAAATTAACAAAAGAAAAGCTTTTTAATGAGATGAAAGGTTTTATTTAAATTTGTTGTTTTATTATAACACAGACTGTCAGAGACGACCAGATCAGTATGGGTATTACAGTCACATTCCACGGTTATCATTTATTATTACCACCAAGAACTGCAATAGACCCAGAAAGCTAAATTTTTGTAGGGTATAATATAAACACAAAAACAAGCTTAAATAACAAAACATAATTACACATAGGGATAAAAGTGCTATCAAGCAAGAAACATTTATCCATTGGCAGAATTTCAAGCAAGAAAATTAACTTACTAACAAGTAAGTGTTCAAAATTTTACTTAAATTTATGTAGTGATATTGATTTGAGCATTGTGTGAAGGCTGAGGTTAGGCTAACCTCATAGTAGCAGTGCAGAGGGGAGCCCTTTGTTACATTCAGGTATTTTGTAGCAGCTGTTGCCCACAATCCACAATGAATCTGGCAAAATTGTTCCATCATTTATGTTTTTTTTTGTAAATGTAGAAAATCTTTCACTGATGATCTTGCTTTTAATCTTTTAAACAATAAGAGAAGAGACACATGAAAGTGTTGAGATATCTCTATTGCAAAGCATTGTTTACATTGCATTTTAATATGTTTTCTTTCCATTTGTTTTATGTTTTCTTTGACTCCTAATCCTATTGCCACGGCTAATTGTATTAGATGATTAGAAAACAAAACCTTTCTTGAAAATATGAATAATTAACAAGTAATGAAGTAATTGTTGTTAATAAATTTATTGTTAATAAAATTGATAGTGAAAATAAAAGTGATCTAGAAATGGGTCTAATGCTGGCATTAAGCTGTTTATTACATGTTGTAACTGTGTATGGATAATGCAAGAATGTAAACAAATAATTAAAAAGTCATTCACTTGAATTGTTAGAGTTATTAACAGATAGGATGGATAGGTTGCAGTTCTAAGCAATGGGTGAATGCAAATACCTCACCATGATTCGTCGCCACAAACACACACACTGCATCCAAATAAACTACTCTATAGGCTTGTGTCTCACTCAATAGAATAATTCTCATGTAGGTATTTTACAACAACTCTTAACTTAGGACTGACACAATTATTTTATCCAAACAAAACACACACTAAATGCCAACTATCAACATCTCCCAACCTCATGGGGCTGCGGTTAACTACTAAAGGTAGTGGCAATAAGCCAAGCCAAGTGACACCATGGCTGTCTAACCTCAAACTAGCTAGCACATTGAACTTTGGCAGCTGACTGGGTGCATATTCGCAAGATCTGAGAGGCTGGCTGCCGGACCAGTCGGCGGCGCAGGGCGCGCGCTCCGTGGGCGAGGGCTTTGTTCTGGGCGCGTGTGGGGGCGGTGCACGCGTACATGCATGTTGCATGCACCTAGCGCCTAGCCATAACTCACTCGCAGCCACCTCGTGAGAGCCGCGGGCTCAAGGACGCGCCGAGCCGCTCGCGCCGCCCTTTGTCCGCCGCGCGCGGTAAACACGGCGCGCGGTCACGCTCGGCCGCCGCGCTGCGATCGCTTATCGCAGCGGCCACGGCGCAGAGCTCTGCTCGCCGTCCCTCGCCGCCCTCGCGAGGACGGCCGAGGTGGCGTAACGACCGAGGCCCGCGACGCCAGGGCCGAGAGAATGTCGACGGACCGCGGCACGGCAGAGTATCGAACGCAACGTTTCGCAACCTCGGTCTGCCCGAGGCGGACCGAAATAATCCGCGACGCAGGAAGCTCGGCAAGCCTTCTAGCTGGTGGGTACTTACGGCCTGGCCGGGCGGAGCGGGTCCGCGGCGCCGGCGTCCATCGCAGCAAGCCCAGGGCCTGGCCACGGCCGGGCTCCGGGCCGACGGCCGACGTGCGACGCGCACCACTCTCACCGATCTCACTCGGAACGCACGAAGACGCACCGTCGCACCATCTCCACAACACTGCGGATCGACCGCAACACTTCAATCCACGTATAAACACTTCGCGAACGGTGTTTTGTTACATTAGTTGACTTTTCTTTGAAAAATCAATATACATTTTCCCAGAGTTTGGAGAATACGAACGAGTTGATGTCCAGCGCAGGTTAGGTGCGTGAAGTTTGCAAGCTTTTTTAGCGCACCACCGCCGGTGTTACCAACATTTTTTTGCTTATTTTTTGTTCTTCTTGCTCAGATTTTTCTCAACTGATTTGTGATGCACTTCGGACTAGTCTGCGCCGTTTGGGTCTCGCAAAATGCTCGCAACTGCGCAACAGCAGCGCCATCTATTCAAAATATTATTTTAGGACAAAATAATAACATGGCGGCTGAAGCAATCAAGACGTTCTTTTTCGCAACGCTCCTGAAACTAAAGTGAATTGAATTATTCCTATCCTACATATCCTATAATATCCTGCAAAAATATTTTTCTGTATTTATTTAAACAGGCGTTAATTTTCTTTTGAGATTAAATTTGAAATGTTATATTTTTATATTTATAGATTTTTGGATAAAGCTTAGTATTGTATTGTAAGTGTTGCTAGCAGCTAGCAGCAGAGCTGCTCTGTCTATGCCCCTACACCTCAAAATAATTCATATTCATATTTCAATTTCTCTTATAATAAGTCTCTATATCTGCAAACGATAGGTAAGGTAATTCTGGTGATTAAATTAGTCCCCTTTTTAACTTTATGAAAAAGTAAGTAAGTGTTTCTATGCTTATCCTACATTAGGAGTGAAATCTTTACTTATTGAGATTACTTACTGAATTCGTATTTAACGGAATTCATACCAAAAATCACTTTACATTATGACATTAATTATTGAACGACAAATCAATAAAATGTAAGTTTTAATAATGTATATCATTACAACAAAATAATTACGAAACTATAATCGAAAGACGGTAACAGTGCATACTCTTTGTTCTTCAAGATTTATCAGGGTAGTAAAATAAGTTTAGTCATGTTTTTAATGCAACATTTTATTTTTGTTTAGGTTTTTACAAGCTTTATTAAAATATTAAGTAAGTGCTTACTATAGTACTAAGTAATTAATATAGAGACATCTATAGAGAAATAAAAAATAATTAAGTCGTACTCATATACTCATTTTTTTCTGATCTTGAAGTTTGTGGATAGAAGAGTAGAATTCATTGATGAATGTGCGATTTGGGATTAAGTTGGAGGAGTTGAATCTCACTTTAGTTATAAAAAGTGAAGAGATCACACCTCCACTTGACCCTTCACGCGAACGAAGAAGCTCTGGATGTTGAATGAATATCCCACCACGTGGCGGCTGCAGCCTGAAGTTTGAGTTGCGGGGCGGCTTCACGCGTGAGCTGGAAAGTTAGATCTGGCAGCGCTAGTCTTCAAACTGTCAAGATCCCCTGTCCAACTCAGACGTGGAGCCTCGCGTTTAGCCGCCATCACCACGCGCTGAAACAGAATTATGAAAATTATACGTCTATAGATGCCTAGCGCGTGTTTGTTCAGTGTGACAATCGAAGTGCGCGGCTGATATGAGCGGCGCTATCACCGCTCAGAAAGGTGCGGCTAACGTGCTCTGATAAGAACGCTTTTCCTGACGCGACTGCAATTGAAAACGGCTTTATTACTAACGTTTTCTGATAAAAACTGAGGTATATTAAATAAGAGCAGTTCGATACAGCCATGCGTAGCTGAGAATATGGGAAAAAGAGCACATGTGCTAATTGTCGCTACCACATGTCATTACGTAATCAACGTGGCTTTGTGGTGATATTAATTGCAGCTGAGCAAGTATTGGGCAAATTATTTGTCACAAGTACAGTACGTCAGTAGCCGCACACAAGTTAGATTGTCACATTCAGTGGAAATCATGAATAATGTTTGAGTTTCTTAATAGTTTTCATAAACATTTTAGTGAATTAAATTTACAGGGAAGTAACCTGTTTAACAATTTTAGCAAAAGAAAAAAATCACAAACACTTGTACAGGGGACCACTGTCAACTAATCACAGTTGCACTTCGATTGAGACCCAATCGATCGATGGGCTTATATTTATACTTTCAATCATATCTGTCGATATGATATCAGGCAGCCCTCACGAAAAGCGTTCATCGAATTTAGTCCAGATAAGATTCCGTGGATCAAGGAATCGATTGGTTCCCGGTGAGCGTATCAGTCGCGCAAACACTACATGCGGCCAATCAGCGTGCTATGGCTGATAACAAGTCCTGGCTTGACGTGGAGCCTGCCACGGAGACAACTGCCGCGAGGCTCTCTGGCCCACTATCTGCGCCGCGGTACCATCATAATGAGCAGAGCTCTTGTTTACAGAAGAGATACCTACTTAAACTTTTATTATACTATATAATGTCCCGCAATCATTACTCACACAAGATATACAGATATGGCTTCGTTATTTTTCTATTTCCGTTGTTGTATGTAAGTCAGTTCTAAAGCTATAAAAAAACTATATTTAATGAACTTATCCAATTATGTAGGGCCAACTATGGGCCAACTCATACAATTGACTCTCCATTGAGATTTGTTAGTTCAAATTTCGAATTACTCAGATCAACGACATAATAGATATACCTAAATTGTATTAAGGTTTGTAGTAAGCAGCATTTCGACATTCTGAAATATAGATAAGGCAGCAAGCAAGAGTCTCCTATCAAACCATGTCATTTGATAAGGCACGAGGTGTGTAGAGCTTTCTAGGGCACTCGCAGGTGCCTCTGGCTAGTATATATTGCTGTTTAAATCAAATATATTTTTAGGGTCCCCTAAATACAAAAATAAATAAAATCAAATTAATCTAAATCGAAAGTGGCGTTGAAGCTGTGTGTTCAGTTTATATCGGGTTGATTCATAGTAGTTTACTGTGGTAGTAACTTAATCTTTGACACAGGATTACCTAATGCAGTTATGCGGGGCTCACATCACATTATGATTCCTTAATTTGTTACGCAAAGCTCTTAAAAATTTTAAACTGCTCGAAATTTATTCGCATGAAAATTTATTGCAACTTTTTTTTTTTTTTTTAAGAGAAATAAATAAATTTTGTTTTTTTGTTTTCTTAAAGAACAAGCAAGCGAAACATATATAAATGATTCTCCTATCAGAGGAAACGAAGATTTTATTTTATTTTTACATTAAATTCAGATCAGGCGATGATGGTGATGATTATTTAACTAATTCATATCCCACACTCAAAAGAAAAAAAATAGCTTCAACTTCAAGTAGCTTCCCACCAATGTGAATTTGTAAAAAGTATTTACGCCACAACCAAATAAATATTTTCAGTTACAAAATCGAGTTTGGAATAAGTGAAAGCAACCCTTGTCGGTGGAGAAGTTTGCGACGGTAACTGCAGAAGTTGGTCGGTGTCGCAAGTTCAGCGCGGGGTGCGAGGGTGCGGTGGGGTGGGGGCGCGGCCGTGAACTGGAAACTTCGGAAACTTGTGCCGTATTGTGTTTACATTGAACTTTGTTATATGGGTTAAAGTTAAGTTAGAGTTCAGCAACGTGAAGTGAGCGTATGTGATGTCGTTTCCATTGAATTCCTTTTAATTTTGTTGTCTGGATTAACGCGTTGCTTTCAGACTCTAACAGACATAATCATAATGCATGGGTTATGCATGTTAAAACAGACAATGTTTACAGTTTCTGTTATGGTTAGATACGAATAAATGAATCGATACAACTTTGATGTTCATTTGGTATATGACAAAGATTTAAGACTTACCAACGACTTGCAACTTGCAAGTAAGCATGTCCTATACCAGACTGAATTCTGTTTGTTGACAAGTGTTAGTTTTGTCCTCAGATCCCTCAGGATATGGTACAAAATAAGTTCAAATTCGAAAGATGAACAAACAGGTTATAAACAGCAACTTTTTGTACACAAACCAAGCTTAAAAAAAATGTTGGTCCTGTTGCGGACTTCTCAAAGTTTTTCAAACATGTCATAGAATAAAAAAATGTTTTAGATTGCATCTTAGTTTTAGATAGTTTTTCAGTGCACAGGCTGCTTATTAACGCTTGTAAGTCGTTGCGAAGGACAAAAGGCAAACCCGTTTTTATCCCGGACGACTCCAGTTGACGGATGAGGCTTCTTCTAATATTCAATCTCGTTCAGTTAACATCTACATTAAGTACTTAAGTTATAAGTAGAGTTCAGCCACACCTTAACCCATTTTTTTATCTAGCAATCTAGCAAGCACTTATCTGATAAATTTTCACGCGAAAAATGTACTTGATACCTAGATTCGTAAAAGGATAAAGGTATATTTAATATCTCTCTTTTCTTTCATCACCCATTGTTATAAGTTGAAATATAACTCTGTCTAAATTAAAATATATATATATTGGCGCTAGTAAAATTATGATTAATTTGAGTGATGTTATTTAAGAATGAGTTTGTTATGTAACTAGGTACTTATAATTTACTGAGTAACAACAAAATTTTAGGTTCTTTTCTTTCTATAGAATAGAAAACATATCGGATATACGAACAAAGTATGGATGGAGATGACAGCTTCGATTAATAATCGATGACATGATGACAGTTGAAATCGCAAAGTCACGTGACCATTGCGTCTTGCAAACTGTCATCTCCATATTGTTTTCTATTCTATTCTTACTCCATGTTCCATAGAAATGATAAAATTACAAACTTTTTCTAGGGGAAAGACAAAATCTTCTTTAGACTTGACTTAGATACATACAAGACACACTTTTTAACCTACGAAAAAACAAAAAGGAGGAGGTTCTCAATTCGTCGCGTATATTTTTTTTTTATTTTTTATTTTTATGTATGATCACGCATAACTTTTTACCGATTTTGATAATTCTTTTTTTAATCGACAGGTGCCACAGATCACTAAATTACCTGAAATTCAAAGAAATAACCGAAAAACGTGTGTCGCTGCGCATCGCGCTTTACGTAAGTAATGAATTTGCTTGTGTGGTGTGGCGCAGACTTAAAATTTCTTGGTAATCCAAAATTACTGTAAGAAGTGAGTAAATTAAGGCCTAATAGAAAATGTTTCCCTATTATTTAATGCTTTTCAGTTTTTTCGGCGGTTTAATTTTTTGATAAAAAGTTTTTATTGTAAGTATACCTTTTGCTCTGAAGAAATAGCTATATGTCATCGTATCATAAGCTCACATAGGCTTTTCATTTTATTCTTATAAAATCTGTGATAAATTTTCAGAGCACCAACGTGGCGACAACGCGACGGTACCTTACTCATTATCTCGTTCACACTTTATTTGTTCAAGAACGATAAAGATACCATACCGATAAGTAGTCGACGTGTTTATCACGTTAGATTGCTTGAAAACAGTTCTATGTTTTTCACTATACTATGATTCAGATTTATACATTTTTGCAAATTTCAATTTCTTCCCAAACCGCTAAGTACCAAATTTTCCTATTTTGTGAGTTAAAAAGTAGAAGTAATAGCGTGGGGAGGCTCTAGCTCGCTACACTATCTCTTCACCACATTTCAATCAAATCGGTTCATTAGTTTAGGCGTGATTTGATACACACAGACACACACAGTTACCTACGCATTCAAATTACATGATAATCTAGATAATATAGATGTCGCAAGGCGCAACAAGTAACGTTCAAATTATCTACAGTTCCTTTGATCGTGAAAAGTTCGTAATGTGTTCGTTCATTAATTCAGTTGTTGCCAAACTCAGCTTTGTATTCATTAATCAAAAGTTTGGCGCAGGACCAGCGACCCCTCTGCGCCGCGTGTGCACTTCGCGTCGCGCTGCTGGCTGGAACCATACCTACATATCCATAAAATAACATTTATTTTAGGTCTTGAATAATACCCTGAGATTATACCCTAGAAGTGGGCAACACCGAAAATGAAAGACCGAATGACCCGACCTCGACGAACGAAACATGAACGAAACGAACGACACAAAAAAAAATCATTCACAATCAAATTCATTCGATCTCTCTGATTGATTGATTTGTTTGTTTGATTGATTGATGTATAGTATTATTTCCTATTATTTATTTCGACATTCTCATTCTCAATCTCATTCGCAGTGTTGCCACCTTAGTGGATTTTCCACTAAATCTGGTGGTTTGGAACCCCCATTTAGTGGCCATTTTTTGCGTTTAGTGGCTAGTGGATTTTTTTAGTGGAAAAATTAAACCAAGAACTGTTTCAGTTTTTGAATAAATTGGATTGCGGTATGCTGTTACAAAGCGTATGAACTAAAGATGTTTTAGACAATTTAGTAGAATTACAACATTTTTCCTTTTTGAATACAAAGTCGATGTAATTTTTTTTTTTTTCATATTTTTGTCCATATTTCGAGGACCCTTAGTTTAGCTTAGTTTTCGTTGTAGCTGTCTTGAGCACCTGATTATAGTTTTTAAAGAAGATAGTTTAAGATCTAGATGGCAATAAATTTTTAAGGTTACGAATTGGTTAATTTTTAGAAAAAGGTCGTCCCTCTCGGTATGGCGCAAAATTAAAAAAAATCGCGTTTTTTAAAATGTGGGAGATGGTTTCTTATTTCTTACATAAGCGAATTCAATAAAACTTTATTAAATTAATACTTTCGCCAGAATAAATAAAAAACGCGATTTTTTTTTAATTTCGCGCCATAACGAGAGGGACCACGTTAAAGTTTCAAGTTCATGTTAGGGCTAGAGTCTTAAAAATTTAACATTAAAAAATCCTTCAAAAATAAAAGGGCCCAGGGAGGCAAATTTCTTAACTAAAAACGATTGACTAGTAATTGTCTTGTTCTTTTTGGCGACTTCGTTAACCATTGCTGTTTTCTTTGGGCGTGTAACAGAAATCACATTTGTTAAAGCGGCAATGGTTAACGAAGTCCCTAACAAGTCAATTACGAGTCGATCGTTTTTAGTTAAGAAATTTGCCTCCCAGGTCATATATATTTGGGGTAGAACGCATAGCAAAGGGTCACCACTGTACCTTTTACGTATGTCCACTCATCTGTCATGCACCCTAGTGGAAATTTTAGTGGTTTTCAGAGGTGGCCATATTTTTGTTAGTGGTTTTCTGGTGGTTTGAGGAGCCTTATTTGGTGGATTGCTATTTCAACCGTTGGCAACACTGCTCATTCGTCTGATCGTCAACCACCACCACGAAACGAAACGAACGAAACAAACTTTGTTAGAAATAAAAGGCAGGCAATTTACAAAATTAATTTCTCTATTGATAATGGATAGTTTGTGTAGGTTGTGTTGTTCATTAAAATTTGTGCGGAATTATATATTTAATGACGCGACCGGTCTTTTCAACAAGATTTCACTTTATATGCCGTTAAAGGTTTGTTGTTGTTGGTTTATTTTATGAGGTTTTCATTCATACAATTTGCTTTTATTTACTTACCTATGGCTTGGTATACCTACGTGATGGATACGTTCCTACGTGGTTGGAACCAACCTAGGTATTCCTTGATCAGTAACCCATTTTCGTTAGAGTAAATAATAATTCAATGTTTCCTTTGCCAATTCTACCGTGGTGTTTATATTTCCTTGCAGGTGTTTAGGAACGATGAGTTGCCGCAGAAAATATGCGACAAGTGCTTCTCCAAAATTATAGACTTTTATAATTTCTGTAACCAAGCTCTTGAAACTCAGAAAAGGTAAGAAGAAGAATACCTACTTGTTTACAATAATGTAGCAATGTTTCCTAAAATTTTAAATAAATAAATTTAAACTTTCCAGGCTTAAAGCTGCATGGGCTGCAACAGATGGCAAACTGTCAGAAGAATATATTCTGCGACATTTGTCGCAGAACAGTGACATTAATTCTTTAGAGTATGAAGCACCCCTCAGCTGCCAGGTGCGCCAGCAGGCCACGCAGACTGAAGACTTGGAAACCATTTTAAACATTAAAGAGGAGCCCAGAGACTTAGCCCCAACTGAAAATGTAAATGTTGAAAAATATGATGACTACGTGGATAATGTTACAGAATCATTTAACCACAAGCAAGCCTCAGAGGACAGTGACAATATCTGTCTCGTTGACTTACAAGCACTTAAAAAAAGCAAAAAGCACAAGAAAAGGAAAAAGAAAGATAAGACTACCAAAACTAGAACTCGCCAGAAAAAAATTAAACTTGAGGAAAATGGCATTCTTGAAAAATATAATATTGAGGATAATGATAAGTTAATAACCACCAAAGAAGAGCTGAGTTCTGGGGATTTGTGGTCGGAGGATGAAACCCTGGCTAATGAATGGGACCTAGTGCCGCTGCCGACCAGCAAGCAAAGACCGCGGCTGCCCGACGTGCTGCGCTGCTGCATGTGCGAAGCCACGAAGGTCTCGCGTCCTGAGCTGCTGCAGCATTACCAGTTTGTTACCATTTTGATTGCAAATTATAATTCTGGGCACACAGAAATACTTTTGCAGTAAAAATGTAATAGGGGTTTACAGTTTGAGAACTGATCTGTATGGTACAGGGATAACTAACGTTAAGCTGCTTATAAGTTGCAGCGAGAAAGTATTATAAAACTGTGACCTTATTAAGACTCAAAAAATATAATTTTAAACAGTAAAAAGTAAAAACTGAGCAGTCATTACTGTGACCTGTGGAAAAGGCTAATGCCCAGCAATGATCTGTCTGAGACAATCACAATGAATTTTTTTTATGAATATATTTTCATATTGTTCGCATTTATTTGCTACTGTATGTTTTATCTCATTATTTCAGAGAGCACCTGCGCGCGGTGCCGCCCCCCGCGCCCACCGCGCCCCCCGCGCCGCCCGCGCCGCCCGCCGACGACCCCGCCGGGCCCTGGCGATGTCCGCGCTGCAAAACGGTAGGAAACATGTACTGACTTAACTAGTATACCTACTTACTTATTTTTATGTACTTAGTTTGATATTTTATTTTTTACTAGCTGATCCGGCCAACTTCTTTAAGTTAAGCAAAGCAAACATGATTATTATAGTACTGAGGACTTGGCTGTATGGACTATCTTCTTCTGCCTGCCCAATATTTAAACAATAAAATATGTAAACAACTTTTGACAACCTCTATAACAATTTATATGAGAAAATATAATTGTTGTTTTTACTAAGTTTCCCTCCATTTTTCCAAATTTTCTCACCTTTTAAACTTTCCCTGGACTATTGCAAACATGTCAAAACCAAAAATCAGCTCAACTCGGCCCGGTCGTTCTCGAGTTTTAGCGAGAATAACTAACCACGAATACATTATTATTTAGCAGTTTTATTTGAAAATTTTCCGGAAAACATCTCATTAAATTTGAACGGACTTAGTCTGAATGGTACAGTGGCGGACACGGTCGGCGTAACACTTCCGGTTTTTCTGTATTGCAAAATAGCTCTTGTTCTATGGTAATACAATCTAGGGCTGACGAAACCATAGACAAATCTGTTACGGCCTCCTAGTCCGTGACTGTACTGTGGTGTTTGCCGACAGAGCGTCGCGGCGGCAGAGTGGCCGGCGCACTGGGCGCGGCACGCGGCGCGCGACGCCCGCCCGCTGCGCTGCCGCGTCTGCGAGCGCCTCTTCGCGCGCCCCGCCGACGTGCTGCGACACGGTCTGTACTACAATATATTAAGACGATATACGACAAATTTATCAAACGACCGAGGATCAAAGGTTGTCCTTTTCCCTCAAACATACTGAGGGAAAAGGACAGTCATATGTCAGTCGCCCATATCGGTTACTACATTATATTCGAAAAAGTAATAAATATTAAATATATTTTTGACGCTGACGTTGGTGCGGTGACTGCCAGACTCAAGTGGAACTGGGCTGGTCACGTCTGCCGCTTGGACCCGGACCGGTGGGCGAGAATCGCAACCGAGTGGGTTCCTAGTGGCAGACGCAAACGTGAAAGACCAAGGAGGAGATGGCGGGACGATCTCGACTCTCACCTCGAGAACTGGCCGGAGTTGGCACAAGATCGGAAGGCTTGGCGAAACGAGGGGGAGGCCTTTGCCCAGCAGTGGGACATTAACTAGGCAAAATAAAAAAAAAATTAATTATTACTTTTAAATCAAATTTAAATTACCAGAATTTGATTAACTTTATTATCAATATTCCTATGTAGTTTCAACAAAAACTAGTAAGTAATTTCGAAGAACTAGCTATTCCCGTTTTTTGGAATGGTTATCTTTGACGAAATAATGTATCGAGTTTTTTTGATTCCACAAGTGTTTCTCAATTATAAAAACTTTGTTATATCCTTAAAAAGGTTATATTAAAATTTCAGATCTTTACCTCTTATAGATTAAGGGAATTACTTGATTTAAAAAACCTTCAAAACTCATTTAGCGTCTTAAATAGTACTACATACAGTACGGGCAGTCCCTGCCTCCCTCAGCAAGTGCGGCCCGCGCTCGGGCCCGCTCGGCCACGCTCGGCCGCGCTCGGCACCTCTCAGTGACGTCAGTACAAGCAGCACGTCTCATCTCACTCACACAAGCATGACGCGTGCACGTACACGAGTTTTGGATGTGCGCGATGCAACGCACATCTTTCTATGAAGTGTCCAAGGTGTGTCTGTTGTACACAATTTTAATTTTAGTTTCATTTTTTTGACAGCTGTTTTCATGATTCGGCTGAAGAGAATGACATTTGACAATAGAAAACTTGATTGAGTCTGTGCCAGCTAAGTCTGTGTGCGCGATTGAGGGCGCCACTGTATGCGTATGTACAGTGGCGGACACGGTCGGCGTTACACTTCCGGTTTTTCTGTTTTGCAAAATAGCTCTTGTTCTTTGGTTATACAGTCTAGTGCTGACGAAACCATAGACAAATCTGTTACGGCCTCCTAGTCCGCCACTGTACTTCACGCACTTCAACCGTCATTCAAAACAAAGTGCTATTTACTGATTGCTAAATGGTTCAAATTTTGACTGCTCGCAGACTTAGCAGCTTTCTAATCCAGCTGCTCCTCTTGACGTAGGCACTCACTGAACAACGGCTCCAAACTTGTGACTTGCTTTTGGACTGTGTGATATTTTAATCTCCAATACTATACGGTGGAGGCTTATATCCAGCAGTGGCCGTCTTTCGGCTGAAATTATGAATACTAAACAAGCTGGTTGGATCTTATCATCATCATCTCAGCCGGAAGACGTCCACTGCTGGACATAGGCCTTCCCAACACATCGCCACACTCTCGCTTTCCTCGGATTTGATCTAATTAAGTCAGAGTCAAAAAGTCAAAAATTATTTATTCAATCAATATATATAAAACTCTTTCGTTACTGACTGACTGACTGACTGACTGACTGACTGACTGACTGACTGACTGACTGACTGACTGACTGACTGACTGACTGACTGACTGACTGACTGACTGACTGACTGACTGACTGACTGACTGACTGACTGACTGACTGACTGACTGACTGACTGACTGACTGACTGACTGACTGACTGACTGACTGACTGACTGACAGACAACGCGGAGCCGAAACTACTGGGCGTAGCGGGCTGAAATTTTGCATGTAGGTTCCTTAGGGAGTGTGGGTGAGCACTAAGAAAGGATTTCCCGAAATTCCCATGGGAACAGGAATAAGATGGGTTTTTGTGTTTGTGAGAAATCTGCGCGAGTGAAACCGCGGGGCAGCCTCTAGTATAGGATACAAGGTGTAGTGAAACAACGAGTCACTAAACACTTTTTATCGCGATTTATATGTTTTTAACAATTAATTTGAGCACACCGCTGCCCCCATGTAGTGAAACAACGAGATTACGACAACAACTGTTTATTCATAACTACCCACAACACAAGGTATCGCTGATTTTAGGTTTTTAGTCAATTTTTTCTAATTGGTATACCTTACTTACTTTACCTTAATAATTAAAGTATCCTATAATGCCAGAAGCGAGGTAGTTCAGGGTGCCCACCAAGAGGCTCAGGCAAACAAATGTTGGCCTTGCCTTACGACAACGGTGGCCTGGAGAGGCCCCCAAACGAGCCCTCCTCTGTCAAATGATTCTACTCCCTTGCCTCTTTAATTGTTTGTTATGTCTACCAGGTCTGAAGCACCGGCCGGAAGACCTAGTGCGCGGTGCCTACCCCCCCGGGGACGGCGCGACGCCGCACGACGACCGCGACCTGATGTGTGACATCTGTCCTGAAAAATTCCGACAAATGCGGTGAGTCAGATTATCTCTTGTTAATTAATACTTGAATCAGACAGAATAATACGTAATGTAGTGACACGAGCACGGGCTATTATCGCGTAAATACTTGGCGGAACGGGGTTTAGGCTCATAACCCTGAAGGTATATTGTATAACAGGAGAAAGATAAGGGCCATGTAAGGTTAGGGCTGCCCAAGTTGGAGAGAGAAGTGAAACTATCAAGATGCGAATAAATACTGAAATTTTTAATTATACTGGGTAGATGCCGATATTTGTAGGTATAGTGGTGGTCTAGGAGGGTATCACAGACTAGTCTATGGTTTCGTCAGCCCTAGACTGTATTGCCAAACAACGAGAGCTATTTTGCAATACAGAAAAACCGGAAGTGTTACGCCGACCTAGACCGCCACTGTACCAGTACGGTATGCTGCTAGATTTTAAATGTGATAACGTCTTCTAATTCGATAAACACCAGTTGCACTTACGATAAGTGTCACGTTGCGTCAGAGCCTGAACGTGCAAGAGAGAGCGCAGAACAAGCGATAGAGAGGCGCGATTGGCCCAAGTGGTGGCTTGTGACAATAATAACACAATAACAATAACACATCACACTCAGAAGCCCCTAACTAGGAAGAACCTGTATCTAGGGTGCCCGAAACACACACAGAGACGAACATCACACCCAGACCGGAAACAAACATCGATATTCATCATATCAATATCCGCCCCGGCCGGGAATCGAACCCGGGTGCACACGCTCACTCAGTCCACGTCACTGCCAACTGAGCCACGGAGCAGTCAATTTTTTTTTTTTTGACAGTAAATCTATCTTCCGTAAACCGATTTAATAGACAACCAATTTTTTTATTGTTACTATTCCAGGATGTTAGTCTTCCTGTACTAATATTAGGTACTAGAGGCTGCCCCGCGGTTTCATCCGCTCAGATTTCTCAAAAATACAAAAGTCCCGTTTTTTCCCGTTCCCATGGAAGTTTCGGAATATTATTCTATAGTGCTCCCCTACACTCTCCAAGGAATCCGCGTGCAATATTTCAACCGGCTACGCCCAGTAGTTTCGGCCCTGCGTTGATGTCTGTGAGTTTGTAAGGGAAGAGTTATATAATGTCGTAGCAAGATTTGATAGTTAGTTTTTTTGCAAAAAAAATTAGGTATTTAGCTAAAACTCGGATAATTTGATAATATGAGTACTTTTTTCTTAATTTTTTTTTTGCAAAAACCTAGTATAAATTTATAACATTCCTTAACTCTGATTGGCTAAATTATTGCTGGCTAGTTAACTCTCATTCAGATTGGTTTGATAAAATATCCTTTGACGCTACAGAGAACCAATCAGAATAAGAGTTTACCAGCAAGCAATATATCTAGCCAATCAGAGTTAAGGCAGGTTTCAAATTTTTCAATTATACTAGGTTTTTTGCAAAAAAAACTGCTTTACGTCAGGATGATTGAAAAAAAAGTACCTA
Source organism: Euspilapteryx auroguttella (assembly GCA_951802225.1). Lineage (NCBI taxonomy): Eukaryota > Metazoa > Arthropoda > Insecta > Lepidoptera > Gracillariidae > Euspilapteryx > Euspilapteryx auroguttella. The sequence goes on from OX637665.1 coordinate 7,258,213, forward strand.
ATGCTTATAATATAAGCCTTATATCAAATTATCCGTGTTTTCGCAAAATCCCTATTTTTTTTTTTGCAACAAAACTATTATCAGATCTGCCTACGACATACATATATTGATTGATTCTGTGGTCGCAGTCAGCTGGCAGCGCACCGCGCGCGCGCGCACGCGTCGGCGGCGCCGGGCGGCGTGCGGTGCGCGCGCTGCGGGCAGAGGTTCGCGCACGCGGGCAGCCTGCGGCGGCACGCGGCGGCGCACGGCGGGCGGCGCGAGCACCTGTGCGCCGTGTGCGGCAAGGCGCTGTCCTCGCGCGAGCACCTCAAGTACCACGCGCGCGTGCACTCCGGCTACAAGCCGCACGTCTGCAAGTCAGTGCCGGGGCCAGTGCCACAACGAACCTTCCAACTACTTGCTTTATAATATTTAAGAATAATTTTAGTTCTAAAGAATAATTTCAGTGATCCAGCAGCTTTTACCAGGTCAAACTAACTTGTGGGGAGTCTGCCTACTCTGCGTCTTTCAGTTTTAGGTCGCCACTATCTCTAGTGACTTATTGAACCCCAGCAAAAATCATTAGAGCCTTGCTCTTTGCTAATTGTACAGGCCAATGCACTGTACACATCATAGCTTACTTAGCATTAAATATTGTATAAATTAAGTAATCGCGTTAACCCACATGTCACTTACCTACACTATCAACCAGTGAACAGAACCGAACCACATCAGCGTTCTTATTATTGTACTACTGTGCAACAATATACGTTATCTACTTATCTCGGTGGATTTATCTTCAACCAACACCCATCCTAACTAACTAAACTAAGGGCTGCTGCCACTGACCAGATAGCTTATACACTAATTAATTTTCGCAATGCTTTAAGCTTTATCAATGACTTGAGTTCTTCTGCAGGTCCTATAATGATTTGACTGAGTTCATGTAATTTCCAGAGTGTGCGGCAAGGGTTTCGCAAAGAAGTGCAACCTGACGCTGCACGAGCGCGTGCACTCGGGCGAGAAGCCGCACGTGTGCCCCGTGTGCCGCAAGGGCTTCAGCCAGCGCTCCACGCTCACCATACACCAGCGGTCAGTGCCGACCCTGCCCTTCCGCCGCCTCCATGTTATCCCAACAATTTGTATTGAAATTCTGATTTTGGTTTTGATATTTTGACCCATGATGCTTTGGGAAAGTTGTAAGGTGTGCTGTGCCAAATTGATCCTTTAATTTATTACCGCCTTGACAGAAACATCCTGTATATTAAAGTTTATTACTGATTTATTTGCGATTTTTTCAGTGATATATCTGTTACGTAATAACTAATAAATTGTCTGTGTGCGCAGGTACCACAGCGGCGAGCGGCCCTACACGTGCAGCCTGTGCGGGCGCGGGTTCGTGGCGCGCGGCCTGCTGTCCATGCACCTCAAGACCATCTGCATCTAGCGAGGTGAGCGCGGCCTGCTGTCCATGCACCTCAAGACCATCTGCATCTAGCGAGGTGAGCGCGGCCTGCTGTCCATGCACCTCAAGACCATCTGCATCTAGCGAGGTGAGCGCGGCCTGCTGTCCATGCACCTCAAGACCATCTGCATCTAGCGAGGTGAGCGCGGCCTGCTGTCCATGCACCTCAAGACCATCTGCATCTAGCGAGGTGAGCGCGGCCTGCTGTCCATGCACCTCAAGACCATCTGCATCTAGCGAGGTGAGCGCGGCCTGCTGTCCATGCACCTCAAGACCATCTGCATCTAGCGAGGTGAGCGCGGCCTGCTGTCCATGCACCTCAAGACCATCTGCATCTAGCGAGGTGAGCGCGGCCTGCTGTCCATGCACCTCAAGACCATCTGCATCTAGCGAGGTGAGCGCGGCCTGCTGTCCATGCACCTCAAGACCATCTGCATCTAGCGAGGTGAGCGCGGCCTGCTGTCCATGCACCTCAAGACCATCTGCATCTAGCGAGGTGAGCGCGGCCTGCTGTCCATGCACCTCAAGACCGTCTGCATCTAGCGAGGTGAGCGCGGCCTGCTGTCCATGCACCTCAAGACCATCTGCATCTAGCGAGGTGAGCGCGGCCTGCTGTCCATGCACCTCAAGACCATCTGCATCTAGCGAGGTGAGCGCGGCCTGCTGTCCATGCACCTCAAGACCGTCTGCATCTAGCGAGGTGAGCGCGGCCTGCTGTCCATGCACCTCAAGACCATCTGCATCTAGCGAGGTGAGCGCGGCCTGCTGTCCATGCACCTCAAGACCATCTGCATCTAGCGAGGTGAGCGCGGCCTGCTGTCCATGCACCTCAAGACCATCTGCATCTAGCGAGGTGAGCGCGGCCTGCTGTCCATGCACCTCAAGACCATCTGCATCTAGCGAGGTGAGCGCGGCCTGCTGTCCATGCACCTCAAGACCATCTGCATCTAGCGAGGTGAGCGCGGCCTGCTGTCCATGCACCTCAAGACCATCTGCATCTAGCGAGGTGAGCGCGGCCTGCTGTCCATGCACCTCAAGACCATCTGCATCTAGCGAGGTGAGCGCGGCCTGCTGTCCATGCACCTCAAGACCATCTGCATCTAGCGAGGTGAGCGCGGCCTGCTGTCCATGCACCTCAAGACCATCTGCATCTAGCGAGGTGAGCGCGGCCTGCTGTCCATGCACCTCAAGACCATCTGCATCTAGCGAGGTGAGCGCGGCCTGCTGTCCATGCACCTCAAGACCATCTGCATCTAGCGAGGTGAGCGCGGCCTGCTGTCCATGCACCTCAAGACCATCTGCATCTAGCGAGGTGAGCGCGGCCTGCTGTCCATGCACCTCAAGACCATCTGCATCTAGCGAGGTGAGCGCGGCCTGCTGTCCATGCACCTCAAGACCATCTGCATCTAGCGAGGTGAGCGCGGCCTGCTGTCCATGCACCTCAAGACCATCTGCATCTAGCGAGGTGAGCGCGGCCTGCTGTCCATGCACCTCAAGACCATCTGCATCTAGCGAGGTGAGCGCGGCCTGCTGTCCATGCACCTCAAGACCATCTGCATCTAGCGAGGTGAGCGCGGCCTGCTGTCCATGCACCTCAAGACCATCTGCATCTAGCGAGGTGAGCGCGGCCTGCTGTCCATGCACCTCAAGACCATCTGCATCTAGCGAGGTGAGCGCGGCCTGCTGTCCATGCACCTCAAGACCATCTGCATCTAGCGAGGTGAGCGCGGCCTGCTGTCCATGCACCTCAAGACCCTATCCCCGAGTGACATAGGCTATATTAGACTTTTCAAAAAAAATTAGGACATAAGATTGCATGGTGCTCGGGGTCGTCCTCCCTAGGCTATATATTTCCAGCGTTGCCAATGTGTGGGGAATCAACCAAACTGCGGGGAATAACAAAGCGATTGGGGAATTTGTGGGGAGAGGCACTGTGCGGGGAATATGCGGGGAATTTAGCATTTTACCAATTCAAAAATACTTACAACCAAAACATCCATTGATCAAATATAAAAGACTGCTTTTATTTATTTTTATTGATAAAAAGGCTCAAACTAATCTTTAGGGAAGTGATTTTTAACTTTATTCATTTAAATTACTGAATAATAGCGAAATACAATAATGAAAATGTATCACTCCACCCTAAAATCAGTCAGTTGGTAATCCCTAGTCTTTGCTAATGTACATACTTTTGTAAATATTTGGTTCTTTTAAGTAAATTAGAAAGTTTTGATATTTTTTTGGTTTTTGTTCAAGTAAGTTTAATTTACAATTCATCAGTTTTTATATGTATTTAACCTAGTTTATACTTTTAAGCCTGAACATAAGAGAAAACCGGAGGAGGATTATAATAATCGGATAATTTTTTTAAGTGATATTGCGGTTCTTAAGTGTTTGTTATTAATAAATGGTTATTTTTTAAAGTAATATCGTAAATAGTTCACTATCTCATTGTGAGGATTTTGTGGGGAATCAGGATATTTTCTCCCCAAATTTGGGGAATTTCACCAGTTATCTTGGGGAATCTGGTAAATAGCAACACTGTATACTTCCCGACGAACGTATCTGAAGGGAACCAATATCAGGGCGAGATGAGCCTAGTGGCGTGGTGGCGTCAAAACAATATTATCTGTGTGTGGCTTGGCTACACCGTGGAGTGCATGCCAAGTTCATGTGATAATTAAAATCACTATCAAATCAAATAATTTAAATAATTCTTTATTCAATATAGGATACAAGATATCACTTATTGAAAGTTAATAAGACTACATCTAATCTAATCGCTATTGATATCTTTTGTGGTAAAGTATCCTATACTGTGAGAGGCGAGGTAGTTCAGGGTGCCCACCAATTGGCTCAGGCAAACAAATGTTTGGCTTGCCTTACGACAATAGTCGCCTGGGGAGGCCCCCAAACGAGCCCTCCTCTGTCAAATGATTCTACTCCCTTTCGCAATGATTTTACAGCGTAGAGAAGAAAGGGGTAACAAACTCTACTTTACAATTTATCTCTCTTTTTTTTTGTTCTTTTGTGATATTACAATACAATTAGGTGACATAAATATCTTAAGTGCAGAGCTAGACTACTTCTATGCGTCTTTGTCGTTTACATAATCATCAATATTGTAATAAGCTTTCTTAATCAGAACTTTTTGATACGAGTTTTAAACACATTATCATTCAGGATCAAAATCTTTTCTGGGATCTTGTTATAGAATATATACTTATTATTATATTATTTAAAAAAGTTATATCTGTTGCAGGTAACGTCTCCTGTTCCTAAGAAGAATAATAACTCAAATAATAACAAATGTGATTCTATTTTATAAGTTAGAAGGTATAATAAAATGTCTAGTACCTAAGAGTTGAACGAGCGCTGCGCGGCCGTCGAATTTACAAAAAACATTATATTTGCACTAAGTATACAATTTGCCAGTTTTATTTACATATTTATTAACTTAAACTAAATAAATATGTATTTACAAATAAAAAATGGCTTCAAAATCGCTGCCACCGGAAGGTACGGTGCCTAGCAGGCTGGCTGCGTTACCCCTCTGAATGGCCAGACTTATTCTCTGGCCAAAGTACGAGCCAGCCCGCCGGTCACCGGAATGGTCGATCAGCCCCTGGCCCCCAAGGCCCTAAAGTTAAGACCCCAAACGGCACAAAATCATATTGCTGGCAAATTGCCGCGTATATGCCAGATATTCTTGAAAGTATTGAGTTGATGTTGACATTTGAATGACGAAAAATATTTACCCATCTCTTTTCGCCATTAAAGTTATTATTTAATTTTATTGATAAAAAACTGCACTAAAGAGAGAAAGTAGGTACAGTTAAGTTGGTTTGTTGCTGTATTTTTCTTTGTTAGTCCAAAGTTTGTTTTACTTTGTGCGGAATTTGTCCTTTATTTAATTTATTGTTGCTATAACTTGCGGAGTGTCATCAGAAAATGAACGGGAGATACTTAGATGATCATAGTTTGTTATCAGATATTACATAATATAAAGGGCGGCAGTAATCGTTTTAATTATGGTGAATGTGATTTTATATTTAAGTTATTAATAAATGGTCAATTGTACATGCAGAAAAAAAAACCACATAATTTTCATTTATTACTAAAATATTTGCTTTTTCATTTACAAATACTTATTTATTTTTTGTATGTATATTTGGTCGAATTTTTATTGTATAAATTGAGTGAGAGATTGTGGAGGAGTGTCGCCAGTGAAGTGCCTCGGTTATACTATTAAAAGAGTCAATTGTTTTCTATGTCATGCTGTGTGTTAATCTTAAATTCAGTAATCTTTTTTCAAAGGTACCACGTTAAGTACTAATATTAATGAACCGACGATGACCGGCCATTATCAGGGACCTGTCGTGCCCTTGCGCATGCGTCATTGAACGCTTCAATTCAATTTCAAAAAAGTTTTGTTTTTGTATATTTTTCATTTTTTGTGAGAAAAGTGCTCGTTTGTGACCAAGTAATAAAATGTAACTATTGCAATAAATGTACATAAATGGTGTTGAATTATGTTTTTGTTTGTAAACGGGGGTTTTGATAAGTAGTATAATATTATATTTTTCTAAGTTCTAACAAAACATACTGGAACAGACAACTCATCGAAAAAAATTAATTTTGTATTCCAAAAAAACTCGCATTAGAATTATCAATAACCTTTAACCTAAATGTAGGTACTTTATTATTTCTTTGGCCAGAATAGTAGTAGTCGAACGGAATACCTATTATGAATTACTATTAGCTGTTATTGTAAATCGGCTGAACAAAATCAGCGAAGTATATAGGTACGTAATTCGAATAGTAATTCATAATCGGAAACCCGACTCCGACTGTGTAAATTATGCATTACTTATCTTCAAGAACGTAAATCAAGTGACGATATTATTTGACAAATGAACATCAACATTCATCTAATTATAGCGAAGTTACAGCACAGCGCAGCTGTCGTCAAAGTTCATTGATACATCAAGGAATCGATAAGGCCAATTTCTGGAAACTTCTAGCACTTAATCAAGAAGCAGAAAGCAGAGGGATAAATTCTCTTTACTAATTGTGATCGCATTGTTATTGCATTGGTAACGTTTTCGTTAAACTATTTCCGCTTTAACTAGGCCGATTTATATACACGTCTCATAAATCATCAATTGTTAACAAAAATGCTAGCATTTACGAGAATTCAACCTTCTTTGCGTCCAGAGTCTGGATCTACCTATAACTCTAGTCGGCATCCAGCTGCATAGCTTGCACTAGGAATTATTAAAAGACATAGACCGCCGCGCCGCTGCCGCTGTGAGCGATTAGTGCGTATGAAGATTGTATATCGTCGCAAAGCTGGGGTTGTGAAGCCATACTAATGTGTGATTGACAGGACAGATAAAATTAATAAAACTTGTCACATACGTGTCTAATACTAGCTGCGTGTAGAGTATGTTGTTGTTTCTTCCGCCGGTCGCCGGCAGTCGCGCTCCAACCACTCGCGCTCCAACCACTCGCGACGACGCTCGCGGCTTTCCCACACACGACTAGTGACTTCGTCCGAGAAATAAACTTATTCGGTGAGTCTTATATTTTATTCATGTTGTTAAACAACTAAATTTTTACTCTATCAGAATTCGGAAGGGAAAACTTTTGCTTCCTAATTTTCTGCATTTAATTTATTACAAAATTAAGTTGTTTCCTATATTCTTTAAACATATATTACCATCGCGTTCGCCAAAATATTCTAAAAAAAATAATGTTTTACTTAATTTTTTCATTAACTTTTTGCTTTTTGAATTAAAATTTTAAACTTACTTAGATACTTTGTACATATATAACAATGATTGTTGTGCATCCAAATGCAAACAAACAAAAGTGAACTGCCAATTAATTATAGTGATGGTTTCGCTGTGCTGCGCTAACTGTTAACTCTTTATTTTACTATTTAAGTAAATCTTTTTAGTCTGTCTGTGATTAATAGTGTCTAAAAGTCCTTTGCAAAATAAAACATTCTTAAAGATAAACTCCGTAATTATTTGGTTAGATTGAAAACTCGTTTTAAATTATTAATAATTGATAAGGTAAATGAAAGTCGTAACTTAGGGCTATTAGGTATTCTGTGCTTAGGGACGTAAGACCGGTTATACATCGCTTTGTGGGATAATGTAGTTGTAATTAATAAGTAGGTGTAAATAATGTCCATCAAAACAAAACTCCAGCAAAACAAAGAATATGCGCCTCAACACCATAGACTTGGAGCCAATTCATATAAACGGTCAGGCATTCGAACAATCTTGGGAGTGTGGTTGACCCGTTGGGACGAGCGGAGGCGGACGTTACTTCCAGAATTAACAAGGCTCGGGCCGCCTATGCCCAGCTCAACCCTGTGTGGACCTCGTCGGTCATTACTCGACGAACTAAAATCAGAGTGTTCAACTCCAACGTTAAATCCGTACTCCTATACGGATGCGAAAGCTGGCTGGTCAAAAAAGAAATCACCAAGAGCCTTCAGATCTTTTTGAACAAATGCTTACGGCGTATTTTAAAGATACGTTGGCCACAAACTATTTCAAATGTGCGACTGTGGGAATTGACCAGCCAGAAACCGATAGAGCAGGAGATTTTAATGAGGAAATGGCGTTGGATTGGTCACGTGTTGAGGAGAACCGACGATCACATCTCCAAACAGGCTCTGACATGCCACGCATCCGGTAGCAGAAGGCAAGGTCGCCCTCGCATCACCTGGAGGAGATCGGTGGAGAAGGAGATCGCAACAACTGGTCTCAAATGGCGGGACCTGGAGGAGGCAGCCCAGGACCGTATAAAATGGAGAAAATTACTTCGAGCCCTTTGCCCCTGATGAGGGGCTATAGGAAGAAATCATCATCATCATCAAATAATGTCCATTCTAATTCCCAGACAAATCTGTCCAGTTTGTATGTTGTCAGTAGCGTTATTATATCATTTTTGTGCTGTGGTAAAAAACTCACACTAGTTATTATTATTTGATATAGAAACCCATTATTAAGTTAAATATTAGAATTAGTAAAATATTACGATGTGGCGCCAAATGTCATCATAGTGCAGTCTACGGAATGTGGACGCTTAATTACACTTGCAAATTTACAGATTATACATATACTTACTTAATTAAATACCTAGTTACTAGTCGACCCGGCGAACTTCCTATTTTGTGCATGTATTATAATTACTTATAAAACTTCCTCTTAAATCACTCTATATACCTATTAAAAAAAGTTTTAAAGATTTAAGTATATTGTATAGGGAGGGACAGACGCGGGAGGCGACTTTGTTTTATACTATGTATTGATGTATTGATTTTGTATTAAAGTTTTTGGTTGATTCTCACCGATTTTGTAGAGGTACCTAAACAAAACTAATTTGTTTTACTAAACTCTATTTATTCTTAATTGTCTTTTAATTCTACATGTTTCTTAAACGACGCAATAGAAGTGTGTACCAATTACCGACCGACTATGTAATCAGTTAATAATATCGAGGCAATTTGCATAAAATAAACAGGCGTCGGGGGCTCGGCGTCCGTCATGCACATGCATTCGAGTGATGCTGCTATACTTACATCATTGTATAAACGGATAGTAAACAGGGCGGCATGCGGCGGTCGGCGGCGGGCGAGGGCGGTGTGGCGCGCACACCTACTGCGCGACCGCGGCCGCGACGCGGCGACGACGCGAGTGTCTAAGAATACTATAGACACCTCTCCAGCTCTGATATTTGCGCTGCGCAAACTATTATTACTCTGGTTTTGTTTGATTAGCTATAAATTTCAATTTATTTATTCTTCTTTAGGAATTCGTGTGCAGTTTTTCATGATTTTCTTGTTACTTAGGTACTTTTATATTTACTGTGAGGCGGCATTACGTAGTAAAATGCTTATCTTTGTCTTTGATTGCTGCGTGGCTCAGTTGGCAGTGATGTGGACTGGGTAAGCGTGTGCACCCGGGTTCGATTCCCGGGCGGGGCGAATATTGATATGATTTTGATTGATTTTTGATGAATATCGATGTTTGTTTCCGGTCTGGGTGTGATGTTCGTCTCTGTGTGTGTTTCGGGCACCCTAGATACAGGTTCTACCTAGTTAGGGGCTCTGAGTGTGATGTGTTATTATTATTATTATTATTTGTTTATTGTATGAAAATGTGGGTATACCAGCTGCCACATTAATTGTAATTTGTAGGTAGGTAATCGTGTTATCGATTGATTATTACGATCAAAATGCTGTAATCACAACAATTTCCACATTTCGGCAGTTTGTTTGTAACTTAATCGTTAGTTATGTGGTTTGACGTCACATTCCAATTAAGGATAAAGAAACAGCAGTAAATCTCCCGCTACTCATTCTGCTCCGATGAACCTTGTCTTGACATTGCGACCTGGTCTCCTACTATCTCCGCCGCACATCCAACTCAATGACAAATTATACTTAGTATCCAATAAAAATAACCCACGTGTAATAAAATAATAATAATATACCCAACACTTGTTTTGTGGCCTCTCCGACTGCTTTAATCTATGCGAACGTATGTTGGGTTAGTGTTTTGATTACTTATTATCGGCATTTAGCAGTTATCTAACGCATAATTCGGGATTATACCAATAATAAGATGTTCTGTCGAGAGCTGTTTGTTACCGAAATGTTTCAAAGTCGCGGCACTGCTCGACTCTTCTATGAACTCAGCGCAACACATTAGAAACGCCTTGTTTTTAGCAACTAACTTACAACAAATCAATAAATTACATATAAGTACGTAACGAATTTTAACTTTTTGATTGCAATCGGACGGATCATCGGTAGGTAGGTACTCTAATTTTACATATTATTCATTTAGAATTAGTAGAAAGCTATAAAACATAGAGCGTCGGTGGCTGCTATTAATACTCCTCGTGTTGCGCGCGCGCCGGAGGAGCGTCCATCGTCGTCAATAATCAAAATATTCATTATAATATTGCTTTTTATTATTCTTACTTTGTATTATTCAACCGAAGCTTTGTTCTAGTAGAAGAAGGGCGGAGTCACCTTTGTCCATTGAATTTGTTAGAAATAAATACTCTACGCAGCAGCAACGTGTTAGGTAATGACATAATTTTTGAATTTCTCTTCAAATCTGTAATTTGTTCATACTTACCTTCAGCAATTTATGTTGGTACCAAAGCTGAGACAGACATGACAGCTTTTAAATATAGCACAAAATAGTATTAAAGGAATCATCAAAGATACTGACATGGTTTTCAATATCGGCTTAAGCTAGGTTGCAACGTGTGCCATTGTATCGCTTTATATTGATAGATAAAAGAGCAAAACTTTAAAATATGAAGTGCTCCTTGAGGACACAGAAAACGTGTTACAATACAAACAATCAAATACAATTGCAGCCGCTAACAGCCTCGCTCTGCAAGTCAACTGTTTCGCTTCCGCGGCGACCGTCCACTCCCAGCTCAACTCTGATTTATGTCCGTTCCGTCCCATCCCGGCTGACTGGCGCGACGAGCCCACAATTAACACTAATGACGCTAAAGTCAATTGCCAGCCACGTACAGAACCTATTCTTTTGAATCAGCACTACACTTACTACAAGCGCCTCAACACGACATACCACGCCATGAACGTGCAGCATCGTCGAGCCAGACTCTAGTGGGTGGCGATTGGCGATGAACATGTCATGCATGTCATGGTAGCCACCAGGCATATTTTCCATGTTGTCTTCCTTAAAACTTTCCCATCTGACATGTTACTAGCACGGCCATGGTGACCCCATCTTAAAGTATTATCGATAATTTGCTGTTCTAAAACAATTTAAGATAATTCTTGAGAACTAAAAGTCCATTTCTTAAAACAAAATTGCGTTCATAATCTATTGCAAAATTAAACAACCTATTCAAGTAATTTCTATTATAAACCCCTCTCTTATCATTATCAACCATAAGATACCTACTTAGTTCAAGTATATCTATGCACTTGTTTTTTGCTGTGAACGCACTAGATGACCGTCACCTTCACCGACAACCGGCTAGTGCGCGTGCGCATCTCCCTTATTAGAAGTCCACACAACGATATACCTACAACAACATAATGAACATGATTTCCTATGTAGTATTTCCTGATAAAATCTCCGACGATTAATATTAGTTTTATTACGATCACTGCTATTTTATTTTCACTCTCTGTGTCGTCTGCTTCGATTCTTATTTTGGTCGATTTGCTACATGAAAATAAAACTAAGTGTTATTAGGTATTCTGTGGTAACATTGTTTTTTCTTCTCCTAAAAATTTAAGAGCTTCGCTCTAGTCGGTAGAGCCTCTTACATTCCTTCTGTTTCCCCGCCAGCTGCAGTTCTTGACCTCTTGATACAAAAATACACTTTTCCTTTATTTTAGTTGATCTAAGTAATTTCTTCTAGGTCGTCCCCTCTCTCTTTTCCCTGCCCCTACCTTGTACACTTACACCAGAAAGTATAAATAGGTACAATGCATACGACGCCCGCAGCTCAAGCTGCATCGGCTGCAATAGGGCAAAGAGAAGGTACCTAGGTATATTAGCAGGTAATCGAACCTAAAATGCTTCGTTATTAAATTCAAAAGTGGTCTCGTCACAGGACCCAATCATGTTTCTCAAAAAACAAAACTGATAAGTAAGTTTGTTGTAAACTTCGGCTCGCTACATCAGTGACGGCTCTCCTAGGTCACAGCCCCACATCTAATCTCTTGTTTATAACTATAAAATGCTTTCATATTCTGTTTTTTTTCCATAATTTATAAATTAATAGATACTAACTTACATTCAAGCAAAATGGTTATCTCTGTTGTTTTTCGTCCGTGACCTTCACCTTCGCGTAAACTCCGGTAAACATAGTTTTTGATATAACTTTTTATACCTACCTACCGATGTTGTCCTAAACACACACACACACACGACGCGACGTGCCGCGCGTGTGTGTGGCTCGTCACGTGTGTGCGCACGAGGTGTGGCTCCAGGTTGTTTGCCCTCGGCTGCCGTAGTGGCCCTGGCCATCAAACCAATAATGTACCTTAAGGGAAAGGTCGTGGCATGGACAAATACAAGTTAAGTAACCGTCCACAACTGTTACAGTAGGTATAGGAAGCTTTTCACTAGAAGAAAGTACAAAAACTGAAGGCGAACTGAAACTGAAAATGTTGACTCTTCAGCCTTGAAGTTCACCACGCAGGACAGCCTCGTTTGCGCCAATTCTAAGAAAATATGTTTTAATTTGAAGTTTATCCCTATCGCTGCTACTTGCTAGTTAACGTGTGATAATATTATGATTGATGGAATAAATTTTAATATCTATTTATCGGGTCGTAGTTCGCAGGGTTATCGCGCGACCTTCGTCGTCAGTCGTCGCCGCTCTGCCAGATTTGTAGAGCTAGAGCTTTCCAGAAACTCTCCTTGAAAGTTAGATACCTAATATAATAAGTTTTAAACTGTGCCATAAATAGAGATATTATAATTTAGTAAAAAGGTAGAGCAGGCTTTTATCTGATAAGAATATAACATAATGTGTAATGATGACAAGTAATTTGGCAATCTGCCTCCGTAATAAGGCTGCGAAAAGCGAAAAAATCTTTCGTTTAGTGTAGTTTCAAGTGCTTAAGGAAAATGTAATAAATAATGCAAAATAACAAGTGTCAAGAACTAGATTTATTTGATGAGAACCCGCGTAGTACACCTTGTTGGCACAAGTGGCAATATTCCGGATTTGTAAGGCTCAGAACAATATTATGTTCCGTCTGAGTTATTTAAGGATATAGTGACGAAGCATTTTTGAAAATCAAGGTTATTTTAAAGTATTATAACTTACTTAATTTATTCTGTAAAATCTTTGGTACTGGTTAAGTATTATATACTCTGTGGTAATGGCAAACCTTAAAAGCTAAGTAAGTATAAAAGAAGCGAAAAAAAAATTCATGTACAGTGGCGGTCTAGGAGGGCGTAACAGATTAGTCTTAAGTCTTAACTCGTGCGCCCTAGACTGTATTATCAAAGAACAAGAGATTTTTTGCAATACAGAAAAACCGGAATTGTTACGCCATCCTAGACCGCCACTGTACCTAAATAAATATTGTTAGTTACTTAGTTCTTTTGTTACTCGCTTGTCAGAAATATTAATTATAAATGTATTTACACAAGTTGTAATTTAATTAGTGATTGCGTTACAATCGGTCTGCAATCAGGATCCCGCCTGGCCGCTATCGGACCGATCTCGAGATACGAGCGGGGATTAGGCGTGACGACTGATAGCGCCACGCCCGCGTCTGGGGCTCGCTGTGGTCACAGGCCTCATGTTTGCAGTGCACTGACTTGATCTAAGAGCCGCCATACACGGACTGCTTGAAGCAGTCAGTATCAACAACTTCTACGTACCTACGTATATACTTACTTCTCGTGCGCTCCGTGTATTTTGATAACTGGGTAACTGCTCAAGCAGTCCGTTTATGGTGGGTCAAAGCCCTCGATTGAATATTTCCCGAAGGGCCGTAGGTAGAGGCACCAGTCCAAGAGTTTTTGTTTTGCGATAAACGCAAAATTTTCCGCCATCCTGTATCTTTTACAAAGACTGGATTTTGCATTATGGTTAGTATTGTCTTCATGGCTCAAGTTCATCAGTTACATATTTCTATTTCGGAGGTTGCGGAGTTTTGTCTTTTCTTTTGTTTATATCAAACCAATATCAAATTTTAAGATAAAACTGGTTTAAAAAAAAGTCCGCCGACCTCGATGATTATTGCGAACTTCATTAAAATTATCATTTACACAATGTTAATTAATTGAATCTATTAAGAATGCAAATTCGCCCGAGTCAAGACTTTATGACAACTTAGAAGTACTTGTGGTGATATGATAACGCTCGGTTTTATTGTTAAAAACATCGTAAAGATAATTTTTGAGAAGTTTCCACCGTAGCTTGATAAATATTTTATAGTTACATAAATTATATCGATTATAACACTGGCGGCGCGATGCCTTATTGAAGAAGTACCTACTGTCAGTCGGTAACCTAAAGTTAATTAATGGTAGGGCATCATGATCATGAGGGCATTCAATAGAAAGAAAGAAATTTTACTTTACTTTACTTTTTACTTTACTTTTAAAAAAAGAAAGAAAAGAAAAAAAAACAATATTTATTTGCATGCTTTCTTATTCTAGAATACAGAAAATCAACTTTAAACATAACATAAACATGTTCACTTGTTCTTTTTACATAACTCTTTGGGAAGGTACCTATGTGCTTATGTAACTGAGATGACGCTATATTATATGTAGCGATATAAAATCGTCCTGAGTTTATGTTACACATGTGGGTATTTGAATAAATTAGTCAAGTTACAAGTTAATTTCATTGCTATCCGCAATGTCCCATTTTGCCGTTTCAAAGAAAAAGGAGTCAAAGGCGAAAAATATTCAGGAGCTTAACATTACGTGGCACGCGTGCGCGGGTACCTGCTTTGTAAGCCTGTGGACCAAAAATTTCTTTTTCAGATAAAAATAATTTTTATTATACCTGTTAATTAAAAATAGAGAAAAAGGTAGTAGGTAAGTAACATTTGCAATAAGGTTGCTGCACATTTAAAACTGCAAATATATTGCTTGCACGTCACTGAATCTAACTAGGCTTAATGCTGAGGATATGAAACGAACCCCTTGTAGGATGCAAAGAGAGACTGGCCAATCCCTCCCAATGCATCTACTTTGTAAATTCTATTTGATACTTGCGACAGAAACTTCGATGGCGCGATGTAGGATCCGGTTCGGTTCTTAAGTTGTAGCGTTTTTAGCGCTTGTGTACATATAACACAATAAGGACTTCAAGGCAGGAATACCACCAGCTATATAAGTATATTTTCTATCCTCAGACAATCCAAGATGAACGGTCACGCGAAGACAAACGGCCACGGCCCGCGCGCCCCCCGCGCATCCCGCGGCCCCATGACCCCCTGCTCGCCTATCATCGACACCGGGGTCGCTGGGGACTTGGGGGAAGAGGCGAGGGACGAGGGGGACGAGGCGTGGGCGCGCAAGTTCCTGCCGCCGCCGCTCGTGCTGCAGGACATGGAGCGAGCAAGGAAGGTCAGTCTTACTCCGTTCACCCACACCTAATCAGTTAGATAATAATAATAATAACATAATAATAACACATCACACTCAGAGCCCCTAACTAGGAAGAACCTGTATCTAGGGAGCCCGAAACACACACAGAGACGAACATCACACCCAGACCGGAAACAAACATCGATATTCATCATATCAATATTCGCCCCGCCCAGGAATCGAACCCGGGTGCTCACGCTTACTCAGTCCACATCACTGCCAACTGAGCTACGGAGCAGTCGAATAATAAATCAAGATAGGCGCAAACACACACCATGCCATGGGTATTATTGGGTATATTGGACCACTCGGAGATGGTAGGAAGAAACCTGATGAAACATATACAGATTTTAAGTATTTAGGGGGAACACCCGAAGAAGAAGCAGCTGCGTCCGTCGTTGAAAAACTTTAGGAATCATACTTCGCCAACCCACCTGCCGAGCATTGCGGTTATGGCAGCCCCCTATTCTGAAGTAAAGCAGGCCCCAGATGAATAAGCCCTAAGTGAAGACGACATCAAAGAGGCTCGGGATAAACCAGACAAACTGAACACAAATCGGAATCTAGACAAATACTGAGGCATATGCCCAGATGGGCGGAACAGGAAAAAGTTTTCATAAACAGCCAACCTTTTTGGGGGTTGGATAGATCTGTCGCTTGAAATAACAGAATACATTATTTTATTGGAATAGGTAGCTGTAACGTTTCCTAAACACGAACCTAGATACTTAAATGAAAAGTTTCACTGAAAGCAAAATCGAATTTCAGAGCAGGCCGCAAAGTTACATCTAAGAATTCTAAGGGAATAGGTGGTTATATACCTATGTACATTGGACTATATATTCAGATATTGACCCGATCTCTGAAACCCAGAAGTAGGTTGTCTTCGTTTATTATGAAAATTTAAAATATCTACTATAGCTTCTTGGAAAAGGTAGGTATTCAAGATTCCTAGAATAAAATAACGTGTAGGAGGGTGAGTCGTGTTTTCTTACAATGTGCCTTGTTTTTATAAATTGCGGCTCTATGATAAACTTAACAACCGCAATGACCGAGATATGATTAAGGAGGCGAGTTATATGGCCGCGGGATAATCGCGCTAATACACGCAATTATGTTAAAATACTTATGTATATTGCTATATTGCACCGCAATAACTCGTGAGGGGGTTCGCTGTTTACTATCCTGATTTACAACCACTGGAAGAAACTAATTTATGACATGGATTAGCGCTATGCTTGGAGCTTCTTTGTGCGATCGAATTAACCGACATAACCACTTTAACACTTAATAAATCGAATCAACTGACATTTCTTATGCTTGCCAATGGGCCATGGGCAAGTCACATTAGACGTTAGACGTAGTGAGCGCCTAACCAGACGCAGAGTAGGCATATAGACCACTACAAAATAGTTAGATAATCTGGTGAATTGGTGAGAGTAGCGTTTGATAGAAGCAGCGCCGGATTGGTTATTGTGGCAATGTTTTGAGTTTGAGGGGTAAGTACCAGCAGTAAACATCCTTCGCCTCAGATGATCATACATATTTTGTGCACTAGATTCAAATTATCGAAATGCAAAAGACAATGGAACCCTTTTTAGGTGGGTCCGTTCAACTGAATTAGAACATTAATTAAGTACGTCACTATACACACACAATGCTCTTGTTACGACGTATCGCTCGTCTTGCCTCGGCCTTAGTTTTTAATTGAAGCGCAGAAGACATCTTATCAGTGTAGGTGTGGGCTGCGTGTAGGTACCTATTTGATAATCTGAGCAGCAGAGGAGAGCTGGGGCGCTAATAAAGTTGTTTTCGCGACCCGCGACCCGCCCGCTATCGCGTCACCTCTCGCTCTGCTCGCGTTACAGCTTATCGCTTGTTTAATATTTTCTGATTAGCTTTCGTCGCAGTTGTCAATGCTGCACGTGTATCGTCTGATGCACGTGTTGATGAGATGAATCTGCAGTCATCATCACCATGCCATAATGATTTTGATGGTCGCCTTTGTCGAATACTAGGGAGGTCTTACACGAACTAGGTATGTTTGTTATAAAAGTTTCGTGTCGTAGCAGATCTCCAATGCATCCTCACCGTTCTACCTTTGACGGTATTTTGTATCCTTCTTTCCTCTCCAACTCGTATTAGTACTAAGCACTTCATACGTAAGTTTGTAAACTCCTTCTCCAGCACCATGTTTCAATCTCTTCCAACAATACTTTATACCTTCAAACAACATCAACCTATATTGCCTTTTGTATTAACCCCATCGAGTGAAGTAAAGTTTTGAACGGTAACTGTTTCCTCTAAATGATAGCTCTGTGTCGTGCGATGAGCGCTTCTTATATAAACAGTCAAGATTCTCCAGTCAAGTCTAAATTTGGTCAATATTTAGTTATTGGCTCTGCGTGGCGTCATTTGTGTCATTTTGTTCGCAGCTTGTGGGCTTCTGTCGCGGCTGCTGTCGTGTGTTTGTGTGTGTGATGGGCTATCATTGTGTGCGTTGCGTGTGAGGTTAAACGACATGGGGGCGCGGGGTCACCATCGCCAAGTACCAACACACTCGACCTTCCAGAGGCTCGCTCTGTATACGTTCTTTAGACATTGACCTAAATGTTAATAGGCTGATCATGGCAACGTTAATGTACGTACAGGAGCTTCGTCGGATCAGTACTTCAAAAGCGTAGCACAAAAGTTTTGTCGCCCTACCTCCTTGTATTAATTTTATTATTCGCTTATCATCAGATTTTAATACCTACTTATTACAATTTAGAGGTTGAATGAGCATGATAATTGGAAGCAAAATAAATAAAATCACGAACTTGTAGGTAAACGAAGAATAATTTTCTCAATCAATCTTGTTCTTGAAAGCTGTGTAGGGTTTACTGGTTCGATCTAGTGCTTGGACAGTTTTTGATTAGCTCGGTGATAGATCCCCCTCCGCCCTCCGTCCCCCCGGCGCCTCGCTCACACCCCCGGACCTCGCTTCTTCGAGACATCTCATAATTACCGGATTCAATAATCTCATGATAAAATTAAATTTCGCGATGTCTACTGACTGAAATAAATATAATTTTAAAAAGTATTTAATTATTTATCTAATCATAATTACACCGTGCGCGTTGCTCAGGGGGCTATCAAGATGTACACAACTATAGGCTTGCGTTCTTTTTTATTTGGTTTTAGAGTAAGATGAGTTATGAAAGTAAAGGATAGTTTCCCTATAGAAATAATAATAACAATACTTTTGAATGGAACGAATTTTGTAATGTCTCTTGAAATGGAAAGTACTTACTATTTAATTTTGAAATAGAAATAAGATCTAAAAGAAACGCAGAATTCAAATTTTATGAAAATTCTGCTAAAATAAAATATAAAATAATTCTAATGCAATGACGACCTCTACTATAATATAAATATTTACAGGACCTTCAATAAACAGTGAATATTTACTTAAAAATGAGGCAGTGGAAGCAAAGAAAAGATAGTGTCAGATAGTGGAAAGCAAAGAAAACAAAATGTCGCATGAGGGGTTGTTTACTGTTCGTTGACGCACACGGCTCAAAACACGTTTAGTTTACCTTAGATTCTTTAATATTTTATTTTAAAAAAAGTCGTAATGTTTCAAATTTATTCGATACGTAATTTGAAGACTGCAAGGGGTCTTCAAATTACGTATCGAATGAATTTGAAACATTACGATTTGACTTACTTATTTATTTATTACAATAGAAACCGAAGTCCCACACTACAATAATTAAATTATTAATACTCTTTAAATAAAACCGTTAAGAAGTTCATAAGAATACCTATTACTATTTAAACAAACAAACAGGAACGGTCACAAAATCTGCTGCAGCACTTATAGTTCCGTTTGTGGATGCTCTGATCTTCCCTCAAAAAGACGCGACGCGGTCTGATTATACGCGTTAAAGTCTTGCACCCTCGCGTCGGCAAACCTGTACTCTCAGCGGATTCAGAGCTTTGTGTGGTGTCATTACCAGAGCTGACTATCATCGTCACAGGAAGACTTCCGTGTTGGACATAGGCATGTTCTTCCCCACGGATTGCACAACAAAAACCGTTGTGAGGGGTGTTTTGCCGTATGCGCTACGCTGGGTTCGTGATCGCAGTAATGACTCTTCAAGTTTTTCAACGAAGAACGATGCTGTCCTCACTTGTGAGTGGTGGTGGTGTTTCCATAGTCGCCTTTAAACGACACCCGTGGGAGTAGAGGTGTTCGATGCTGCCATGAAAATTGGCTAATTGATTTGTTTACTTTAATACAAAGCGTGATTTTCATACCTGCAGTACAACGAGCTAATTTTCGCTAAATAATGAAGTTCACAAAAAATGTTGTGTCCCCAGATAGAAGAAGCTCTATCAGAGCTGGTGCTGGACGGGCGGACGCTGCGGCGCGTGGCGCGCGTGTTCGAGTCGCAGCTGGCGGCCGGGCTGCGGAAGCTGCCCTCCAGCCTGCAGATGGAGAACACGTACGTGCCCGAGCTGCCCAACGGAACTGGTACGAACACACACTTCCATCTTTTCACCTAGTTTCTAGATTCTTCTATAAAAACTTCTTCTTCAACCGTGAAATCTTCATTGTCTTATTGCACGTTTGCAGAGGAAGGCGTGTTCCTGGCGCTGGACCTGGGCGGCACCAACTTCCGCGTGCTGCTGGTGGAGCTGCGACGCGGCCGCCTGCTGCGCGAGGACGTGCAGCAGTACCACATCAGGTAAATACCTCCTAAACAACATAACATACACCTCCTTCTGACTTGCTTAGAGCCTGCCATTTGCATTGAGTATTAA
Source organism: Euspilapteryx auroguttella (assembly GCA_951802225.1). NCBI lineage: Eukaryota > Metazoa > Arthropoda > Insecta > Lepidoptera > Gracillariidae > Euspilapteryx > Euspilapteryx auroguttella. The sequence goes on from OX637665.1 coordinate 7,278,616, forward strand.
TCTATTGCCGCTATCTATAATTTTATAAGAAATTGTACATATTGGATTCTGGTGGCAGGACAAATTGTGTTAGCTGGCACCATCGCTTCCATGATTTTAAGGCACATTAAATAATGGGTCTTGCATAATTAGCTTCGGGTTAGTCATGTCGGTCTTTCATCCCATTGGACGAGAGGAGCTAGAGAGTGGATTTTGATGGTTGCCCTAGTCAAATAAAACAGGAGGTTTGTCTTTATTGTTTTAAACGTAATGTGTATATTCCAGTGACGAGCTTCGGCTGGGCGAGGGCGAGGCGCTGTTCGAGTTCCTGGCCGAGTGCGTGCACGACTTCCTGCGCGCCGAAGGGCTCGAGCACGAGGAACTCTCGCTAGGTCAGTCAGTATACCTCCACTGGGTATCATCTTATCCGTGGATCATTTTTAGTCATGCCTTTGTAAAGGTCGTTTCTGATAAGGCGGTATATATTCAAAGCACAGCAACTAAGATAATTTCAAAAGGACTGGCAGCAGCGTCCTTTGTTGAAAAATTTAATAACCATTTACTTATTACGATCGCCAACCCGCCTGCCAAGCGTGTCGATTAGGTACAGCAAATCCCCCCTTACTCCACCAGGTTTGTTCTTGTAATCTCTGAAGGAGGCATGTGTCCAGCCAGTGGACGTCTTATACTTATATGTTTAAATTTTTGAACGAGTTTCACATGTTTGTTTGCAGGGTTCACATTCTCGTTCCCGATGCGGCAGCACTCGATCTCGTCGGGCGAGCTGATCACGTGGACGAAGAGCTTCAACTGCGGTGGCATGGCGGGCGTGGACGTGGCCGCGCTGCTGCAGCGCTGTCTGCGCGCGCGCCGCCTGCGCGTCACCGTGCGCGTGCTGCTCAACGACACTACTGGCACGCTGGTGTCCGGCGCGCTCGACCATCGCGATGCTGCGGTGAGCTGTCTTTACTCACACAAACATTATGACAACTAGTCGACCCGGCGAACTTCGTACCGCCTAACCTAAAATACTATGCTGTTTTCCCGGTAATTGGTAAAATTGGTCCAGGCGTTGTTGAGTTATGCGCTTCGCTTACCAACACATTTTGCGATTCATTTTTATATTATTGGTTTAGCAAATTAGCAATCTAACATATTTTCCATTCGTAAACCTTAATTAAGGTTGCCATCAGATCAGACGGACCGTACCGCACCGACCGCGAGAAGTCGACACTCTCAACCGCGCGCCTAAAACGCCTAAAAGGCTCGAATGCATGCGGTCGAGACTCAACTTACGCGGTCGGCTGTAGTCTCGGATTTTTTAATGCAAAGGAGAATCTTTTTTGGGGGAGGCCTATGCTCGACACGTTCTCTCTTGGCTGAGATGATGATAATGATGATGTTTTGTTATTGGTCCAGATCGGCGTGATCCTGGGCACCGGCTCCAACGGCTGCTACCTGGAGCGCTCCTCGAACGTGGTGTGGGAGACACACTCGGCTGGAGGCGAGGAGGTGGACGTGGTGGTGGACGTGGAGTGGGGCGCCTTCGGGGACAACGGCTGCCTCGACTTCATCAAGACCGAGCTCGATGAGCTGGTGGACGCTAGCTCCTTGCTCGCTGGCAGCTTTACGTGAGTTCTATTATTTGTTTGCTTTAAGGCTCAACAAACAAACTGTTAGCGACGTAGCGGCGTATCGGCTTAATACGATGGAGTTGTTAGTTTGCTTGCAAGTAACGCTACAAACTGTGTAGATGACCGCAAAACTAGCACTACTATAGCCTTACAGTTCCTGAGTGCCGTGTGGGGGTAGCATATAATACTTACTACAAATGTTTACAAATACATTTCCTCCTATGAATGTCGTAAAGGCGACTCAGGGAAGACTCGAAGGCGAAGGTCGGGCAGCACCATCTTTTTGTTGAGAAATGTGAAGAGCCATACTAACGCTTTTAAATAGCAAAGCCAATTTGTTTGTCCTTGTGGCAATCTGCTGCAGCGTCTACGTGCATTGGTGGACGCCTCTTGACTGAAATGATGAAGATAATGTGTTTTTGTGACGTTTTTATGTTTTGTCCAAGGCGAGCCTATTTTGTGATCGACGACTTTGTGACGATCTTGAGAGTGCTGCATCATCTAGGTACTAATTGAAGGTTCGTTGTGGGCAGGTTCGAGAAGTACATCGGCGGCAAGTACCTGGGCGACGTGGCGGGCGCGGCGCTGCAGCGGCTGCGCGCGCGCCGCCTGCTGCCCGCCGCGCCGCGCAGCTTCGGCCACGACGCGCACGCCGTGCTCACACAGCACCTCAGCCTGTTCGAGGAGTGAGTCAACTGGTTTTTTTATACTTAAGTAGATAGAGTAATTCAAGAGTTCGCCGGGTCGATTAGTTATTAATAAACTGTTAAGCACGAATCTAAGTTGTGATACAGACATACATTTGGACAATAACAAGCTTAATCTGGTAAATCAAACTGTATTCCTTGGTATCACTCTAGATTCGAAACTATCTAATTAACGAATTAAATTTTTGCAAAAACTGCTTATATGATCACAAAGGAAATGGGTGTTTCTCAACCAAGAAATGCAAACAGTGCGCCGGAAATCATAACACACTTTTGCATTTAAATGACGCAAAACAAAAGGCAATGACACCCAGCACGAGCGGCGCGGTCCAAGCACCGCGGCACGTGTCATCAAATGCAGCAGCATCATCTTATCAAAGCAAGGAAATACTCTTAGCAACTGCCCTCCTGAAGGTGCAGTCATCAACCGGAGATCATCATATCATGAGAGCTCTTATCGATCAAGGCTCTCAAGTATCAATTATCACTGAGAAGGCAGCACAGCAGCTGTCAATCAAGCGGCAGAGTTGCCGTGGTATCATTGAAGGCGTGGGAGAAAAGGAGAGCAGCTGTAAAGGCATGCTAAGCATCATTTGTTCATCACTCCACAGCGAATTCACATTCAATGTCAACGCAGTAATAATGAATAACCTTATCAAGCATTTGCCTAATCAATCATTCCCAAAACCAGAATGGTCATACATCGATAATATCAAACTGGCAGATCCAGATTTCTTTATCAGCCGGGAAGTAGACTTGCTTCTTGGCGCAGATATTTACTCCTTAATCATGATGGAAGGTATCATCCGAGGAGAAAATCAATCATTACCTATAGCACAGCAAACTCACTTAGGATGGATCCTCTGCGGGAATGCAAAAACGCATTATCATTGCAACGTAGTCCTAAACAACATCGACGACATCAAACAGTTCTGGGAGATGGAGGATATTACTGAGCAATCATCACTATCATCAGAAGATCAAGAGTGTCTTGAGTATTACGAGCAGACGACTACAAGACGTGAGGACGGAAAATACGTAGTAAAATATCCGTTTAAGCAATCTTATCAAAGCGACTTAGGAGAATCAAAACCAATGGCAGTAGCGCAGTTAAAATCGCTGGAGAGAAAATTCAGAAAAGATGATAATGTAGCAGATCAATATAAAAGTTTCATATCAGAATACTTATCACTAGGGCATATGAGTCTTAACGAAAATAAATTAACGCCTTATTGTTTCCTACCGCATCACTGTGTTATACGGAATGAGTCATCGACTACTAAGCTACGAGTCGTGTTCAACGCATCAGCAAAAACGTCGTCAGGGCTCAGCTTGAATGACTTAATGCATCGGGGCCCGAATCTGCAACAAGATTTGCAAAGTTTAATTATCAAGTGGAGACAATTTCAACACGGATTTGCAGCAGACATCGAGAAGATGTTCCGTCAAATATTGATCCACCCTGAGCAAAGACAGTATCAACAAATCGTGTGGAGAGACACTCCTTACGAACCCATTCATCAATATCAGCTGGCGACGGTCACTTATGGAACACGAGCAGCTCCATTCTTAGCTATGAAGACCCTGAAACAGTTAGCAAAGGATAATCAGTTCAACAATCATATCAGCAAGGAAGCAGTAAAAGCTGTCGACGAAGCATTTTATATGGATGACATCTTGTACGGGAGCCACAGTCCTGAAGCTGCTTTGCAGCTTAAACATGATCTTATCAAATTAATGAAATCGGGTGGTTTTAACTTAAGAAAGTGGGTTTCGAATACGCTGGAGTTGACAGAATCGGCCCCCGAGCAACACTTCGATTTCCGCCAATGCGAATCAACGAAAACATTAGGCATACGATGGAATGCGCAAAAAGATATTTTTAATTTTGAATCAAAAATAGAAAAATCAAGCAAATACACTAAAAGATCATTGTTATCAGATATATCAAAACTCTTTGACCCTTTAGGATGGCTCTCACCACTAAGCACCAAACTTAAGCTCCTATTTCAAGCAGTGTTCATATCAAATATCAGCTGGGATAAAGAACTCCCAGAGAAAATCAAGGATGAATGGATCGAGATGATCGAAGATATCAAAAATATTAGTAGCATCAAGGTAAACAGATGGATGGGCTCAGGCGAAAGAGACTACATAGAATTACATGGATTCTGTGACGCGAGTACCAAATGTTATTCTTGTGTCATCTACTGCAAGACGCACAAGCATAAAAATGTATCAATCATTATGGTAGCAGGGAAAACAAAGATTGTGCCCGCTAACAAATCAATATCAATCCCTCGACTAGAGTTGAGCGGAGCTCTTCTTTTATCAAAACTCATGAAAAAAGTACAATCATGCTTAGAAAATCACAACATCAACTGCTTTGGCTGGAGTGACTCCACAGCAGTACTCGGATGGCTACAGGGAGATCCAGGTCGCTGGAAGCCATTCGTAGCAAACAGAGTTAAAGAGATCACGGAGATCATACCACCCAGTTGTTGGCGTTATGTTAAGTCTGCGGAGAACCCGGCAGACTGCGCCAGCAGGGGTCTGACGGCAGAACAACTAGCTAAACATGACCTTTGGTGGAACGGACCCTCTTGGCTCACATCATATCATGGCACTGAGGAGCCAGAAATTTACGAAACCAACGAGGAAATTAAAAAGGTATCAGCATCTGTAACATCAAAAACAGAGGAGTTGGTACCTAGTATCATTGATCAACTGCTGAAAAATCACAGCTCATTTATGCGTTCTGTAAGAATTTTAGCATGGATGCTAAGAATTAAATCAAAAAACCAGCAAAAACCTAATTATATTACATTATCAGAAATTAAATCAGCAAAAAATATTATTATCAAAAATGTACAGAAAACGGAATTCGGTACAGAAATCAATAGCATTAAAAACCTAGGAAAGGTTCACAGCAAAAGCAAGATTTTATCATTAAACCCATTCTTAGACTCTGAAGGATTTCTAAGAGTCGGCGGAAGGTTAAGAAACGCAAATATCAGCATGGAGATGAAGCATCCAATCATCATCCCACACAAAAGTCGACTGACCGACCTAATCATTGATCATACCCACAAACTTACTTATCATGGTGGACCTAGATTGACCTTATCAACTATCCGTCAAAAATACTGGATTATCAGTGGAAACAGCGCAGTAAAGCAAAGATTGCGAAAATGTATCATATGCAGGAAACACGATCCAATCAAACATCATCAAATCATGGGCGACTTGCCGAGAGCAAGGACAAACCCTTCGAGACCCTTTGAAAATACGGGTGTGGACTTCACAGGATTTTTCGAGGTCAAATCAAGCAAAGGACGTAGTATTAGAACAACAAAGGGGTATGTCGCTGTGTTCGTGTGCATGGCGACGAAGGCAGTCAATCTGGAAATAGTCTCTGAAATGACAACCTCGGCCTTCTTAGCAGCTCTACGGAGGATGGCCGCCAGAAAAGGAACCCCACGACATCTGTACAGCGACAATGGCACCAACTTTGTCGGAGCAAACAGAGTCCTGCAATCAGAGCACGAGGAACTCCTAAAAATTTTCAGTGACGAGTTCTTCACTGAAATAACAGAGATGGAAACACAGTGGCATTTTAATTGCCCGTCCTTCCCAAGCTCTGGAGGCCTCTGGGAAGCAGCCGTTAAGAGCCTCAAATATCATATGAAACGTGTGATCGGAGAGCAAAGACTCACGTTTGAGGAGTATTCCACGCTACTATCACAGCTGGAAGCATGTCTCAACAGCAGGCCACTGTGCACACTATCAGAGGACCCAGCTGATCTGGATTACCTCACGCCGGCTCATTTCCTAACAAATGGACCGACGTTGACTATCATTGATACGCCGGAAGATGGGAGATCGAGATGGCACCTAACACAAAAGTTATTCCAAGATATCTGGAAAAGATGGAGAGAGGAATACCTAGCACAGCTTACAACACGAAGCAAGTGGAAAAGCGAGCAAACAAACATCAGGGAAGATGACGTAGTTCTCATTCACGATGCGAACTTACCCGCAGGAAAGTGGGCCCTCGGTCGAGTAGTCGAAACTCACCCAGGAAAGGACGGCTCAGTCAGAGTCGTAACATTAAAGACGAAATCAGGCGTAATGAAACGACCAATTATCAAAATATCAAAACTTCCGATAGAAAGTTTGGAAGCAGAATCAAAAGCATCAAAATCATCAGAAAAAAGCAATACTAAAATGCCAAAACACAAAACATACTTATCAATGTTTATATCATTCCTTTTCTTTTTATCAATCATAGGAACATCGCAATGTTTCGAAATCAAGCAATTATTTAATAAAAATCAGAGTTTATACTTCGACAAGATGACGAGTGTACAACTCATTCGAGACGAGTGGAAATTAATAGTTTACTACGACATGGAACCTTATTGGGAAGGCCTCTCGACCTTTAGAAAATACTATCAAGTTCTTGATAAAACATGCGAACACTCTCAAAAACTATCATACTGTGAAGTAATACAACTCCAACTACAACACGAGTACGACGAACTCGAGTATAAGAATCGCATTCTGCTGAATAGACAAGGTAACGCGACAGCGCGCCCGAAACGTGGCCTTATCAATAGAGTTGGTTATATAGCGCACAGTCTGTTTGGCACGTTAGACGAACGTTTTGCCGATCAATACGAAAAGGATATCAATTTAGTCAGAGAAAATCAGGATCATCTCTTATCACTTTGGAAGAATCAAACATCAATCCTAGAGGCACATAACAATATTTTACAAAGAACGCAAGATACTATCAACAAGCAGCATAAAACTATTAATCAGAACCTAAACAACCTAAAATACAGTTTACAACGATCAGCCGGTGACTTAGCAAGGCTAAGTGATATCACACTATCAACTTTTATAGCGGGTCGTATGCTCGACAAACTTAAAGACATACAGGATGCTCTTTTAGAAGTTATCACAGACTTATATCATGGTAATATGAATATACACTTGTTGAATATTGATCAAATAGAGAAGGAGTTAAACAAAATATCAGCATCATTGCCGAGTGAATTGACCCTACCGATGAAAAATATCAAGCAGGACATTATCAAAATATATCAGATGTTAAAAGTAAACGCCGTAGCAACCCGTAATTACTTCATCCTCGAAATCAGAGTACCCCTCATTAGTCGAGATACTTATGAGCTATATCAAGTATTCTCTATACCTAGTAAACAGAAAGAGAACATGATCACTGTCCATCCGATAGCTCAATTCATAGCAATCAGTCTCAGTAAAGATTTATACGTTCCCATGAATCACAGAGAAATGCAGGAATGCGTTTCTTACGATCATCAAACCCATTACTGTCATTTAAGAAAACCCATACAAAAAATGAAATCAGATCATAATCTATGTGAGATAGACGAGCGCACAAATCAGTGCAAAATATACAGTAGTAAATGCAAGGATTATTGGCAAGAACTAAAAGAAATCAACCTGTATATGTATTTTTGTTGCGAACAATGTAGCGTACGATTGTTTTGCAAGGATCAAGTTACGGTCGATCACCTTAGCAATAGCGGCATAATCAGCGCTGCGTCAGGATGCATCATCAAAAGCGAAGAATTCACCGTGTACGCACACAATCAGCTGGCCAGCGAAACAAACTTTAATTTGGAGATAAAGGTGCCAACCGTAGCCGAAATAAATCACATCATAAACCTAACATTGCCTATCATAGAGTTGAATGAAACCGAAGATAAGGAGTCAGAACACAAATTGAACATTATCAGAGATCAAATAGCAGACTTGAAGGAAAAAGCAGTCCTATCAGATCAACTATCATATCACGATGTTCATCACTACGCGGCGATCTACGTGTTAGGAGGAGGAACGCTCACATTGCTGATTGCAATGTGGCTTCATCGCCGGCGGCAGCAGCGGCACTCGAACACTTCCGTCAGCAAACGTGAGGCTCAGTGCGCGAACGATCATTGCGAGCAGAGTGTCAGTGAAAGCGTACCAGAGGTGGTTGTCAATAGCAGTGTAGTGAAAAATGTGCCGATAGCTAAATCTGGAAAGCTTCGTGTTTACACAGTTACAAGTGAAACAGACACTTATCATGCGAAATCAAGTGAAAAAGTGAATCAATCTACATCGCCTATATTTGTGAAAACAGTGTTTAGAAAGGACGATGAAAGTAGGCTTTAAAATAAAAAACTATTCGTTTCGTTTATCAGCATTTTATAATAGAGTTAATTTACTAACTTAGACTAGAATGAAATAAATATTGTTTATCATCTTGTTAATTTTAGTTCACTTCATTTATCATTTTATATCAATCACGTTTACTAACATCTGTATCATTTATCAATTATCACTTTTATTATTTTATTAATGTATTCTGAGATCTTCTCTCGTCTTAGGGAATATGTACGAGCAAGCTCTACAATTTTATAATTTGTCAAATAATCACTTTAGCGTTGCCCTACATTTTAGTGTAGCTCCATCAAAACCGCGCGTCCACCTTGCGGCCGACGCGCTCACCTACAATCAGTTGTGAATCAACCGCGCTAGCTATCATATCATAATCATATACACCCATCATAATCTTTATAAGTTATTTTGGACAATATACTCGGTTAAAGTTAATTGAGTGGTATCATTTATCCTATCAATCAGCGTAGATATCGGACACATCAGACCGCGTATCTAGGCACAGATGAACGGACACTAGCAGACCGTACAAGCATAAAGCTCGCGAGTCCCTCAGAGAAAAATTCAAAGAAATAGATATTTTGACGCTTCCTTCCCAGTACATTTTCGAAATTATTATGTATACTCGTAGAAACATACATATGTTTGATAAAAAATGTGATAAAATTAAGGACCTTAGAACGCGTAGCAAAAACAAACTCAGTATTCCACAAAACAGACTAAAACGGACAAACAAATGCTTTATAGGAAACGAAGTAAGATTCTATAACAAGATCCCAGAAGAAATTTTGATCCTGAATGATAATGAGTTTAAAACTCGTATCAAAAAAGTTCTGATTAAGAAAGCTTATTACAATATTGATGATTATGTAAACGACAAAGACGCATGGAAGTAGTCTAGCTCTGCACTTAAGATATTTTTCATTATTTAATGTAATTTCATTTTTATTTATCTGTATAATGTTCATAGTATTGTCACTTAATTGTATTGTAAATATTGTAATATCACAAAACAAAAAAAAAATAAAAAGAGAGATAAATTGTAAAGTAGAGTTTGTTACCCCTTTCTTCTCTACGCTGTAAAATCATTGCGAAAGGGAGAATCATTTGACAGAGGAGGGCTCGTTTGGGGGCCTCTCCAGGCGACTATTGTCGTAAGGCAAGGCAAACATTTGTTTACCTGAGCCAATTGGTGGGCACCCTGAACTACCTCGCCTCTCACAGTATAGGATACTTTACCAAATAAGGTATCAATAGCGATTAGATGTATAGTCTAATTGACTTTCAATAAGTGATATCTTGTATCCTATATTGAATAAAGAATTTGACTTTGACTTTGACTTTGACTAAGAGGTTTAAAGTAGGTAGGTACCTATTCACTTCCTGTCGAAACAGTTGACTGGGGTTACCGGGGTCATGTTAACTATTATTTTAGGTTCATATATCTGTAGGTAGACGTTGTGATATGAATATTGAGAAAGCCGAGGGATACACCCATCCAACAGCGCTGAGATAGAAAATAGCATTGATGTGACGTATTAGTGAAGTGCGGGGAAGAATTTGGAATGCCCTTTTTGAGGAGCTGCAATGCAGCAGTATATTATACAGTGTGTCCGGGGAAGTTAAAACATAATTTTAAGGGTGTATTCTATGATCAATTTCATCGATGAAAACACCCCATATGGGGGGTTGCAGCCTCACCCCCCCCTCAGTATGATGTTTTTATTATTTTTTTTGCAAAAGTCAACCCCACCTACTTTTAAATTTACAGTTAAAGATCTAAGGCTCACAGAACCTTTATTAAGGTCTTGATTGAAGGCTAAGTAGTTAGGCTACCTAAGTTACTAACAAAATAACCAAGTATTGCTTTTACTTTTTTTTTAAAGATGATAAACCATAAAAGCAGGCCACTTTTAGCAACAAACAGTAAAAAATAAATATTCTAAACCTATATATTATTTTTAATACAAAAAAAATACTAGTGCCAAGATTTTATGCACAAGGGAGCATTTTTTTCTGAAAAAAGCCTTACTTTAGAAAATATTTTTTTTTTTCAAGAGTGGCGCCACTGTCCGCGTAAAAGGACTCTTAATTTAGGTCTTGTACGAAGGCAAAGTAGGTAGGCTACCAAAATAACTAACAAAAGAATTAAATATTGACTTTATTTTTTAATAAAAGTGGTTTAAACTGAAATCTTAAATTAAAAGGTAAAAGCGAAGGGTCTCTTTGGTAGTTGATAATTTCTGAAGTAATAGACGTAGAGAAATAAATCTAATACCAATTTGGAGAACAACTAAAAAGCTAACAATAAAACACAAAAAATAAAAAAAGTATCTGCATTTCTTTGTGAAAACTTTTAAAAACCGTAAAAAATTTACAAAAAAATATATATATTTTTTGGTTTATCATCTTTAAAAAAAAAGTAAATCAATACTTGGTTATTTTGTTAGTAACTTAGGTAGCCTAACTACTTAGCCTTCGATCAAGACCTTAATTAAGGTTCTGTGAGCCTTAGATCTTTAACTGTGAATTTAAAAGTAGGCGGGGTCGACTTTTGCAAAAAAAAAAAAAAACATCATACTGAGGGGGGGGGGGGTGAGGCTGCGACCCCCCATATGGGGTGTTTTCATCGATGAAATTAATCATAGAATACACCCTTCAAATTATGTTATAACTTCCCCGGAAACACTGTATATTATACTGGGTGTTTCTGACAAGGCGGTAATAAATCAAAGGAGGGATTCTGCTCACCATAACTAACAACTTTCTCAAAGCAACATGTCAAAATCGCAAAAAAAATAACAGCTGTTCCATACATTGGTTCGATCAGCTGACGGGGTCAATGTACGGGACGGCTGATTTTCGTTTTGAGATTTCGACCCATGTTGCTTTGGGAAAGTTGTTAGGTATGGTGAGCTGAATCCCCCCTTTGATTTATTACCCCCTTGTCAGAAACACCCTGTATATGCAGCAGTATGATATTTCGTGTTCCCGCCCGTTATGTAGCGCCATCTTCGTTCACCTTGGTGTATTAGTAAGTAAAAAACAAGATTTGAAATGTTGTTTTGGTGGGTTTCCAGAGAGAACGAGGCGGGCGCGACGTCGCAGACGCTGAATATCCTGCAGGAACTGTGCGAGGGGGACGCGGGGGCGGCGCGGCTGAGCGAGCAGGACGCGCTCGTCGCGCAGCACGTGAGCCGCGTCGTCACCGGCCGCGCCGCGCAGCTCGCCTCCGTATGTAAGTATCCTGCTAGGTACATATCCATGCTAAATAATCATATTCGATAGTCGCGCATTACTGGACATAGATCTTCGCTACAGATCTCCATAGCGACCCTCTTTCAGTGGTCACCAGGTCGCCTGAGCACCTTGAGGAATTTGTCTACAATGCGCCTTCTGTGCGCGGTCGCCACTCGATAAATTTTCGGCCCGATAACAGTTACCATCTCAAAATCAAAATCAAATCAAAAAATCTTAATTCAATATAGGATACAAGATATAACTTATTGAAAGTCAATTAGACTACATCTAATCTAATCGCTATTGATACCTTATTTGGTAAAGTATCCTATACTGTGAGAGGCGAGGTAGTTCAGGGTGCCCACCAATTGGCTCAGGCAAACAAATGTTTGGCTTGCCTTACGACAATAGTCGCCTGGAGAGGCCCCCAAACGAGCACTCCTCTGTCAAGTGATTCTATCATTTATCTATCATTCATCTGTTTTATTGCATTAATTTATCTATCATTCATCTGTTCTTCGGGCTATGAAACTTTTCATAATAGGGATTGATTTAGTAATCAAGAGATTGATTTAGTACGCAAGAGCAAAATTTATAGGTAAGTGAGGTGTGTGTCCGCGGCACCCGCTGCCACCCCGCGCCACAGATTAAAGAGTAGTTACTACCCGCGCCGCGTCGTTCCGTGTGCATTGAATTATCACCTTATTAAGACGGATACCTACGAAGTTTAACGGGTAATTTACTGAGACTAACGGTGTTGTGTCGCCAGGCGTGTCGAGCCTGCTGAAGCGCACGGCGCGCGCGCACAGCGCGGTGGCGGTGGACGGCTCCGTGTACAAGCGGCACCCGCGCATCGCGCGCCTCATGCAGCGCTACATCTCGCTGCTGGCGCCCGACCATCCGGTAAGTGACGTGGACGGCTCCGTGTACAAGCGGCACCCGCGCATCGCGCGCCTCATGCAGCGCTACATCTCGCTGCTGGCGCCCGACCATCCGGTAAGTGACGTGGACGGCTCCGTGTACAAGCGGCACCCGCGCATCGCGCGCCTCATGCAGCGCTACATCTCGCTGCTGGCGCCCGACCATCCGGTAAGTGACGTGGACGGCTCCGTGTACAAGCGGCACCCGCGCATCGCGCGCCTCATGCAGCGCTACATCTCGCTGCTGGCGCCCGACCATCCGGTAAGTGACGTGGACGGCTCCGTGTACAAGCGGCACCCGCGCATCGCGCGCCTCATGCAGCGCTACATCTCGCTGCTGGCGCCCGACCATCCGGTAAGTGACGTGGACGGCTCCGTGTACAAGCGGCACCCGCGCATCGCGCGCCTCATGCAGCGCTACATCTCGCTGCTGGCGCCCGACCATCCGGTAAGTGACGTGGACGGGTCCGTGTACAAGCGGCACCCGCGCATCGCGCGCCTCATGCAGCGCTACATCTCGCTGCTGGCGCCCGACCATCCGGTAAGTGACGTGGACGGCTCCGTGTACAAGCGGCACCCGCGCATCGCGCGCCTCATGCAGCGCTACATCTCGCTGCTGGCGCCCGACCATCCGGTAAGTGACGTGGACGGCTCCGTGTACAAGCGGCACCCGCGCATCGCGCGCCTCATGCAGCGCTACATCTCGCTGCTGGCGCCCGACCATCCGGTAAGTGACGTGGACGGCTCCGTGTACAAGCGGCACCCGCGCATCGCGCGCCTCATGCAGCGCTACATCTCGCTGCTCGCGCCCGACCACCCGGTAACTGAACTTTACTTTACCACTATCAGGCCTTATTTAGGCAGTCGCGGAGCGTCGTGTGAGGCGTGTTGCGATTTAGTCAAACGTATATAGCAATGTATTGTATGAGACCGTTTACGGAGACGCGTTGGCACAGTCAATGCGGGAGCCGACGCGTGCACTGCCGCGGGCGCCGCATCGTCTTGTACGATATTGATCATAAAGCGTTGAACGAGGCGGGCGCCGCCGCGTCGTCGCTTGACGTCCCGCCGCCCGCATGTCATTAAACGTTAAAACGCCGGACGCGCCGCATCACGCCCCAGACGACGCCCCCATGCCCCATAAATGAGGCCTTAGTATTCTGAGCTTTAGCCCTCTGACGCCTTTAGTACACCAACGGCACCGAAACGAATAAACTGCAGTGACTCACTACTTTAGACGAAATAGTTGCACATCCTTGTCGGTGTTTCGTATTCGCTTCAGCCGGCGAAAGCGCCGGTGTACTAGAGACCTCATCAGATGTCCATTGGATGTTTCTGTTATTCTTACCTATATGATCTTTATACAATGTTGTAGATTTAATTTATTCAAGAGTCCTACAACAGTAACAGTTTTTAGCAAAATATTTAACGCAAGAAAAATTACTTATCATAATGTTTTTGAATTTTCATAAAATCCTGGAAGATGTATGATTTGTTGTGTCAATGACGGTTTTCTCTGCGTAGTTCACGCTGGTGTCGGCGGAGGATGGCAGCGGCAAGGGCTCGGCGCTCACGGCCGCCATCGCGGCGCGGCTGGCGGCGCGCGCGCACTGACCGTGCACGCACACGCCGGCTCACCGTACCTACTTCGTCGTGAAGCGTCGCATTTGCTGCAAGGCTGATTCCTTACTAGGTAAACTGTGAGCGAGAACCTAAGCAGAAAATAAAAGGCATACAAAAACTTTTTTGCACCGGCGATTGAATGAGTCAGCCGCTGAAAAAAAGTCGTCGGCGCGCGAAACAACAAACAGAGAGTGAGAGTGACTACGATACTCTGAACATTAGGTTGCAGCAGCCGAATGACTTCAAGCTCTAAGTCTACCAAGGTTTACTGCCGTACTGCTTACGTTTGCCGTACTCTAACAGTTTGCCTAGTAGAGACGAAGCCTTATTCTCAAATGCTAGGAAGCTCCAGCGAGCTTGTGACTTACCTACATGATAATATATATTTTTGATGTATATATATATGTATAAACAATTTTCTAAGTTACGCGCTCGCTGGGAGGCCGCCCCTTCTTGTATCTATCTCTGCTGTATACTATGCACAGTTAGTTGATAGTTTCACTCGATACATAAACTATAGGTAGGTATATTAATGTGATAGAAGTGGTCTGTGATCAGGGAGGACTGCGGCCGTTAGGATGTTGAAATAAAATAGTAAATACCTCCCTCGCGCACGAGGCACGAGACGGACTGACGTAGGATTAGAAAGATAGGTTCTGATATTTTAGTACGTAGTCGCATCGGGAGTAGCTAGCTCAAATATACCGTATCTACCGTATAAATAATACCGTATTAAATAGGCCATTCCTTAAGTATGTACCGATAAGAGGTTTTGTTGGATTAATCAGCTATTAATTCATCAAATAATATTATAACGTCTCATTGGTATAAGGAACACCCAATTAGTAAATTATACTTTAGTGGGAAATAAATTGTATGGGTATAAAGAAATGTCATAGCTGTAGACTGCTCAATCATTTTGTCAACCGAGTGAGCCACAACACAATGCTCGATGTTTGTGTTTAAGTGTGGTATCTCCATAGCCTTTTTAGTTTTTAAAAGGGCAAATATATTAGAAATAATATGTATATAAGAAATATATTAGAAATATTTGAATATAATATGATATAAGGAATATATTAGAAATATCAGAAAGCATTATCAGAATATTTTCGACTTCTAAAGCCCGAAGTTTCTAATAAGTTCTTGCTACTACGCAAAGAATATTCGTAGTTCATGTAGATTGGAGGTAGAGAAAATTGCGTGCCATATATTCATAAAAGTAATTAGATTTAGTATAGTCATCGGTGGACGGCAACCAAGCTTCAATTTGTCATAATATGTAGGAACTCAGCATTGAATAAGAAAAAAAAACTTTATTCGTTAATACAGGTAAAAATACTTATACTTAGTAATAATTTAGAAACAGGTACACTGTGTTAGTTCGAATTAAGATACCTACTGTAATGTTATACTCTATTAAATGATTGGAAATGACCGGTTGCCGCTAACGTGGGAATTAATTATTCAGGGATTAGTGAAATAACTTATTTCACTTAAATAAGTAGATACAAGAACTAAAACACGTAAGTAATAAATAAGTAAACAATTCATATATTTAATGGAAGCATTGATACAGCATTTTATAGGGTTTTTATTGTTATAGGCAATGCATATCAGGCATGATAAACATCAAATACATACTGTTGTTAGGTATATTTAATTCTATAGATAATCAAATAGGTATATTTTTGAAAATTTTATTATAGAATAATAATGTGGGGATTAAGTCTGTTATTTAAATTAATAGTGAGCATTCAACGACAATGGCAGCATTCGACCACTATTGGTTTTAAAATGCTGCCAGCTTTTTAGCGACCTCTTAATGGTTTTAGAATGCAGTCATTATAATGTCATCGAATTTTTATGATTAATTGATTTAGAAGACTTGACCCCCTCTTTGATTACATGTAGCGTTATGTAGATATAGCTTATTGTATAGTTTATCTAAGATATGTTGCGGTGCTGACTGGACTTGTTTTTTATTGTTTTAGAATCAATTTTATTTTTGTTAAAATCAGCTGTTTACAAATACATTTTTTGATTTTTAATAAACTATTTCAATTTATGATTATTTTTATTTATTCTACCATAAATTCTAAAGTGTAAAAATAAATGACTAAATAATACAACTGCCTGTTCGTCTAGGTGGCCTGGGAATCCGCAAAATTTCCAGTGTTGCGCTCCCGGCTTTCCTTTCCTCCGTCCACAGTACGCACGTCCTCTTCGGTAAGATAATTAACCCGTCACTCGGTGACGTTGAGGCGTCGTACGTGGACGAGGCAAGGACAGCCTGGAGCGCAGCTTGCCCGGGCGAGGACCACCCTGCCAACCCTAACATACAAAAACAATGGGACGAGCCGCTCTGCAGGGCTGTCCAACAAAATCTTCAAAACTTTGCCAGCAGTTCTGTAGAGCGCGCTCGCCTCCTTGCCGCCTCGGATCCGGTGTCGGGGTACTGGCTGCAAGCTGTTCCATCGGCAGCGATAGGGACCCTGCTAGACAGGATTACCCTATCGCTGTCGGTGTGCCTGCGGCTGGGGGTACCGATTTGCGCTCCACATCGCTGCCACTGCGGTGGCATGGTCGATCGATTCGGCCACCACGGACTTTCCTGCGCGCGCAGTGCGGGGCGACTGCCGCGCCACGCCAGCCTGAACGACATAATCCGCCGGGCCCTAGCCAGCGTCCACGTACCAGCCATACTGGAACCCAATGGGCTGGTGCGTGACGACGGCAAGCGGCCCGACGGTATGACTGTCATACCGTGGAAGCGCGGCAGGCCCCTAGTGTGGGACGCCACATGTGTCGACACACTGGCGGCCTGCCACGTCAGACACACGGCAGCTGGCGCGGGCGCGGCAGCCGCAGCTGCTGAAGACCTCAAACGGCGCAAATACGGCACCCTTAGTGGGGAGTACGAATTTGTGCCGTTTGGGGTCGAAACCCTAGGGCCGTGGGGGCCGGAGGCGCGCCGATTGTTTAAAGAACTGTCGACGCGCCTGATCGACCAGTCAGGTGACCAGCGGGCCGGCTCATATCTTGGCCAGCGTTTAAGCCTGGCCATCCAGCGTGGAAACGCAGCCAGCCTGCTGGGCACGGTTCCGACCTGTGGCGGCGATTTGAACGAAATATTTTACTTGTAGGTATATGTTTTATTTAAAAATTTTTTTTTTAGTTAATAATACAACACGCAAAATACATTAAAAAAATGTTTAATAATTATTAAATAACAGTTAAATTTAAACAAAAAGACATTTACAAGTTATTAATAGGATGTTGATCGCCGCTAGAGCCATTGAGCCACAACCCTGGCTCCCGGACATGCAGCAGTTATCGTGGTCGAGCTAGTTGACCTAGTTGACCTCGACCTTCTCGCGCACCTTGCGCAGGATGCTCTGCAGCTCGGAGGCGGAGGTCGTCTTGTACTGCGGACAGACAGGCGGACGCTCATGTTACTCGAGGTGTAATGCAGTCCACGAAGGCCCATTTAAACGGAGAGAGTTTCTCGAACATTTTGGGGCGAGAATCGTATGTGATACAACAGACCTCATAACTAACATAGGGACATCCAGTGTAGTCGAGGGCGATGCGATTTTCGTCCTTTGACATACGATATCGTACTTAGTTTTCATGATGATATTTTTTTTCTTCCATTCGAGAAACTCTCTCCGTTTAAATGGGCCTTTTTTAGTGATGAAAATCATTAAAAAAAACCGTTACCTATAGACGATTAGAGATGTTTACAGTGATAGCTTCGCAGGAAATGAAGATCTTGATCGGTTGATTAGTGGAGTCGGTGCACATGTCTTCATCATCAATACATAGTATAAAACAAAGTCGCTTCCGCGTCTGTCCCTATGTATGCTTATATCTTTAAAACTATGCAATGGATTTTGATGCTGTTTTTTTAAAGGATAGAGTGATTCAAGAGGAAGGTTTATATGTATAATTCTCGCACAATATAGTAATAGGTAAGGCGTTACGAAGTTCGCCGGGTTGACTAGTCATAATATATAATGGAGGTTCCTAATTGATTAATCAAGCAGTGCCCATTTTCAATCAATATATATAAAACTCTTCCGTTACTGACTGACTGACTGACTGACAGACAACGCAGAGCCGAAAGTACTGGGCGTAGAAAGCTGAAATTTGGCACGTGGGTTCCTTGAGGAGTGTAGGTGAGCTCTAAGAAGGGATTTCCTGAAATTCCCACGGGAACGAAAAAAAACGGAATTTTTGTGTTTATGAGAAATCTGCGCGGTTGAAACCGCGGGGCAGCCTCTAGTACTAATATAATGTAGCGAAAGGTCCAATTACGGACGGAGCGGTTGGAGAAGGTTTTAATTTGGGAAAGATAGTAAAACATGTCGAGCTCTCGAGCTACTATAGTGAGCGCAGGTATAGGTCGGGCCGGGGCCGGGCTATACCGCATGCGGCGCCCCCTCGCGGCAGCGCTAGTAGAGTTCAACATACATGGTAGAGAGTGTGCGAGTGTGCTAGTTATAGTTACCCCGGAGACGTTGCGCTGCACGAGCAGTTGCGAGTAGAGGCGCTTGGCCTCGTCGGCGTCCGCCAGCAGCCGCTCGAGCTGCGCGCGCGACAGTGCGAACAGCTCGTGCCCCGGCATGCGCAGGCGCCGCGCCGCCGCTGAGCCGAAGCCCTTCGCTTCCACCCACTCGGACACCTCGTCTGGGGTCGATTTCTGTTGCAGGATAAAGTTATTGGAGACTTAAGTAGAATCAATGGCTCCCCAAGTTTGATTGAAGTCTTGTAAACTGGTGGAATTCCACCAAATATCTGCTGCCAGGCATCAGCGTCCTTTGTTCAAAACTTAAAGTCTTACTGTCGTATGCTTATATCCGCCAGCCGAGCGAGCAGATCACGGCAAAACCATATCAAAATGTTTGTCCAAGGACAATAAGTGCGAGAGACCTTTTTCTAACAGTGGACATCTTGCGGTATAGATGCTGAAATAATGGCTACTTTCCAAAGGCATTACTGTAGGCTAAGTGTAGGTAATGGTGCAGAGCCTGGAACTAGCATAGTATATGTACCTGGTGTATAAAGATGTCGGGAGTCTTCTTGAAGTCGAGCTTGTTGCGGCGCTGCTGGTACAGCGTCAGCACCGCCTTCAGCTCCTCCTGCATGTCCTCGGCCTGGCTCGGCGACGTCGACTTGCCCGCTGCGGGGTAGTTCGTATCAGGTTGATGTTAGCAAACATCTTGTGTACTATTTAAAGCTCAGTATATACATTCCTGCAACCCAGCTGAAGCTGGAGTGGATGTGACCACTATGGATGTAGCGCTAGCCTAGCGCCCATAAGGCCGCGTCTAAGCGGAAACGCGTACTTACACCATTCAATCTGCCGTATCTAGCTCAGATCCTATTAGACAGATTGGATGATGTAATGGGTGATTACCGATTTATAATTAACTGGGTGTTAAAGTAAACTTACACTTCATGGTGTCCGTGTTTTTGATGACGACTGGCACCGGCGCGGGCGGCATCGGCGGCGGCGGCGGCGGGGGAGGGGGCTCTGTCACACCAAACATTATTTTAATATGATCAGTTTATTTACATTTTAACATCAATTAATATAAGCCAGGGCCGTAATAGGGGCCCAAAGTTGAGGGGCTCCATTTAGCAAAACACATACAGAAAGCAACACTCACCGTGGCAAGCGAAGTCACAGCTACAGAAAGCACAAAGCGTCGCTGACACCACCACGACACCACTAACAACTATGTAAGGCCTCTCCCACTGGCAGCTATGGCACGTCGTATTGAGTAATCGTTCCTACTAGTAATGTATTTATTTAACATATTTAAGATAGGTTTTTTTATAGTGAATTATTTACCGGTAGGTTTGGGGAGTAAGTAAGTAAATAACAAACAGATAATTTGTATTTTGTACAAAATTTAATGTATAAAATGTATATTAGGTAATTATTACAACAGTTTCAATCAGCTACACGCCCGACTATATCATTATTATATTACTTTTAATCTATTTAATCATTGATAAAATCTATACAATTATAAACGTATTTTCTTATTCTCTTGGAAAAATATAATCTTTTAGGTACCTACCGCAGACAGTAAGTATATACGCCGTCTTTGTTCTTCCATTAAAAAAATGCAAAATTCAGAATATTTACGTACTACATAACTTTAGATTGAGCCATGAATAATTTAGTAAGATGTAAGAACTAAAATTGGAAATTAAGTTATTATGTACTATGCACACAATACTGTACTCGATCTCGTGGCGCCATACGTTCGATTTCTAAAGTCGTATATGATTGAGGTGAGATATAACAATACAGAATTCAGTATCTTGGATCCCTTGCGTTCACACTTTGGTCCAAATAGTAAAAATACATAGATCCCTCGTATAGATCTAGATATGCATTAGTAGTGATATAAGGAGCTATTTTATTTATTTTTTTGACAGAATCACAAAAGCGGCTGCTGCAAATTCTTAAAATTAAATGACAACATGTACAACATTAGCAACACACAACAGCGCTCACCACGCGGCCTCAATAAATACACACCCACGTACACGTAATATTATGACTATATCGTGCGCGACTATGACATAAAGCGGTCTGCCGCGCGGCGGTCCTCACCAGCGGGACATTACAACAGAGGCCTTTTAGAGGTACATTAACAAGCCAAGGGGAACTTTGGTAGAGCTTGGGGCCGGCCGGGGAGGCTAGAAGTATCGGAACTCTCCCTTCTTGCCGAGCCGCTCGCGCCGCACCCAGTCCGCGTTGCCCCCGCCCCCCGCCTCGCGGCCCCCCGGGCCCCCCTCGCGCCCTCCCGCGGCCCCCCGGCCCCCGGGCCCACCTGTCGGACTGCTGCCGCCGGACCCGCGCCCGCCTCCGTCCTGGAATAAGAAAACTTATTATAACAATGCAACACTTACAAATGAATATGATGTTTTGTGGATCAAAAAATAGGTACCTATTTAAAACTGTGGAAAGCCTGATCTGCAAAAACAAAATATAATAAATCTGCGAAGATTCAGATCCGGCTCGAAGGGCCAAATTATATAATGTTTAAAATAATTAGTTTAAAATTTGATCTGGAAGGAAGTAGGTATATTAAATTGCAGGCTTAGCAAGCAGGGTACCTGGTAGTGGTTGTAGTGGTGCGCGGGCGGGTGGGGGGCGGGAGGCGAGGCGGCGTGGGGCTCGGGCGCCACGATGGTGTGCGGCACGTGCGCCACCTGCCCGCGCCGGTTGCGCGCCTTCCACCACTTGCGCGAGTCGTCCAGCACCTGACACCAGAATCAACAATTACTAGGCACCTATCTAGCTACCTTGCCTAGGTGAAAAAGAAAATAATGAACGAACAAAGAAGGAAGTAAATTTAATTTAGGCACTTGCTAGTCCTAGGTACACTGAATAAATAAATGCAGTTATATTTTCTTTTGGAATACGTTTTGCTAACTATAAATTGCATGAGATAATAATGAAAATAAGTGTAAAGTGCAGGCACTAGGCAGTAAAGTAATGTAGTGCAGGCAGTAAAGTAAGGTAGTGCATGCAGTAAAGTAAGGTAGTGCATGCAGTAAAGTAAGGTAGTGCAAGCAGTAAGGTGTGGGTACCTCGAGGTACTCGCCGCGCACCACGGTGAGCTCCTTGTCGTTGTTGGCGGTGCGCGGGTAGGTGACGCGCACCACGCGCCCCCCCCGCGCCGCCACACCCCGCGCCCACGCCTCGCCCACCTCGTCTGTAACACACACCACACACAGTGATTAGACCTGGACTAGGGCAAACCTCGATTTTGTTTGAGTGCTTCACACCTCCACAATATTATAAAGACTGATGTTTTGAGACTCTCATTCAGTGTGTCGTCTAACCACCATGTGGAGGCTGCTGCCGAGCTACTTTTAACATTAACAGGCGCGAGTTTTGAAGTCGACATGACTATACAGTCACACGGCGACCGTCCAACAAGTGGAAGTGATATGGTAAGTGATGTCTGTTGCTGTTGTTTTTTACCGTATGGTGGTAGCAACATAGAATACGAACACTCTTCCTCCTTCTATAGAAATATCGTAAATGAGGGAATATCGAAAGAACGGGCAGCAGCGTCCTTCGTAAATAAAATTTGAAAAGCTGCGATCGCCGACCCGAGTGGAGACTGAAAAATTCTCTCCTCGAAAAGAATAGAATAGCTTTTTTTTCTAAGTACAATTTTTTTTTTTATAAATGTTTTTAAAATGTTTGTGCTTGTGACAATCTGACACCAGTGGTCGTCTCTCGGTTGAGATGGTGTAGTGATGTGTGTCAAATCAAATCAAATCAAATATAAAATCAAATACTGTATGGTACTGACCGTCGTCGGGCCGGTAGACGGGCTCGCGCTCCGGCGAGGAGGCCGCGGAGCCCGAGTCGCCGCGCGCCAGCGCCCGCCCCGCCCTGCGAGACACACATACATTACTCTACTTTACATTTCAATATACATACTTCCTCAATTATTTATTCATGTTTATATAATTCTTGTTTATTCTTGGTAGGTGGACCACACACAAAAATCTAGAAAATCTAAAAAAAACTTTAGTGGTGAATCAGATAATGAAAAGTCATTGAACTCTCAGGGCCTCGTAGAAGTCGTAGAACCGAAGGAGTCGTAGTTTCAGTAATAAAAATATGCATGTGTTTTATTGCAATCGTCTTTTTTGCTAAATATGCTTACTCATTTGGACATACAAGATACCTTGAAGTAACCTTGTATAAAGTAACAATTAATGAGTGTACCTGCTGGTGTAAGGCACGTACTGCTCCCTGTCCGCGTACACGTCGGGCTCGTCGCGCTCGTAGCCCCCCTCCCGCGCGCTCCCACCCCCTGCCGCACCGCTCCCTCCCCCGCCCCCCCCGCTGCCCGCGCGCTCCGGAACCTCCTCCCCGCGCCGCGCCTCGCCCCGCCGCGGGGACGCTCTTCACATACAGGGACAAACATGAGGACGGTCACAAAAGCAAAACAATACAAACAGAGGAAGATTGTAGTTGGGATCGTCTAACAGGAGATGGGAGATATTCAAGGCAGACGTCGAACATAACACAGAAAGGTATTAATAACTATTGTTAGTGAGAGCATGTGGTATATTACCTGCGCAGCGGCTGGTCGTCGACGGGGTAGTCGGGGCTCCAGCCGTCCATGAAGACGGGCTGGTAGGGCGGCAGCGGCGCCTTCCACTGCTCGCGCGGCACCAGCCACGCGTCGCCCAGCGAGTGCCACAGCTCCGTCTCCTTGCTGGTCACGCAGTTCGCGAGCAGGTTGAGCGCGTCACGGGTTAACAGCGGCTGAACAACCCGCGCGGGCAGTCCCCCCCGCCCCCCGGCCGTCGCGTCCCCTGCCGCGTCCACGATCAGCGCCAGCGGCGTGAACAGAAAATGCACGAGCTCGGGCGCGTTCGGGTCGTGAATGTGCGCGCGGAGTCTAGCCAACAGATTGAAGGAGAGTTTGAACTTCTGCAGGACGTCGACGAAGTCCCGCTCGGGCGGCGGGCGCGTGCGCAGAGCCAGCATGCCGTCCCCCGCGCGCCTCGCCCCCCCGCTGCCCCCGCCGCCGCCGCCGCGCCCGCGCCGCCGCCGCTCCAGCTCGCGCGAGGCGGCGGCGGCGTGCTGCAGCCGCGCGATGAACTTCTCGATGTCGTCGAAGCAGCGGTTCAGGATGGCGATGTCC
Organism: Euspilapteryx auroguttella; assembly: GCA_951802225.1. Taxonomy (NCBI): domain Eukaryota; kingdom Metazoa; phylum Arthropoda; class Insecta; order Lepidoptera; family Gracillariidae; genus Euspilapteryx; species Euspilapteryx auroguttella. The sequence goes on from OX637665.1 coordinate 7,302,630, forward strand.
TGCTCGTACAGCCGCTCGGAACCGGTCGACGACGCGTCGTCCCGCTCCCCGCCCCGCTCCCCGCTGCCGCCGCCGCCGCCGCGAAGCTGAGCCGACATTTGCTGGAACCACAACAATTCATTCAAAATTGTGTGGAAAGTCTAAAGATATAATAATATATAAGGTATCCAGATGATCGTTTGTGATATTCTAGATCGCCGCCCAGCTTATTAAGATAACAGTGCCTAATTAGCATGAAATGCAAGGCCGCAACTTGCGTCGCATAATCAAAGTTTAACAATTAAAGCACAGCTAAAAAGACCTTTAAACATTGCATGCATCTAAATACTACGCCAACGCCGAGATGTATCTACAATTTGTTGTTTTGTTGATAAGAACCCAACTGCTCAATTTTGCTTGTCACTAGATAAGGAGGATGTATGTGCCTCCTCCTTCATCCTCTTTGCCATAGTGCAACGGACACCAGCCCACCGACATCTCAGATTCGGCCAACCTTGCGGTCATGGCAACCCTTAAACCGGGAGATAGTGCAGCGGACAGCACAGCGGACTCACGGTGAAGACCGCCTCCCACTGCGCGCGGGTGATGGTCGGGTAGCGCTCCGCCATCGCCTGCGCCTGCGCCGCGCGAGACTATAGCACTGGGAGACGCGAGCCAGCTGCGGACTCGAGGCGCGAGCGCGGACTGGTGCCCTTCCGCTTTTTACAAAGAGTTCACGTATCGTGCGAGCGTTATCGCGGTATCGATGATCAAGGTCGCGATTACTTTTATTGGGTTTTAGTTAGTTTACCTGATACTTTTTGGTGTTTTTAACATAATATTTAGTGTAGGCTTAGATTAAAGCACTATTTTACAGCCCAATAAAACTATATTACTACTTTAGTACCGACATAGTAACAGTACATCTACTCCGGTCCGGGCGATAGATTTTCTGGAAGTACCTATTAAAATCTATGGGCTCTACCACAAAAAGATGCAGGAAAGGTTTTAATAAATGGACTAGGATTATTTAAGTCACAAATCTAGCTACAAATTTGCGGTTGAGATCTATCTAGCTTTTTTGTGGTAAGGCCGTAAGATTTCATATAAAGCGAACTGACCTGTCTGATGGGTCTCTCGACGTCGCTGTCCCGCTCCCGCTCGCGCTCTCTCTCTATGATGAAGTCCCGCGCCGCGTCCCCCCCGCCGCTGCCGCCGCCCCTGGAGCACACAAACACCCCATTGGAGACAAAAACTGGAGTTTACAAACTTGGGAGTATCCTAGCTCTCATTAAGACGGCCCTACACTCACCGACAGTCGCAGGCCGGGACCTGCACCCCTAGCTTGAAGCGGATCTGTCGCATTATCAATTAATAATGATAAATAATTCAAACTCGTAGTTTTAAAACTAACGCTCAGCCTCCGCGCACCAAGCCACTGAGAGAGATCACTGTGGTACTGAGCATTGAACTGATAGCGAACGATATGTGAGCACTATCTTACATCTTGATCCCACTAATCTTTTGGAACCTACAGCTAAACACAACACTATACTATGAATATAGTTATATGTAGGCAGCTAATAATGCTTTACTGATAGGGATTTTCTTGAAGATTCAAGATTCGGTGATGCCAACATCATGAGTATGAGTTCTGTAATACTAACTTGAGCGCGTTAAGTTCCTCGACGAGCGCCTGCGCGCCGACGTCGTGGCACTGGAAGATGTGCAGCTCGCGCCTGGGGGGGGCCTCGTCCCCGGGGCCCCCGGGCGGCGAGTGGCCCCCGGAGCCCCCCCCGGGCGCGCCCACCACGAACGCGAGCACGTTGTTGTAGAGCTCGGCGGGCTCGGGGGAGGTGAAGGCGGTGGGGGAGTGCACCCAGCTCGCCGGGAACCGCTCCATTATCGACTGTGGCACGAAAACCAACTTGTTTTATTAAACGTGTTGTTTTTACCAGCAGCAACAGTACCGAGATGGATGATAACTAACCGCGGTCTCGTAGTCCATCACGAGCACCCACTGCCCGTCCACGCACAGCTGCATCTTCTGGCTCCAGATACCTGCAAGAAACATTACAATGTAAGTAGCTACTTTACTGTACAGTAAAAACTTAAGTTTAATTTTAGAATTGTGATGCTTTTGGAAATTGTTAAAAAATTTAAACAAACAAAAGTATTTTTTGTAGTATGTTGGGTAGTATGGCGGGAATTGTAGTGTGATGAGAGTGGATGAGGTGATCTAACAATACCATGACGTACCATTAGTCTTCTCGAGCTGCAGCAGGCGGCGCATCCCGTCGGCCGGGTAGACGATGCCGGTCTCGCGCGTCACCGTGAACGTGGCCAGGTGCTCCACCGCGTACGCCTGCCGCTCCGCCTCGCCCGCCCCTCCGCCGCCGCCGTCACCCCCGCGCAGCCCCGCCAGCGTGTCGAAGTCCTCCATCGCGCGCCGTTCCTCGCCCCGCGCTCGCGCCGACCCGCGGCCCCCCGCCTCCCGCAGAGCCATCGCTCACACCTCTCACACCCGCGCAGTACCAAGACCACCTCACTGCATCACCGGGGAACGTTGCGGGCTCTGCTGCCCTGGTACCTGCAAATAATACACACGTTCTAGAATAAAGATAAGTAAGTATTACACTCTGCGAATTACCAAATAACATTTAAACATTTTTTTTTAAATAATATTGAACTAGTGTGCGCCCCGGCCCCGCGGCTTCGCCAGCGCAATTTCTCTTCAAACCGAAAAATCCCAATTATTCGTTCACATCCCATCGGATTTTTGGTATAAAAAGTAGCCTAATATGTCTTTTCTCAGAATTGAACTATCTGTGTATCAAATTTCATTTAAATCGGTTTAGCTGTTTTGGCGTAAAAGCGAGACAGACAGACAGGTATAGTTACTTTCATCTATAATATTAGTATTGATTAAAACTAGTGTTTTAATCCAATGATGAGAAAAGTATAAAAAGAACGAGAATTTTATCAATATTTTTGAATTTATTTGCGGTTTTGTTTATCAACCGCACGCACGACATTCCTGAAGCCGCCGCGCAGATAACGTGCCGGATACTGATATAGACGGATCATAAAATAACTCTGTTGAATGTAATATGTAATACAATTGAATACAATGTTTTTTTGTTAAAAGGAAACAAATGAATTAAAAAAAAAGGGCACTTTAAAATAATTATACTGAGTTCTTCCCTAACTTCCATATAAAAGACATCAACGCGCGCGCTTGTCCCGGGAGTGGCCAAAACAAAAATAATAATTCCTATTGTGTTTGCAACGTTTTAGTTTGAGAGTTATTTGCAGTGGGTACAGCAATTACTTTGCAAATAAAAATGTGTGAGAACGAATGTTAATTAAATAAAGGTCATACCGATTTACACAGAGATACGGGCGAGGTCTTGTGCTTTTATAACGGAACAGATCCGATGTGTCGGGGGCGGCGCGGGGCGGGGCGCGGGCGGGCGCGTTCATTAACTAAAACTGACATTGACATACTAAGAATACTGTTTATTTGTAGGTTTTAAGCATCCTTGTATAAAGAGGAGCATTAAAATCGAGTCAGTCAAGTCGCAGTACGGAGTAGCACTCCAGAGTATCAAAATGTATAACTTTAAATCGTACTCCGCTTCAAATTTTTATGGAGAATCAAGTTCCGACTTCGAGAAAGTAAAGTATATGCTCGAAGGAGTAGGAGACGGTTCGAGCCATGATAATCTGTACTCGAAAACTACTTGTCCGAGTTGCAACTCGAGCAAGGATCCTCCACTGACTACGAATATCAGGAAGGCTGGTCAGGTCCATTGATAATCGATTATCAATAGTGTAGGAAAAATGCTGTTTTTTTAGTCGTGTTTGCCGCAACGCAAGCAGCCGCAAGTAACTATCGCTCGAGTCAGTATTTCCACGTGGACGCGGGACGGCGGGGCGGGGCAGGGTGGTTCGGGGGCGAGGGGGTGCACACTACTCTACAGATTGTTTATCTTATCAATCTCTCTGATAAAGATATTTTGCTGCAATTGCGCCTGCGCGGATCGAGGCGGTAAAGAACATTGTTTTTACCACTCACAAAATGTGCAGGCATACAGAATGTTGAACGTAGTACCTACCAGTTTTGTTTCATTACTAAAACATTTTGTCTATCTACAGTATTTAGAGAAGGTACTTTCCCTCCAGCCTGCGTAGCATGACAAACCCTTTGTCGAATCTTTCTGTCACTTTTAATCTTTTTCGACATTAAATAATAATGCGAGAAAATGTATGGAGTTAATCGACAAAGTGTCAGATAGATACGACAAATTCGACAAATTGTACGTCATGCTACTACCGGTGGCATTACAAGATTAATATATAGAAGACTGTGTGTGTTATATATCAATATAGGATTTCTAAATAAGCTACGAGTGCTACGTATTCGCCTTGACACAAAACACAAGCAAATGCTAAAATAAGAATAAATTTAGACTTACCAAACCACGGAACAATCGAACACACTAAAATTAATAATGAAGACTAATAACGTAATATCGAGCACTCCTGCGCGCGCGCAACGCAATAAACTAATCAGTAATCACGTAGCGAGGAGTGAGGAGTGAGGAGTGAGGCATCGCAATGAACCGGTCCTCGTCGGCTCGTTTATTAATGCGCGATGGCGTCATACATCGATTGTTAAAACTTTCCTCTTAATTTGGTAATTTAATGAGTTTCTTACAAATTGTTTTAGTTTTAAATAATGCATAGTAATAATTTAGAAAATACTTTGCCCCTCACTAAAAGGCCATGATTTTTTATCCCCCACTTACAACCCCATAGCTATGAAAAGCACCTTGAGGCTTATATTTAACTTTAAATAAAATCTTACTATGCAACCAATTTTCATAAAGATCTGTACAACGCTGTATGTACAACGATAATCGAGCTATAGTCGTACAAATTATCATACATAATATACAAACAAATGCCAGATGGATCTACATGTTTTAGAGAAAAGTCTGTGTGGAGCGTGGAGAGCGGCGCGGCGAGCCCTTCAGGTTCATACTGCGGACGAGTGCTGTTTTATTGGTCACTTGTTGCATTTTTTTGCGCATCGCCGGCGAAAGTGGAGCATCGAAAGAAAAGTGTAGTTTTTGTTTGGTGGCCGCGCGGCGCCCGCGCAGGTCGGTCAGTGGGCCGCGCATGCGCAGCGGACACCGCGCGAGACTCAGCAGAACATTTAGATAAGCACTCCAAAGAAAGAATGAAGCAGAATCAACATGGTATTGAATGAATAAGTATTCCAACAAAAATGTATCCAGTATATGTATTTCAAAAGCAAAAGCGTATTCTTTACGGCTCTCCGACCATACTTCTAACATTTGACTGCGTCTCCAGTCTCCTCATGCAGGTAAAACAGGTTCCCTGCTTGCTGCTTGGCTGGAGATTGTGCAAGATGTACGCCACCAACACCGCGTGGTTCCTGAGGTGCTGCAATTATATCTGACATTTGTGCTCCGCGGGAATGTGGAGGCTGCGCGCTCCGTGCCGCGCGCCGCCGCCGCCGCCGCCGCGCCGGCCGTGTCGCTCAAATAAATTAACATGCAGTACCTACGCTACGAGGTGAGGCGAGTAGGTACAACGACACACGGACCCACTGCAGACAGGTCGGCTGAGCAGCCTTGGGCGCGGAATGTTGTCGGAATGCCGCGCCCGCGCCGCCGCCGCCGCCGCCGCCGCGGTTTTGCATATTCTTAGTAAAAGTTAAGGTACTTACTTCATTTAATATTATTGCTTTTTTTTTAGAAGTTCCGATCGCATCCCTGATTCATTACTTCATTTGAATTAAGATAATAATAGTACAAGTTTAATATGATTTAAAAATCATTTCATGAGTCTTCACTTGTAATGTGTGTTATCATATCATTGGGTTTAATACATAAACAACACTTAGAAAAACATTTAAGTGAAGGTGGCACTTCATGGCACCATAAACCTCCACAACACAAGTAGGTAGGTAGGTGCCATCCATTCACTCGATCATTGATTGTATACATTGTATACAATACAACTTGAGTCATGAGCGGGCGTCAAGCAAGACTGCGCGTGGGCCAACACCACAGCCACCATACACGAGTCACGAATATGATAAACTATTGAAGTGGAGTTCCGGACATGTTGTATTGTATGATGTTGTCGAAACGTTCCATCGATATGTCGTCCGAGGCTCGGCTGCGGCGAGCGTGACGGCGGCGTGCGGTGATCCGGCGCGGGGGCACCGCGGCCACCCCGCCACCCCCCGGCCCCCCGGACCCCGGACCGTTACACACTCTCACGCCGCACACGAGGCAAGCACCCGAGTTCCTACTCCAGCGCACGATCTATCTATCAAACTATCAAACCGATCTACCTGATTATCTCGGGCGACGTGCACTATCAGCAATAAAGTTCAAAACTTTGTCGAGCGGCCCGCGACGTCACGTAATCCTCAAATATTTGTAGAATGATGCAAGTACATATTTGTATATTCATAGGACGTGCCGAAACTTTAGTTTTTTCAAAGGTATTGGACAATCTGCATCGTTAGCACATTCTGTTACGTTTTTGGTTATTTCCATAACTTAATGACTTCTTTTGCAATGTGTACAAAGTAGTTGTTGGGTTTAGTTTTCTCTCTCTGTGGTTTTTTTTAAATCAAAGGTATTTTATATTCATTCAGTTGTAATAACTTGCACCCGCCGCAACCTGCGCATCGCTTAGCTAAGTAGGTTTAATGATGCTTCAGCGAGGCTCCTACACAACGCATTGTTGCTAAAGCGACATTGCTTTCAGATTACTCATTGTTAGTTTAACAGCAGAGCCAACATGCTGGAAAACAGATTAACTTTTACAATAATACTCGCCGACTAAGTTTCTGTTACCGCATCGCTTGTAATTTGTTCTGTTCATATCAAAAATAATATACTATTGCAAAACATTTGTGTAATTATCAATATTCAAAAGTGATCTCTCTCACACATCATGGCATCTCACAGACAACCCTTCACTAGGGAAGTAGTGAAGACGGCGCGTCCAGGCAAGGGCCGGCTCTTCATCATGCGAGCATCACTCGCTGCCGCTCTCGACGTCACTTTCTCCTGAGAAATGGCTTTTTAATGGACTGCCGCATTTGTTGCGTTTTTTATGATAAAGGAACCTACTCATCGGTGTCTGTTTGATGCTTATACTCGAATTCTATAAAGGTAAGAAATGTAAGGCTAAGAAATGCATTTTTGAATCTTGCATTCGATATTTTTTGTTTTTTTTTTGTGTTTAATGTTGTGTCATCTCAAGTCAATCCTTACTATTTTCTCTCTTTATTACTCTGTTCATGTACATAATTATTTATTCTTAACCATTAATTCATTAGTCTGCAATTACTGAATTGTGTAATACAATACTAGTTTTTAATGAATGTCATAACTTTCCCTGGGTAAGTTAATCGCTTCCTACATTCCTACGCCCCGCCACCTTGCCCCCCGGCGACGCCTGAACCTGTCGGGAAGACTCGCCACCGCGTAATTAATGTCAGCCAGGGTTCGCCACAACTCGTTTAGAATTATGTTCATTGATGCTCTATTGGACGCCCCGTGGTCGTGCCCGCCTCCAATTATTTTGCCCATTAGCTTCACCATAAAATAGTATATAATCGCGATTCGTAACGGAGATTAATGATCGTAAAAATTTGTTATTATCTCTTAAACTCCTGGTATTATCTCTTAAAAAAACTTGAAATTCCTAACAGCAATCATTGACACGGGCATCGGTATGCCGCCAGCAATGCGGGGGGAGGGGGGGGGAAGGCAGCTCGCGAGGTGAATACATTAATCACTCGACTTTCTCGATATCTCATGAATGATACAATGGAGCCCTTGCTGCAGCGAGCGCCCGCTGCTTCACACGTCGTGAAAGCTGCCAACTTATGGTAAGCCATCGCCCAGCGGCAGCAGCTCCAAAGGGATGGCCGCTGCTGGCAGTCGGGTCACGTCCCGCGCCGTGGCCGACGGGCGGGGCGGTGCGGGGCGGGGGGAGGCAGGAGGCTCCTGCGTGTGAGGCTGTCTGTGCTGTTTGTAGGGCGCGGAGCATCGACCCCGCGCTGCCAGCGTAGCGCGCCATCTAGCGACCACTACGAACCTGACTCTGCAGGATATTCTTTGTTTTTATTTCCAAAAACGAAAACTCCTACGTTGTAGACTACGTACGTACAAGACCTACGACTGGATCAAGACAAAAGATGTCGAACAAACGCTACGTAAGCTGATTAAATGATAATAATGATGATTAGTCTGATCACAGTTAGAAACCGCTAAGCAAACGTTGGATTAGCACGGCATCACTTCCGTGATTTAATGTTTATTGGCAGTTGCTTCGGATCTACTTGATAACATTAGAGCCAGGCTGGATTCCTGAGAGACTCGTGCTCGGCTCGACATGGAACCATATTTGTGAAACGTTTGTTGAATACTGGCATGAACTTTCATCTACCAGGTGAATACGTGTGTGTATATAGTGAATATGTGGATAAACTCACCTGTTCAGATTCAGATCCGAGAATAAGCAAACACTAGCACAATCAGGTAGGTAAGTAAGGAGTATGGGCAATTGGGCACGATCACTCACTGGCACTCCGGTGCTCGCTACTCCGCGCCGACACTCCGGCAACTGGCCCCGCGCGAGCCTCGCGTGCCCCCCCGCCCCGCCGGCAGGTGCGCGGGGGCGGGGCGGGCTGCGGGGCGAGGGCCGCGCTCGCCCCGCCGGCCGCCAGCCAGTGCTCGGCTGGCTGGAGGCAGAGGGCGACGCGCGATCGATCACACAGCGCGATGGCAGCGAACGGGTCGGCGCCGGCGCCGCGGCTCTGCCACGTGCGGAAAGTGCCAGACTTTGACGGGTACGGGTTCAACCTGCACGCAGAGAAGGGCAAGCCGGGCCAGTACATAGGCAAGGTGGACGAGGGCTCGCCGGCGGAGGCGGCCGGGCTGCGGCGCGGCGACCGCATCCTCGAAGTGAACGGCGCCAGCATCGCGGGCGAGACGCACAAGCAGGTGGTGGCGCGCATCAAGGCGCGCGGCGACGAGGCCGAGCTGCTGGTGGCGGCCCCGGCGCCCGGCGACGCGCTGCCGGACCTGGACGAGCCGCCCCCCGCGTCCCCCTCGCCCGCGCCCGCCACCCCCTCGCCGCCCCCGCCCGCCGCCGACGCGCCGCCGCCGCGGCTCAACCTGCAGATGACGGCTGCCGAGATGCGCGCGCACCTCGCCGCCAAGAAGAAGGTCGACCCCAAGAAGGTGCCCATGGACCTCAAGTCCAAGTTCGACATCGTAAAGAAACTGTGAGCAAAGAGTGAGTGTAACTGTGTGTTGTTGAGGTGCGGCGGCGGCGCGGCGCCGCCGGCAGGCGCTGCTCGGGCCTGATGTGCTGAGGAATCCTGCCAGGATTATATCGTAGGAAATTTGTGTTATATACCTGATTTTATAATAGTACTTACTTTCTATTCTATTGTATAATAATGTTATTGTTTCATTGTTCATTCTAGTTGTAAATTTTGTTAATGCGAAATTAAATGAAATGCAACCAATCCCTGCAGCTTGTGTCATTCCGCGAACGGGTCGGGCCGGTCTACCTGTGCGCCCGCGCATCGCGCGACCCTCGCCGCCCCGACCCGCCCTCCATCTCCCGCCAGGTACTTCGCGACCATAGTGTTGCTCATAAACTTTACTAGAGTCCCCGGATTCCTTAACTGTGTCACCGACCGGCTAGTTGGTGTTTCGTCCGATTCTGGCAACATTTTGGTCATCTGTCAGCATCATTCTTTTTGATTTTAAATTATCCTAAAATAAAAAAATTAGGTACCTAATTTATACTTAATCAAAATATCAAAGAGTGAGCAACGTTATCACAATTACTGCGATATAACATAACACTGTTATAACTTTATCAGCAGCAGCGGCTAATGATGCAGATACCGCACGCACACTGCAGACCTGCGCGTGTGTGCGTGCGTGCGTGAGCCGGGGCTGCGGGCGGATTGCACAACGCTGTTTTCCTGCGATTAGCTGGTCGTGACGTCACGTCATTCAGCCGTGGCTCGGCAACAGCGCCTACCGCTGCTGCAACTTACTAAAACTCATACCTCAACCTGCTGTAAATAACGACGCATACAGCATTCCGTCAACTAACTCATTCAAAAGGCAAAATAAATAAAACTACCTCATCAGGTTCTATCACGTCTTATTTGCTATTCTGTGCTATAGCCTACTTACCGCAGCCATCATCGCCAACGCCAGATGTTCACACAACAATGTCAGTGCATTTAAAACAGTACCGCGAACGTGCTTATGACTAGTACCTGTACCAATAAACTCAACAAAGTTTACAAATTAACTCTTTTTAACTTAAAATAAAATTATCTAATAATTCTCAAAAGTCCGAAGTCCCGCCACTAGCTGATAGCATATCAGTTTCAGATTAAACCTTACCTTACCTTCTTTTCTTAGCAACCGCAGGCTAGCGCAAGTTCTTTTATACACACTTTCTTTTATTTATACTAGACTTAGTAAAAAGGTTTTAAACTCATTATTTTGGTGATCACCGAAATAAACATAAATAAGTAATAACGTATTGGTGTCATTCATTAGAATACAACAATTGCTGTGTAGAAGAGAGTGAGTCACCGAAGTTATTAAGAAACAAATAATTGTAAAGAAGACAGGGGCTAAATGAGATCCTTGGGCAACCCCGGAAGGAATGGGCAGGTATTTTGATTGTAAACCATTTGAAGAAACTGCTTGACTTCGACTAGAAATATATAAGAGTCTACCTACCGCGTAGTAGGTTGCCATTAATATAGGCTTTCCAAATCTTTAAAGAAAATTGACATAAGTGGATTTTATCAAAAGCTTTAGAAAAATAAATTATGTCTACTTGAAAGGAAATTAATGAAACGCTAAAATTGGAAATAATGGAATCCGAAGAAAATTGCCTTCTTTAACTGATGATATAATATTTTCAAAGTTCTTGTCATGACGGATCAACAATCAAATGGCTAAGTAAGTAATGATCAATGTTATGACTTGAATATAACATTGCGTCGATTTTGAGACCTAGAAGAGAGAGGTAGGTTAGATGTTAATTTAATCTCCATGTAACCGTGCAGACTAGAGCTAAATTGTATAAAATGAAGTGCAAAAAATTTGCCATGACATGAGCGATGCCTAAACCAGGCGCCCTTGACCAGTGCAATGCAGTGCGGGGCCGGCGGGAGCAGTGAGGGGGACGGGGGCACGAGAGGGGGCAAGCTGCGGTCGCGCAGAGCAGTTAACTGCATTGTGAGCAGACTTGCGATCAGTTTAGTGGTCATGGTCGATCATCACTGCAAGTCATTTCATAAAAAATACCGATCTATCGATTCATAATCATCCTTTATTGTATTTGCAAAATACTTAACGAATTAAACTAACATGGAAGATGGCTGGAGGCAAAAACAATATCCTCCTACTTTTAAATGTATTCAAGTACATGACGAACTCGTGCAGGGATGATGGTGCAGTGTTCAGCAGACCTTTTGTACTCTTACTACTTACTTTAATAAAAAATAACTGATAAAATAAAAAAAATACACCCATGTATTATAATAAGTCATTAAAATTCCATAATCATGAATTATTTTAATATAATTATCTTTTGAATAAGGAAACGTGATAAAACATAAGTAACGGTGCGTGACGTCATTCAGCATTACTCACGATGACAAATACTGTACATAGCCTGTGCAATCATGAAAAATAAACAAAATTTAGAAGAAGCAGAACATGCCAAGACGTATCGTTAGGCTTTTATCAGTCTCGTTACTAAAATATACCCAAAAAATTACATGTTGAACCTGTAAAGTTTGACGATATTAATAGTCTGTAAACTCGTAGTTTTAATTAAAAGATCGTCCTCAAGGAGCCGCAGCGTCCAGACTCTAGATACCCGGAGATCAGCAGTGTTCTAATCTAAACCCAATCAGCCAGTCTTAGACTGGATTAGAAACTCACACTTCCGGTGCTAAGGCTGCGAAAGTAATATAATTTCATCTCTAACATCTTGCCATTTTGGCTTAGTTAAGTTAAATTAAGTATCAGTTTTGGTATTTATTTATCGTATCTTGTCGCCGATTGTCTTTCTGTCGTCTGCGAATAGCGAGAGATGCCATGAGAGTTGCGACGGCAAGATCATCACTGAAGGTCTGTAGCATAGACATGATGCCGTGGAGTCGTCGTGGATGATGTAGTCTCGCCGGTATTCACCGCGGCACGAGTCTGTAGGTGGCATCAGTGGCAGTGACTCACGCGCAGGTGCTCACAAAAAAAACCTCATAAATAGTCATCTCGAAAACAAACACACCACCGAGCCGGTCGCGGCGCGAGGTGTGCGGACGCGCGCAAAACACACTCAGCTTGGCACTAAGGGATCCTAGGAGATTTCGTGATCTCTTATCAGCTACCTCGAGAGTCTCTCCCGCTGCTCATAAAAATCTCTTTGCCTTTATTTTTGGTGTTCCTTAACTTCTGACATGTTTCTGATCAAAAAAATAATTCTTAGGTTAGCTTGTTAGCTAAAGCTTTATCAATTCTGGGTCAGCTGTCTGTTTAGTCTGTGTGATGGACTGGTAAAGCTTCGTTACTTTTAGTCTCACAACGATCATGAATGATTCATTAAATAGCGGGACGTTTTACAGTGAAAAGATTACTAATGATTGAGGATGTTAACATTTGTGATGCAAAAACCAACATAGCAAAAGTTTCCGTCTACAAGGTTTCTTCTACTAAGCATTGATTGAATTGAGTCCGAGCGTTAAATAAGTACGTCACCCTGGAAGCTGGTGCTGGCTGCTGGCCGCCGGGGCTGCGTCCTCGCTGTAGGTACTCCCGCGAGGACGCGCGCTGCCAGTTATAAACGTAATGAGCGTCATTTCTCGGAGCTTGATTTCTAATCGATCGGTAATTGTAATGTAATAGCTACTAATGGCTGCGGCGGAAGCTGCGGCTTGTTGTAATCACTCGTTAGCTGCGCTGAATGCAACTGTGACGTCACATGACTCGTAGGTACATAGTCTATTCTAAACTTGTGAATACAACTTCTACGAGCAGTTGTTCCCAGTCAATCAGAGTGGAGTGGGAGAAGGTACAAGACTAGTCATTGTGTGGTGATCTACGGGGGAGGCCTGTGTGCAGCAATGGAGCAGATGGACGACGGATGAGATCAATAATATGATGAGTTCACTTTAGGAATTAAAGCAAAGAGATTTCATTGACAGTGCATCTTAAACTAAACCTGAGAATAGCTGTTTGATTTGCACATCTCCGGCTCTACACTGAACCGGTCTGTTTGGTTCTGGACTAAATTGTCTGTAGCGTCGTGATCGAAACCTTTCCTACTACCTTAGTAAGTTCTCTCTTAAGCTTGGTACTCCTTATTAAATAACTGAGTTCGGTTAATAATATAAGTCGCTGACAAGATAACTCACAACAATTTACAAGTAAGAGCTCACGGTCGCGAGTCGAGCATGAATATCGTAATTACTGCTGCGCCGTGTCAGCGCGGCGGCGGCGGCGGCGCGACCCGCGACCTTGCCTTGTGTTGTGTTGTGATATTACGTGCGTGACGAGTTGGACTGGACACCCACCGCGCCGCAGCGCGCTCTGTTATCTGGGGCTAAACAAGTAAAGCCTACTTGAAGAAGGTGTTGAATATAAACAATAATAATAATAATAATAATAATAATAATAATATTTATTTATTCTCCTCAAAAAGAAACAAACATTACAATTTAGTAGTTATACAAAAACAAGTAATATATGAAGATTGTTACACGACAACGAAAAGTTTTATTACATTTTTGAAAAGAAGCAAGATTTTGAAAAATTTGATTATTCTCCAGAACCCTAAACTAGATGTTAATCTGTATTTCAGGATTCAGGCTCTTCCATCCAAAGTATGGTTATTATTTAGTATGATGCATGTTTACAAGCTTTATGATTAATTTTATTTAAAATATGAAAAGTTGTTCTGTTTATTAGTAGAATAAATAAACCAATAATGAAAAAATAAAAAACAAAAAATAATAAAAAGATAAGAAAACTTACTTTGCTAGATACCTCATATGATACAAGAAGGATTCAATAAAAAAACTAGAAATACTAGAAGATATAAAGACAGCAAGAACACAGATACAAAACACAAAACGAATTTAGATATATAGAACGCATTCCAGAGCACCCACTACAATTACATGTTTTTAATTATAAATGTGATCCTTTAGTTTTATTAAATTACGAGCTTTCCCGGCTTACTTCGTTACGCCATAGAATATAAGATACTACAAAAGACTTGGCTCTATAGAATTTGTTCTTTTGACTGCCCAGAATGGGCTAATAAAGAAACAAACAACAACAACAAACCACCTGTCAAAATATGTAAACATTGGAAAAATAAAATTGCTCCTTGGGTTACTTTATTCGAGTTTAAGTAAGGATCCCTAATTATTTTGAAAATCTAATATAGCCTATGACACTCGGGGATAGTGTAGCTTCCTACCAGTGAAAGAATTATTCAAATCGGTTCAGTATTTTCGGAGCCTATTCGTTACAAACAAACAAACAAACAAACAAACAAATCTTTCCTCTTTATAATATTGGTATAGATTAGTTTACAAAAGAAGCAAGTACATATTTTATGCAGACAGGACATTGAAAGTAACCCTTTATGCCATCAAATCTAAGTTGAGTTGTAAGCACGTTTCTTGAGTGTTAAGTATCGCTTGCACACATAATTTTTAAGTGATGTGTTGATGAATGACGGTTATTTTAAATGTTAGAGCGATATCAAAACTTCAGCTAGAACAAGCAAAGTTTAGTGTCGTGATACTCTAGTAGTAGAGCTGTCTGCCGAGCTGTTCGTTCAGCAAGCGGCCGCGGCGGTTCCCACGCGCCGCGCCATTGTTGTGCTGCAGTCGAAGGTCGTGTGACGTCACCTGACCTCTGCATCTGCCCATCCTCTCCCTCCCCACGTCCCCTCTGTGAATTTTGCAAACTCATCCCAGGCTTTCAATAGCTTGGTTTTCCGTTACCGTCAGAATTTTGTTAAAGTAGGAACTGAGTACCTATAATTTAAATAAATGTTTGTCCAGCGATTTGAGCAGTATGTTTTTCGTCAAAAGGTAAGCCATTCAGTAAGACGAAAGTTTCTGAATACAGTAGCTTTAGATAGATTGGCATTAAGCTAACATTGCGAACTCTGTCAGAGAGCCCTCGCGTTCTCCACTCACAGCTCCACCGAGAACTTATCTTCCGAGGCTGTCGTACAGAGTCGGGCCGCAAGCCAGCCCAATATTTACCTGATGTTATACATTATAACTTTGTGTGTATGTATGTGTGCGCGTGAGCGTGTGTGACCCAGTTGACTGCACTACCAACCACCTCTCCGCTCACCGCTGAAGCAGCACACCTGCGTGTTAAGTTCTGCTGAGCGTTTGTACGTTATTCGTGGGTGTGCGTTCGTGCTCCAGTTAAAGGCTGATAACACTATCAGTGCAGAAGGCGTTATCTATCTATTTCACACACATTTTCAAAATGTCCAAATAAATGACGCATTTTAACTAAGCAATAATAAATAAAACATTTTGCAGAATTATTTTATAGCCTCTAAATAGATAACTATACTAGCTTCATGATAGGTGCCTATAATAGGTATTAATACCTAATATTGACACAGTAACATTTGGTCAGTCATCCTATGACAATATCCTAACAAAGTGATATTGTATGTGTAGTTGAATATAATAATAACAAATTAAATTAGGTGCATATTAGGTGTTTCTGTACCTTTCCAAGCTCTATTATACAATTCTATAAGGAATCTGTTTCTGAAACCAAACCTAACTTTTATTGGGTTCCATAATCAATGAAACAAAACCATTTAGCTTCACCGGCCTCACCGTCTGTCTTTTTGTGCTTGACACAAGGAGGGCGGAACTATTTATTCTTATACTTACTCCGGAAGCAAAAAAGTGTAAAGACTGACTGTTTAATAAGTATTAATAATAACACATAACACTTAGAGCCCCTAACTAGGTAGAACCTGTGTATCTAGGGTGCCCGAAACATATACAGAGACAAACATTACAGTACATTTAAGATTATTTGCACACCATACTCACTCAAGTACTTAGGTACCTATGGACTATATTTTATTGTCACCAATATAACAGCTGTGCTGTGACATAAAATTACAACATACTGACCTACTTTGACACAAAAGTATGGTCCCTGAGTAAGGGCTGTGGGCACTTAGTCTCAATTTTTATAGGAGCAGTAATGTGGCAAATATTTGTTAGTTAGAGTAAATATATTTATATATTTATAGCTAAGGCAAGTAACGGCTTAATTTGTTTAGTAGGTACTTACAATATTATCTTGGGCATCAGGAGGGAGGTTACACTTATATATGCAATAAGGGTGTGTGGGACGATCAACGCTGCGGACCCTTCTGATCAGTTATTGGCGTTTACCCATCCTGTTTGTGGTTCCTCTGCTCACAAGTTTGTAACTTGCACTTTTTCATTGTCTCCGTAAACATTGGTTTTCATCTTCCTATAAGTACAGAGAGCAAAGTGTAAAACAACAAAGTGCAAAATAAATTGGATAAAATAAACTTTTGCCAGAAATTTACTATAGCTTGAAATTTAGATTTACTTTATTTTATTTAATTTTAATAAATAGTTAAGTAAGTACTTAACTATTTATTAAAACTTTTTTAACTTATTTGAATGCACACAGTGCAACAGACCAGTTCATACTTTTGAGCACTTGGCTGGCACCTTAGAATCTCTAGGTGGTACAAACAAGAAGAAGGAGTAAGTATAGGTTGATGCTGTATCTAGACCTTGAATTAGACAATCACATGCTTAACAGTGTTTCAGTACAGTGATAACAGTAGGGCTGTTCACGCATAAAGTACAACGCGGACCGTAAGCGAAGCACAAGTACCTTTCGAATTAAATTGGTAGGTATCTTTATAATGATGCGGCTCCGGCCTGGTGGTGGCACCGTGTTGAGGGCACAATGCGAGTGTCGCGGGATGATGCGGCGCGGCGCCGACAGCGGGTAGAGCAGACTTTGGAAAACGGCTAAATGCCGCTCGCTATGCAAACACTTGCCACTTACAACTCTGCTCGGCTTCACCACAATGGAAATGTTGATTGCTGTCTTAAAAAGCTAAAAGGCAGAATTTACAGCAGAAAGAATACCTTGCAGTAAGCAGTATAAGTATAACAGCAAATTTTATAAAAAAAGGTTATCAGAAACAGACACACAATGATTCTAAATTATTCTAAGTTCTAACTAGTGCTGCAACTCGATAAACAACTATCTATCGATAAACTATCGACAATTGAAGAAGAACAGTAGTTTATCGATAGCGCACATATTGCAGTACATTTTCGATGCAATACTATCGATAGTATTACAAATGAAGGGTTTTCAAAGTGGTATTTAAAAATAAAATAGTTTGGTAATACGCCCGTAGATGGCGTGATATACATTGTTGATTCTATCTTCGAATCAATTTGAATTTTATGACAAGAAGAAAAATATATTGTTTTTGTTTTATGTTTGTCATATTTTGCAGTGTGATATTATTGTGTTTTGGAATTTTGTAAGATTATTTTGGTTTATTAAAGTTTCTTATTCATTACCTTTTATACACAAGTTTTTTTTTGGATTCTTTTACTGTCTGGGGCAAGCCCGGCGCCGTCCGAGATCTAACATATGGCGACCGAGGGCATCAAAGAACTGAAGAAGAGGAGGACGGTAGCCAGACGAGCGTTTACCTTAGCTGAGAAGGAAGTGGAGGAATTGTTGAATGCGGAAGAGGTCGACACAGTTGAGCTAGAGGCAGCAGTATCTTTTTTGGAGAGCAAAGCAGTGAGTCTGTTTAAGGTAGAGGAAAATTTCAGGGATTTGCTCTTCCAGAATGATGCCGAGGAAGATGTGATTGCAGGCGAAATAGAAAGTGCAGGCAAGTACGAGAAAGGGTACGCCAAGATCAGAGCACGCGTGGCGAAATTGGTATGTACAAAAGACAGTTTAGCAGATGCAAACACGGTAAAGACAGTCAAAGACAGACGGTATAAGTTGCCAAAACTAGAGCTGAGGAAGTTTGACGGTCAGGCCATTAACTGGATTATATTCTATGGTCAGTTCAAGAAGATTCACCTAGACCCGGCTATCGATGACTTTGACAAATACCGGTACCTAGTCCAGTCTACAGTAGAAGGTTCTAAAGCGAGACAGTTTGTAGAGAGTTTTCCACCAGCAGCCGAGAATTACAAGCGAGTTTTTGAAGAGCTGAAAGAGAGGTTTGCTAGAGATGACATCTTGATTGAGACTTACATAAGAGGACTGTTACAGCTGATTACTCAGGGAAAAGAATCTATGTTACTTGATGAACTGTACAATAAACTGTCAACGTACCTACATGCTTTGCATTTTTTGGGCGTCACTACTGACAAGTACGCATCCATGCTTTTGCCTATGGTGGAATCAGCGATCCCGTACGAGATTTTGAAGGCGTGGGAGCGAAGTCGGGACAAGGCTGAGAAGCCAAATTTGGAAGACCTCGTGAAATTTTTGAAGCTGGAGGTGGAGAGCGATGAACGACTGAGGATGACGAGAGAACACGATCTGCAGGAGCCAGAGCCAACGTCAGCGTGTATCGTTGCTCAGCCTAAGGCATCCACAAGCGATAGAGATCGCAAATATGGGCCAAGGTATGAAAAGGCTAGCAACGCGACGAAATGCTACTTCTGTGAGAAGAATCATCTGAGCGTAGATTGTTATAAAGTTTCAAAGCTATCCATCGATGAGAAGAGAGATCTACTACGCAAGAATAATGCATGTTTCCGTTGTATGAAGCAAGGTCACTCTGCGAGGAAGTGTCGATCCAGCCCGAGATGTCTGATCTGTAAGCAATATCACGTGACGGCGATGTGTCCACGACTGAACGACGAGGAGAAATCGGGCAACGAAGCAAAGAAAGAAGTAGTACTCCACCAACATGACACACAATACACTTTCCTTCAGACAGTAAGAGTTAAGGTAATGAATTGTGATAAAGAAATTGTAACAAGGGCTCTCTTAGATACGGGTGCTCAACGATCGTACATTAAGGAAGAGGTAGCACGAAGGTTAGGTCTGAAGCCATATAAGACTGCAGCAATGAGTCATTTTTTGTTCGGGGGGGTTCAGACCAAAGAGAGCAAGTATAATGTTTATGAAATAGCAATTGAGAGTTTGAATGGTAAGTTTGATCTGATGATGACAGTTTTAGGACAAAAAGAGATTTGCGAACCACTACCTAGATTAGCGGATAAAAGGTTAATTGACAAATTGAGAAAGATGAATATTGAGGTCAATGACATATGTGATGGTAGTGATGACAGTCATGAAGTAGGCCTTCTTTTAGGTGCAGATGTTTTAGGATGCTTGATGACTGGTAATTTTGTCCAAATTGAAGACAGCCTGGTAGCTGTGGAAACAAAGTTAGGATGGGCGATACAAGGTAAGTCGTCAGAAAGAGTAGTATCGACTATGGTTAGCTGTAACGTAGGATTCGCATTAGATGATTTGTGGTCGTTTGAGACGCAAGGAATTAATGATTTGAATGAAGCGAAGTGCGACAGTGATAGAAGTAATGTTTCACAATGTTTTAAGGAGAACGTCACAAGAAATGATGGATGGCACACGGGACGAAATTCGAAACATTCTAAAAAGGATATTGTATACAAAAGACCGGCGAGTAAAAAGTTGCAAGTATCCGGTAAGATAGAATGTTATGATAAAGTATGCAAGGATTGGAGACAAAAGGGCAGTATAGAAGTGGTTCCGGAAAATGAAAAATGGTTTTTCTCACCTCATCGCGCGGTTATTAGGGAGGCTAGCGAAACCACATCAGTGAATGATGCATCAGCTAGAACGGGGAATCCGTTGAAAGTCTGGTCTAGAGTTTTTAGAAATACCCAACGGTATGGTTTCTGATGTTATTTATATAGTGTGTTAGATGTGTGTATGTGGAGTCGTTAAGTACTGAGAAGAATGTTAGGTCGTAAGTTTTTTAACGTATGTAAGGTTAGCGACACTATTAAGCGACTGCGATTAATGAAATTCCGTCCAGCGATGTACAGGTTTTTGAGCATCTGGATCGGAGTAGGCTCCACGTTGGTTAAAATTTTTATGCACATTGAGCGTCTTCTTGTTTAACGCGTTTCCCAGGGTAAGATAGCTGAAGTGTAACCTGGAAACGTCGTATTAGTAGAGAAAGAGAATAAGAAGCGTCAATTTGGTTTGGCTTTGGGAGGAGGTTCAGGAGTTTTTGTAGGAACAGAAGCTGTCCGCCGCAGGAAGCAAAGGTTATTTTAAGAAAGAGCGAATGGTATCTACATTGTGATTAGATAGTAAAATGTTTAATTTTTATTTTAATGTCATAAAGTTGTATGTTGCATTATTAGTTTGTGTGAGCTAATATGTTAAGGGCGTACTCACACAGTAACTACTGTTTATGTTAAGGGGCAACATTACTTTTTTTCGCTTAGGAGTATGTTGATTCTATCTTCGAATCAATTTGAATTTTATGACAAGAAGAAAAATATATTGTTTTTGTTTTATGTTTGTCATGATTTGTTAGTGTGAAAAATTGTGTTTTGGAATTTTGTATGATTATTTTGGTTTATTAAAGTTTCTTATTCATGACCTTTTATACACAAGTTTTTTTTGGATTCTTTTACTGTCTGGGGCAAGCGCGGCGCCGTCCGAGATCTAACATACATATTTTTAGTAATTCAAATCAGTTCAAATTAACTTGATAAGTACAAAACAAAACAAAAACTATTTGACTGGTGAATAAAGAAATCCAGTTTTATTTTAAGCTTGCAATGATTCATTTTAACTTCACCAGTAGTTTTTTGCTAGCGCCATCTAATAGCGGCGTGATAAAACTTGTATATTTTTTCTGAGATGTCAAATTGAACTATATCGATAGTATCGTTACTATTCATGCTGAATATTGCAAATAAAGTAAAAAAAAACACCTTATTTCACAGAAAAGATACAATATAACATTGTAAAGTTAACGGCACACGTAAATAAATTTGCTTATGTCGCTTAAAGCGATATCTTCCATGCAACTCACATAACCCAGGTAACTGAAATACAAATGCAATCGATAGTATTGACTATTGAAACAGAGTCTATCGATATTATGTACTATAATAGTATCGATATCGATACCTATTGATAGAAATCGCAATATTTAGAATCAAAACTTACTATCGATACTACAGAAAGTATTTGCATTTTTCAAAATATATCTGCTATTCAAAGCCTATCAATACTATTGTTATTTTAAAGGTCAACTATCGATAGCCCAACTATCGATACATTGGCAACACTAAATTAAACCAATGTAAACAATCAGTCTTTTCAAATGACAGATTGGGATTGATTGATTGAATGATATATAAACTGACAGCTAATATTACATTTCTTTTCACTAGATGTCGCGCGCAATTCTACATCGCGCTATCGACTTTTTGCGAGCGCAACATAAATCGTCCGCTTGGGCTGACGCCCAATCAGCCCCAAGCGCCCCAAGGCCCAAGGCCTACTAACCTAACCCATCAATATGATGGGTAGAATAGTGACCTAACGAGAAGGCCTACTAACCTCACCCAACACTATCATGGGTAGGCTAGTAACCTAACCAAAGGCCTACTAATATTACACACAACTATGACAGGAAGGCTAGTAACGGGACAAAGGTATTTTTGACCTTACTAGGTGGTTTTTGTAAGCAGAATTTTGGCCACTTGGAGAGAAACTTAACGGTACACCTAACTTAAGTCAACCTAACTTCTGGTAACCTCACTTGAGTCAACCTAACTTGAAACAACCTAACTAGAGTCAACCTAACTTGAGTCAACCTAACTTGAGTCAACCTAACTTGAGTCAACCTAACTTGAGTCAACCTAACTTGAGCAGGGTTATGTGGGGTTCGCACCCACTAAAACCCCGCCGGTGTCCTTCTCGGCTGATAACAGGAGGGTCACGGGTAAGCCTGTGGAATTCTCCGCGACCCCCCCCAGCATTGGCTGTATAGCCTCTCCTCGGAGGGACATGATGGTTGTCCCCCCGGAGCGTGGTAGCTTTCCCAACGCTCAACGGCGGAAACGGGACACCCGCGTTCCGCCGTCCTTCTCGGGGCCGTTATATGACTACACGAGGCCCCCGCCTCGTGCACCCAACGACCCCGGGGTCCCCTCTTAGTCGCCTCTTACGACAGGCAGGGGATACCTCAGTCCTATTCTTCGGCCCGGTACTGCAGGGTGTAACCTAACTTAAGCTAACCTAACTTGAGCCAACCTAAATTGAGTCAACCTAACCTCTGGAAACCTAAAGTTGACATCAGGCGGACCACACAGCACCAACCGCGCGCAGTCGATACCTCCACCGCATGCCGTCGACACTCTCAACTGCAGTGCAGACAAGACTCCACCACGCGCGGTCGGTGTCGTGGACCGAGCAACCTAACACAAGACAACCTAATTCGAGCACACAAGAGCTCTGTTTTTTGCCGGATTGTTTCGACGTCCGCCAATTTTTTAACACGCTTTTCGCTTTTGTTGTCGACCTGTAACTAATTATGGTAGGTAATTTTACCATCCAAATATTAAAATTGGCAGCTGTAATAGTAGTTCTGATGACAATACAAAATTATCAATGCCTCTTACTTCTGCATCCTGATCCCTTAAATTTAACTTTTGGGTTTTTCAGATGTTAAATTTATTTAAGTTCCAAAATATGAACCTTTTCAAATGACATGAAAATAATTTTATTTAAAAAAAATTGTAGACAAACCTAGCAGTGTGTCAAATGCCTGGCAATGTGCCTTAATTGAGATATTTAGAAAACAAAAAACTGTTTTATTTTAATTTCTTTTTTTTCTCTGTTAAGAAACCTAGAAACGCATTTTAAAGAGAAAAAAAAAGAATCATTTATATAAAAAAATCCTACCAGAATAGGAAACAACTTTACTGTTAAACAAACCTTAATGGATAACACATTGTTTATTATCCAGTGGCTGTCCAAAGGAGGCTAGACGCGTTTACATAAGCAGGGTGTTTCTGATAAAGCAAAGGAGGGATTCTGCTCACCATACCTAACAACTTTCCCAAAGCAACATGGGTCGATTTCCCGTACATTGACCCCGTCAGCTGATCGAACCAATGTATGGAACAGCTGATGATGATGAAGACGCAAGTCAGGAGCAGTCAGCAATGGTATGCCATGGTGGCAGTTCGTATCATCGTAATAATTATTGCACTTTTGAGTAAGGTCATGAAATGACGTTGTAATGAATCTAAAACACAATTTTTTTTTTTTTAAACCTAACCTTTTTTTTTAATCTAACCCTTTTTTTTTCTAATCAAACCAAATTTTTATTTAAAAAAAAAAGGTTAGGTTAGGTTAGGTTAGGTTAGGTTAGGTTAGGTTAGGTTAGGTTAGGTTAGGTTAGGTTAGGTTAGGTTAGGTTAGGTTAGGTTAGGTTAGGTTGGGGTGCTAGTCAGATAACCTCCTCGCGGTGCACCCTGGGCAACACCGGTCGATCACACTTTTCGTTTCCCGTTTGTTGTGATCGCCCGGTGGCTAATAATCTGACAAACCGAGTCGTGGCGGTATAACCACTCCCTGGGTTGTCGTCAGCCCGGAGGCGGTAAATCGTCTCCAAAAGAGCGCAGATGGGTCGTGTGGTCTGGGCCCATCTAGAACAAGAAGACAGATAACATTCGATGATGGATATGTGTGACATTGAAAAAGAACTACCCCAGGAGGGTACCGTTGCCCTGGCCGGCAACGGAGAATCCCTCCCCTGCTCGCAAGAGCAGGGCAGCCCCTTGTATTCTGGGGGGGGCACAATCTCACCTTTGAAGTCTCAGGAGGGCCAACCAGGAGCCGTAATCCTGAAGGAGCTTCAGGTAAGCCTCGAAAGGCTACCTGACCTCACTGATGGCCGGGAAGTATTTGTACCTCCCCGCCCAGTACCGGACATGACGAAAAACGTCTCCAATGATGAGGGAGAAGAAACGGACTCCTCCGTTTTTTCTTTTAAGTCTGTCGCGTCGTCGGTGGCGTCATCCCGCGCCTCTAAACGCGAAAGAACCTCGCCTGCAGCGAGTGACGCTGCAGCGCTACCACGGCCTAAACGCAGTGCTCTGCGTCGTAAACGACCAGTACCGGATAGGGCTAAAGGTGATGCTGAAATTCTTTCAGCAACTCCCACCACGGAGTTGGAACAGGCTCCTTTACCTCAAGTGGAGACACAACTGGAGGAACCCCACCCAATAGTAATAAGGGACGATGAATCGACGAGCACCGTTGCAACGCTCATCACTGTCCCGGATGCAGAGAATGAGTCAGTGTCGCGGTTCTGGAGCTCCCCAGGAGATGTGGCGAACGATCCATGGTCGGACTCTAGCATCGGATCGGTAAAGGGCCCAAAAGAAAAACGTGGACCAGGTCGTCCGCCTACTACTGGACAGTACATTGGTTTAGCCAAGGCTAAAGACCAATATCTCAAGGCGAGACGAGAAGAACTCCAGCTTCGCGTTGAGGAGGAAGTTGCGGCTGACCTTATTTACCGCCAACGGAGTCTGCGTATCCCTCGACTCTCTGAGACAAGCGAAGCAAGTGGCAAACCCGAGACGTCTCTACAATTGAGAGAAATGATAGCTGATGAGCTTAATGCGATAATGAAGGTCGCCAAGAAGTCAGGCAACCTTAAGGGTACCTTTGTTAAGTCCCTTAAGGTCTCTGCTGAAAACATCGCAGAAGCAACGTCAGCTTTATCCAACCGCACTGCCTCAGATGAGGTTCGACGTTTAGAAGCAGACAACGCCCGTCTACGGGGTGAGCTTGAGCGGGTCCGGTCCGATCACCAGCTCCAAGTTGCGGAACTCCGCAAAGAAATGGCGGCCTTACGTGCGGAAGTCATCAAGGGCTCGCGACAGGAAATGGGAACTTCTCTGGAGGAAAATGTTCCTTTCCTTGAGAGGTTGTCACAGAGAGTTGTTGAGGCTCTACAGGACCGCCTTCTACCAGAAAAGCGACAAGTGCCTACTCCTCACGTGGGGCTTACTATGGTGTCTGAGGACCCGACCCCGGTCCCTGTCTTGCATCAAGAACAGGCTAAAAGAAAAGGTAAGGGCAGAGGAAAGAAGTCTAGAGTATCGCAGACTGTGCAGCCGGCGGCCAAACAGACGCCTCCGACTGCACCTTCGCAAACGGCTGGACCTTCTGCCTCTCCGCAAATTGCTACGGTGAACCCCGCAACCCGAACATCTGAGCCATGGGTAAAGGTGGGCAAGCGGGGTAGGAAGGCGAAGCAAGATGCACCAGTTGTTGCTGCTTCCGTCTCCAGGCCCCAGCAGATAAAGTCGCAGTCCAAAATGGCTGCTAAAAAGCTGCGTACACCACGATCAGCTGCAGTTGTCGTAAGGCTAGATCCATCGGCAAAAGAGGGTGGACTTACTTATGCAAAAGTATTGGCTGATGCAAGGCAGAAAATGAATATTGGGGACCTCGGTATCGTTGCCATCAAAACCAGGAAGGCAGTCACTGGTGCTCGGGTTCTAGAAGTTTCTGGGGTAGAGTCTGGCCCTAAAGCAGATGCTCTCGCCGTAAAACTGCAGGAAGTGCTTCCGGCAGGTTCCGTGACAATCTCCAGGCCCACAAAGTGCGCTGAGCTGCGACTCACGGCACTGGATGACTCTGTGACAACTGAGGAGATTGTAGCTGCGATCGCCAGAGACGGAGTCTGCCCTTCTGGTGATATCAATGTTGGACGGATCTCCGAAGGCCCCAGAGGTTCAGGAAGCGTCTGGGTTCGCTGTCCGCTGGGAGCAGCAAAGAAGCTGGCCGTTAGCGGACGCCTGGTGGTAGGCTGGACAATCGCGCAGGTCAGACTCCTTCCGCGACGAGAACTGCGCTGTTATCGCTGTCTGGAGTCCGGCCACGTCCGAGCACAATGTACAGCTGAAATAGACCGCAGTGATTTATGCTATCGCTGCGGTCAAACTGGTCATGTGGCCAGAAACTGCACAGCAAAGCCTTGCTGTCCATTGTGCTCTACTGACAACAAGCCAGCAGAGCATGCGGTTGGCAGCAGGAGATCTTGCAAACCAGCTGCCAAGACGAAGAAGGTGAGCGTAGGGCCCGCGGCCCAGGCTCGTTCAGCTAGCCCTCCGACAGCGGTCGGCATGGCAAGCGAGATGGTACCTCCACAGCCCACTCAATAATGGCCCTCCGTGTCCTTCAGGTGAATCTCAACCACTGCGCCGCCGCTCAAGACTTGATGTTTCACAGCATGGCGGAGTGGGGGATTAACGTGGCGATGGTTTCCGAGCCTTATTTCGTCCCGCCCACTGTTAACTGGGTAGCGGATGATACAGGAGTTGCTGCCATCGTCACACGGGCGGACGCGGGGGCGCCTCCTTTTGAGCGTGTTGTCAAGGGTAGAGGGTACGTCGCAGCCTTGCTGGGGGATGTGTTGGCAGTGAGTGTCTACTTCTCTCCCAGCAAACCTGTGGCTGACTTTGAAGTCTTTCTGGTCGCTCTAGGGGATTTCGTTGCACGTAGCCAGGCCTGCCGGATACTTGTTGCCGGGGACATGAATGCCAAGTCGCAAACGTGGGGTAGTCCGAGGGACAATGCGTGCGGCAGGGCTCTGGTGCAATGGGCGATGGTCAATGACTTCGCCGCTCTCAATCGGGGCTCAGTACCTACCTGTGTGCGTCCGCAGGGGTCGTCTATCGTGGACCTCACGCTTGTGACTCCTTTGCTGGCGCAAAGAATAACGGGTTGGGAGGTGATGGAGGATGCGGAGACGTTATCGGATCATCGGTATATTCGATATGATGTCTCTGCTCCTCATACAGCCACGATTGCTGTGGCCCCGGTCAGGGGGGGGCCGGAGAGACTTCGATGGGCGGTGAAGAACCTAGACGTGGAGCTGCTGGAAGAAGCAGCAATCGTCAAGTCGTGGCTGCCGAAACCCGAGAAGCCTATTGTGGTTGAGGAGGAAATACTTTGGCTCAGAGAGGCAATGACAGAGTTGTGCGACGCCTCTATGCCCCGTGTCAAGACTCTTCCTGCCCGAAGGCAGGCGTACTGGTGGTCGGATACGATCGCTGCCCTACGCTCAGCGTGCAACGGAGCTAGACGCCGGTACGCCCGGGCTCGCGGGAGACGGCACCGTGATGAGGCTGAGGAAAGACGACTGTGCACCGTTTACAAGGAGGCAAGGAAGGAGATGCGGTTGGCCATTAAAAGAGCAAAGGATGAGTCCCGTAAGGCGATGCTGGAAACCCTCAATGAAGACCCATGGGGACGCCCATACCGCATGGCGAGAGCGAAGATGCGTCCATGGGCGCCCCCGTTGACGCAGAGTCTTCGGCCTCCTTTCGTGGAAGAGATTGTCTCAAGCCTCTTCCCAGTGCAGCCAGAATATCCGGCTCCTGCTATGTTGCCTCCCGCTTGCCAAGTCACAGCACAAATAAACGACAGGCGTGAGGTGGACCAGGTCGAGCTGCGGGTGGCGGTAAGAAGGATGAGGGCGAAGAAGGTCGCACCCGGCCTGGACGGTGTACCAGGTCGGGCATGGGTCTTGGCTCTAAAGGAAGACTGCTTGGAGCCAAGATTCCGCGACTTTTTGAGCGCGTGCGTGGAGCGGGGCATCTTTCCGTTGCAGTGGAAAACTGGGAAACTTGTCCTGCTCTACAAAGAAGGGCGCCCGGTGGAGTCGCCCTCCGCTTACCGCCCCATCGTCCTTTTGGATGAAGCAGCCAAGCTCTTTGAGCGGGTCATTGCCGATCGTGTGGCAGGGCACATGGCGAGAGTGGGTCCTAATCTTTCGCCTGTGCAGTTCGGATTCCGGTCATGCCGGTCGACGATCCATGCAGTCTTGAGGGTAAAGCAGCTGGCGGAGGATGCAGTGGAGGCCGGGGACGTTGTGTTGGCGGTGTCGCTCGACATCGCCAACGCATTTAACACTCTGCCGTGGTCGTGTGTTAGAGAGGCTCTCCGCTATCATGGAGTGCCCGACTCCCTTCGCCAGCTGCTGGAATCTTACTTGTCAGATCGATGGATAGAGTACCCGACTCAAGAGGGATGGCGCCGTCGTGCCATGACTTGTGGTGTTCCGCAGGGGTCGGTGCTTGGGCCACTCTTGTGGAACATCGGGTATGATTGGGCGCTCCGCGGTGCCAGACTTCGTGGTATCGAACTGACCTGCTACGCCGATGACACGCTAGTCACCGCGCGTGGTGGGTCCTATCGAGAAACGGCAGTCCTGGCCACTGCTGGCGTTGCGGAGGTTGTGCGGCGAATCCGTCTGTTGGGGCTCAAAGTGGCACTGGAGAAGTCGGAGGCCCTCTGGTTCCATGGTGCGCGGAACCCGCCGCCATCTACTGAGTCGCAGATTGTGGTCGGTGGAGCCAGTATCTCGGTCGAGTCGACCATGAAGTATCTGGGACTAGTGCTCGACAGCAGATGGAGTTTCCACCCGCATTTCGAGCGCCTTGCGCCGAGACTGCTCAATGCGGCTGCGGCACTTGCGCGACTGCTGCCAAATCTCGGGGGGCCAAAGGCATTCTGCCGGCGGCTCTACATGGGGATCGTGCGGTCAATGGCTCTTTATGGAGCCCCTGTATGGATCGAAGCCCTGGACAGGGAGAGGAAGAGTATTACCCTTCTGCGACAGCCGCAGAGGGTAATTGCAACAAGAATGGTCCGGGGCTACCGCACGATCTCCTATGAGGCGGCATGCCTGCTGGCTGGGTCCCTGCCTTGGGACTTAGACGCAAGGTCCCTTGCGTCAATATTCCAGTGGCGCGAGGAGGCGCGTGAGCGGGGATTCTATCCTACCCCCCGAGAGCTGGCAGCCCACCGAAAGGAGGTGGATGAGTCAGCCATTACGGCATGGGATGTGAGGCTGGCGACTCCATCTGCCGGCCTCCGAACAGTTCAGGCGCTGCGACCGGTCCTGCGCCAGTGGCTTGGCAGACAACACGGCGCTCTGTCGTACCGGCTGACGCAGATCCTAACAGGGCATGGTTGTTTCGGAGTCTTGCCACCACTGCGCAGGATGTCTGAGCGACACCGCTCAACATACTTTGGCGGAATGTCCGTCCTGGGATAATGAGCGCCGGGAACTCGTGGCTGCCATAGGAGCCGACCTGAGCCTGCCTGCAGTTGTGCGGGCAATGTTGGAAGATGCAGAGGCATGGCGCTCTGCGGTCTCCTATTGCGACCACGTTATGTTTGCAAAGGAGACCGCAGAGCGCGAGAGAGAAGCGGCCGACCCCTCCCGAAGACGGAGAAGAGGCCGACGTGGTGGTGCGAGAGAGTGAGCACCACCACGGCCCTGTAGTTACGGGCATGAGAATAGTGCTACGGTATCCCCTGCCTGTCGTAAGAGGCGACTAAAAGGGGTCATCGGGGTCGTGGGTGTGTAGAGCGGGGGCTCTACTCACCTAGCTAAACGGCCCCGAGACGGGCGGCGACACAGTTAGTGGCAACTGTGCTGCTGCAGCACCAGTGGAGGTGCTGGGGAGGGAATAACATACCCTCCCCGAGGCAGAAGCTGAAACGCAGCTCTGCGTGGGAAGGATCCTAGCGGAAGGCTTAGAGGCGAATCCCAGGGTCCTTCCCAAAGCGCTGAGGCGGCCACCGGGGAGTTTTAGTGGGTGCAAGCCCCACACACCCCCGTCGCTCCCCCGAGCGACGGGATAGTGCGTCAGGCATTTCTCCTCGTCACAAAAAAAAAAAAAAAAAAAGGTTAGGTTAGGTTAGGTTAGGTTAGGTTAGGTTAGGTTAGGTTTTTTTTTTTTTTTTTTTTTTTTTTTTGACTTTTGTTGGAGTTTTTGCAAACTCCAACTTTTGGAATTTAAACTCACAAGTTCAGAGCTAATGGCATACTCTTCGCCTGTGGTTTCTTCGCTTATGGTTGCGGTATTGTGTTGCCATTGGGGGTTGGTGGTTTGTTAAAGTTTTTGAGGTTTTTTACAATGTGGACCACCATAGTGTGAAACGATTCGATTGTCGTTTGCTTTGTTATTATTTCACTTAATGAGTATGGGTCACTGATTATTAATGCAGCGGTGAGGTGGTTTTGGCGTGATTTGTCAAAACGCGGGCAGTGCCTTACAAGGTGATCTAGGGTCTGCGGGCTGACTCCGTCACAAGGGCATTGATTGTTTGGAGTTAAGTGAAACCTGTGCAGGTAACTTTTATGGTAGCCGTGATTTGTTAGAAGTTGTGTAATGGCAAAATATGGACTGACTGCAGTCAGGTAGTCTGTTAGTTTTTCATATGTGGGTAGAAGTAATCTGATATGGGGGCTTGTCTTTGTATATAGGTCTTCAGCTTCTTTCTTGCAGTAAAGTTTGTTCATATATTTTATGTATGAAATAGGGACGGAATAATAGTCAAGTGCTTTATGAGCGGCTGCAGCGGATTTTGCTGCGGCGTCTGCTGCTTCATTGCCTATGACTCCATTGTGGGACTTTACCCATTTAAAGGTAATGTTTATATTATTTTGAGATGCAGTTATGTACGTTTTGTGAATTTTATTTACAAGAGGTGTTGTGCTGTTTGGGTTTTTGATCTCTTGTAGGCTTGACATGCTATCTGAGTGTATGATTGTAGGAGATGCGTGTTTGGATATGGTCCAGATCATTGCTTGATAAATAGCAAGTAGCTCGGCCTGAAAGACTGAGCAGCAGGAATGAAGTTTAAATTTCTTTGTTGTGGATTTGCCATTGGGATGGTAAGCTACGAATGCAGCACCAACTTGTTCGTCATGCTTGCTGCCATCCGTGTATATGTTAAATGTGGTTTGGCTGTTGTCTATTTGGGTATTATTTTCTCTAACTTCATCTTCTATTGTTATTTTGGGTCTGATAGCTGGGTGTAGTAGGTCTTTTATAGGGGTTGGTGTTTCAACGGGGACGTCAGATGGGAGGAATTTTGAATGTTTCCTTAGTTTTGATATTTCATTGTCTGATGTTGCCAGTATTTTTGCAGGTAGTGGGGTGATTTGGGCGATTGAGATAGATGCTGCTGTACTAATTGTTCGAAATCCTTGGATAATTTTTATTGCGAATAGTCTTTGTAAAGATAGAAATCGCTGGTAGACATATTTGATTTTAAGAGCTGATGACCAAATGCTGGAATTGTAGCAAATTATTGGCTCTATGACATGGTTGTAGATAATTTTTATATTATCTGGGTGTACACCCCACGTGGGTTTTACAAATTGGATCAATTTTTGGAATAATTTTTTAGCCTTTTCTATTATGTATTCAGTGTGTTTTATAAATTTTAATTTCCTGTCTATGATAATTCCTAAGTATTTTATTGTGTTTACAAATGGGATGGGTTGGTTATTTATTTGTATTTTACATTTTGTAGCTTTGTTAGTAAATGCTATTATTTGAGTTTTGGTGGGGCCGAACTCGAGTTTCACCGATTTTCCCCATTCAGTGATTGTTTTTAATGCTGTGTTTGTTTTGTTTTCCAGGTCCTGGATGCAGTTGGAGTGCGAGACAAGTAGGACGTCGTCGGCGTATGCCTGAAGATGGCAGCCCTCAGGTAAGTCCACGCCGAACAGCTCGTCTAAAATGAGATTCCAAAGCGTTGGACCACAGACAGACCCTTGGACACATCCTCTGGTTGTGGTCTTTTCAACGCTCTGGTCGGCAAAGTTCATTCTGACTTTCCGGCTTTGTAAGTAGTGTCTTAAGATGTTGAATATGTTTCTGGGGCAATTTACGTCCCTTAGTCTCTTAATTATAGCCGGCCACCAGGCGTTGTCGAATGCTGATTTAATGTCTAAAGATGCAGCAATTACATGATCTTTATTTTGTAGTGAGTTGTGAATGATGTTGAGAGCGGAAGTTATTGCGTGAGAAGTGGAGGTTTGCTGTTTGAAGCCGTACTGGTGTGGTGAGGTATTATTAGAGATTTGAAGATGATAATTTAGGCGATTTGTGACAAGTTTTTCGAGCAGTTTGCCAAATACATTAATAAGTCCGATTGGCCGAAAAGCGAACAGTTCGGTGTGGTCTTGCTTATTGGGTTTAGGTATGATTTTTGCTAATGAGACTTTCCAGCAAGTCGGGAAATAACTGAGAGAGAGGCAGCGATTCATTATTCGGAGGATTATGTCTGGAATAGATGTATTCACTTGCATACATATATCCGCGGTTAGGTGATCTGGACCTGGAGCTCGTTTATGGCTCATAGAGCAAATAGCTTCGGATATTTCTGCTAGGGTAAATGGGGGATCGTCGGTGGTGTTGATTGGTTCGGTGGAGTGGTCTCTAATGATTTTTTGAGTTTGAGTGTCGTCTGCTAAGTCATCTGGGTAAAAATGATTAAGTAGAGCTTCTGCAGTTTCTGAGGGATTGTTAGTGAAGGTTCCGTCGGTAAGTTTGAGCATTGATGGTGGCTGTGATATGGGTTTAGTTTTTATTATTTTGTTTGTTATGGTCCAGACGTCATCCCGCTTTTGCATGCTGCAAAACTCCTTAAAGTGAGCAGTGGATGCATCGCATATTGCGTCTGAATACTGTTTTTTAATAATGGCTCTTTCTGCTAGGGCGTCATCCAATGGAAGAGATCTTTGTTTAAGTTTTGCAATCTTGTGGTGGTTTTGAATGACGCGCCTTTTGAGGTCGTCTAACTCTGTGCTCCACCATGGTGCTTTTTGTGGTAGATTGGTTGCACGAGGCAATATCTTGTCGCAAGTTTTTTGGGTCGATGTAATTATTTCTTGTATGTAAATTTCTAGGTTGTTGGCGTTAAGATTTTCTATTTCAGGTTGTGGGGGTAGGTTGCGTAGTAATTCTGATTTAAATGTGTCTTGTATGCGATTCCATTTTACGGTAGTTGTATTGTAGCGGAAAGTTGAGAGCTTCTTATTTCTGGTCAGCTGAGTTTTTCCAATTGAAATAGAGAAGGTTATTGCGAAATGGTCAGATGTGGAGCATATGTTTGGGTCAACGGTCCAGTCCTGCACGGTCGTCGTCCGGGTGTTACTGCAGAGAGTCAAGTCGACAATGGACTCTCTGAGTGTACCATATCGGACGGCTGCGTAGGTAGGGTTAGTTCCGGTGTTGCAGACTTTGAGATCATTGAGGATGGCAAAGTCAGCAACTTTGTTTCCTCGGCGGGTGTTAGCGCGGGAACCCCAGATTGTGTTCCAGGCGTTAAAATCGCCACCGATCACATGGATTGCACCTTGGTTGCTACG